>JAMJFZ010000769.1:1960000-2560000 GCA_026225945.1 Cricetomys ansorgei
AAAAATATTGTAGAGTTTGGGGACATGACTCAGTGGGTAAAATTGTTGCCACAGATGCATGAGAACTTGAGTTTGGATCCTCAAAATCTGGGCAGGTGTGATAGCTTCCAATAATCCCAGTACTAGGAAGGTTGAAACAGGAGAATCCCAACTCAATCAGGAAAGCTAGACTAGTAGAAATATGTAATCTCTGGATTCAACAAGAGTCTCTGCATATATATGTACACACACACACACACACACACACAGATGTATTGGGGAAGACACCGAACATTAACCTCAGGACTTCACATGCATGCACAGACATACATAACCACATTCAACCAAACACAGGAAAACATGCATATGCATGCACACTATACATAAAAGCAAAAAAAAATTAAAAAAGAAATAAGAATGAAGCATGGAAAGGGTAAGAGAGCCTAGGTGTTCTTGGTGACATTAGAGAATATTTCTCTGGGGATCTAGTATATGAGTAGCTAATAAGCTGGATTTGAAACAGATGCTCTGAGATAAAAGTTCCCTGGCTGTACTTAAGAAAGAACAGGGAAGTTAAAGTATTTATAGGGAGGAAGTGAAAAAGAGATAGACCTTAAACTCCAGGGCTTTCCTCATCAAAACAAAAACAAAATGGAAAAGAAAATAAAACAGCCATATTACTTCTCAAAGTTAAGGAAAATCTAGAAAATCTCATCATATGGTATCTCTTGTTAACTGAAGAATTCCTATATTCACTTCCTCATCTTTTCCTACTACTATTACACTTCCATAGCTTGCTCTATATGCATTCATGGGTCATTCATAGTTAGTGTATAATACAAATGCTTTATAGTAGCTTTCTGGTAACAGATTTAGAAAAGTACTGTAAACTTCATAGCTAAATATACTATGTACTTATTCATATTTCTGAGGCCTAAAAGCCTGAAGTTGAGATGTTAGCAGTGTTGATTTCTTATAGAAACTCTAAGTGAAAATATACCCATGTCATTCTAACTTTTGGTAACTGTTAACAAAACTTTCAATCATTGACTACTGAACACATCAAACATTCTGATTCTTGCCTCCATATTTGAATACTACATTCCCTATAGGTCTCATTAAATATGCTTTTTTTATAAAGACATTACGATATCAGATATGAGGGAAGCACTACTCTGTTATAATATCATCCTATCTTAGCTAAGTACTTCTATAAAGAACCTATTACTCAGTGAAGTCATGTTCTGAGTTTTTGGGAACTATTTGGAATTTTGGGAACATTGTTACCTGAATGTGTGTGTGTGTGTGTGTGTGTTTTGGGTGCAGGTTTGGAAGTGGATAGAGACTTAAATCCACACCATGAGACATACCGAAGCACTCAATTAAAAATTTGAGCATAATTTAAACAAAAAGTATTCTGGTATTTACATCTGAGTAAGATTCATTATATTGTTGATTATTCTTTTGTAGTTATAAAGATAAGTGTGTAGATATGAATACAGAGTGGGAAGAAGTATATGGAAATAGTTTAGTCAATAAAGTGTTTACCGACAAGCATAAGGACCTATGTTTGAACCGCCGAAATAATATAAAAGTCCAGACATGGACTTTTTAAAAACTTTATTTGTAACCCAATTCTGTGGAGGTGGAGACAAGCAGATACATATTGGGTGGTGCTCTGATATTTACCTATCCTCTCAACTTGAATATATACACATATACATGTGTATTTGCACCCATAAATACACACACAACAATATACAAAATGCATATATATTATGCATACATGAATATCTATATCTAGGTATACAAGCAAATATATGTGTATACATGTATATATACACATATATGTGTTTGGTCTTTGTGTGCGTGTGTGTATGTTTGTGTGTGTGTATGTGTGTGTGTGTGTGTGTGTTTGTGTGATTGTAAGTGCATTCTAGGAAACCTAGATTAAATTCATATACCAGTCATTTGGATATCAAATAAGTTACTCAAACTCTTAGGATCTTCAGTTATGACTTTAAAAAAATCTTTGTGGTATTGTTTAAGTTATCTTTACTGTTTTGTGATAAAAACCTACTGTGATAAAAAATGAATTTATTCTGGCTCACAATTCAAGGTAGATTCCTGTATGGACAGAAAGGTAAGTAAGCAGATGTCTAAAGCAGCTGGTCACTTCATATCCACAGTAAAGAAGCAGAAAGCAATGAGGGCTTCATGCCATTCATTTCCCTATTACTATTTGTTCATTCCAGGATCCTACCAGAGAAAGGTGGCACCTACAGTAGACAGATCCTCCCAACTCAGTATAATCAAGATAAACCCAACAGGTATACTAGAGGCTCATTTTCAAGGTTATTCTATATCCTGCAAAGTTGAAAACACTAATCATAATAAGAATTATCTTGGAATTAATAGGGCAATTACCCTGCTTTGGCTTGTGTTTGATCTTGTGCCCTTCCCTTGAGCTAAGAGTAAGTGAGGGATGACAACCACCAAAGCCACAGGATAAAGACTCAGAATAAGTCCTTATCAGATAATTGGTTAGAGAAACAGCAGGGGATTGAAGTTTGTCTTTGTGCTCTCTACTATTCAGTTGTGCTTTCTAGACTCAGTTCTTCAATCACCTTGGAATAACAATTATTCAACAATTATTGAATCTTATGAAGCATTTCTTCTGAAATGTTCTGGCTTTGGGTTTTAAAATCAGGTATCTGCTTTTGACCCTCTTAATGGTCACACTTCTGTTATTAGGTTGTTTTCTCTGAGCCATTCATTGGTGACCATTTCTCCTTCTGTGTAGTATTATTATTCTCTCCTTGTTCTACTCAAATTTCAGCTGGAGAGTCATCCTCTTTGAACCTATATTTTTCTATTCTTAGCATTTAAAATGAAATAAAGAAATGCCTAAAACAGTGGCTATAATAAAATTAATGTTCTTTTTTCTATTCTTTCAGTTAATTCAAGCCAAAATATACCTTATTACTTGGACCAACACAAGCATATGTAGATTGTACTGCAAAAAAATCATTTATTGTGTTTTGTTATTGTGAGGATACATAAATATATGTATTTTTGCATATGTTTCATCTATTAAGAATGAAACAGTGGTTGGGGAAATGTATAAAAGTGTTTTCCAGGAAAGCAAAAGGACTTCAGTTTGGATTCTCAGCACAAACGTGAATGCTGAGTGAGTGTAGCAGCCTGACTGTAATTTCAACATTTGGAAGGCAGAGAGAAGGGATTAATGGAGAGCTCTGGGTTCAACTGGCTGCCAATATCTGTCTTGGGCTTCTACATGTTCCAGCATACACATTTGTTAAATAAAACCACCACAAACATGTGTGCACATACACATGCAAGCATACATATATGCATGAACACTATAGACCTGAACAAATGCCCCAAAATAATAAAACAACACTGTTGTTTTAATGATACATTCAAATTTTTTTTAAATATTTTTTTTTCAAGACAGGGATTTTCTGTAGTAACTCTGGATGTCCTGAAACTCACTCTGTAGACCAGGCTGGCCTCGAACTCACAGAGAACTGCCTGCCTCTGCCTCCCAAGTGCTGGGACTAATGGCATGCACTACCACCACCCGGCTAATATATTTTAAACTTTCTTGAGTTTTAAATTTGTTTGTTTGGAGAGGGCATGAACATGCTACAGTATGCATGTGGAAGTTAGAAGACAAGTTTCCAACGTCTAGGAGTTATTTTTCCTTTTCCACCGTGTGGGTCCTGAGGATTGAACTCAGATCATTAGGCTCAGTGACAAGTGCTTTAACCTTGTGAGCCATTTCATCTCTCTAATTTTTTTCTATTCTTTTAATTATTTATTTGGGATTCTTTATTGAATCTATTTCCATATAGCTTATTGAGTAATTATTTGTTTCTTTATATTAATTTCTCAAAAATTAGAAATTGACCCCTTTTGTCATCCTTGTATCTAAATCTCATTTAACACTAATTAGATAATTAGAGTTATCTACGTTTCTCTATATATATTTGTTCTACTATTATTGGGGCATACAAGGTAATTAATAAGTGTGTTTTCAATAGATGAATGATTAAGTGAATGTTCACTTGCATTGGTACAGACATTTAATATCATATATGTTAGCATATATTTTCACAAATGTCTATTTTTCTAGATATTTTTTTGTTTGATAATTTAGAAAAGCAACAGTATTAATTTTTTTACTTACATAAGTAGTATAACTTTTTTAATCAGAGCAATTTGACTATACAGATCAGAATACACTTCAAATCTCAATATATCCTTGGTGATCAATCAAACTGCTCATTTTGTTCTTTAGGCATATTGTTTATGCATGTATATCTCTACAAAACTCCTCTATTTGAATGACAAAGGAGGTATGGACATACACATAGGTATGGAAGCATTGTTAGTCTTGGGTATTTTGTACCGCTGGGATACTTGTTACACACTGGGTCCAATAACAACATGATGAGCAACAGACAAAACAAACGCTGTTTAAATTTAATCCTTTTCCCAATTTAGAGGTTCCTCATAGGGAAAGGCCTGTTGAATGGTAGGTTATTTGCCCTGTAAATTGATCTTTTATAGAGAATAACAGGGCTCAAGGCACGGATTTACTTTGATTTTAGTTTTGCTTTAGAGCATGTAGTAGAACTGAATTATATTTTTAAAGATTGAAAGTTATAAAAGGTCTTTAAAATTTTATAAAATTCCCAAGCAGACTATTGTTTTCAGCTATGAACATATAAAATAATCATGCATCACAGTTAAAATCATATTTGACATAACTCCACATATGGTATCTACTATTTACTACCTGCAGCCTGCTGCTATCCAACAGCAATTACTGCAACTATTTTTTTAAATTATCTTTTACTAGGGATAGTCATGTGTATACTGACATCCAATAAAAAAATGAATGAAGGCATTACAGTAGTAGAGCCAGCTATGTGGAAGAAACAGGATAACGGTTTATTCTATCCTCACTCAATAACTGACTTCCTGTTTTGTTTTGTTTTTTGTTGTTGTTGTTTGTTTGTTTTTTCACTAAATTAACAGGGAATGAGATCTGGCTGGAATGATAAAAATGATTTAAGAAAGAGATGGAATTTAAATAGAATTTAAATTTAGTTAAATTTAATGTCTGAATTTAGTGTCTGAATTCCCATTGTAATACTTGAAAAGAGGAATTTTTACTCTGTGTAATACCACAGGTAATATAGGCAAGTAAAAGGTAAAGTTCAGAAATGGGACATGATAATTTGCATTTCTAAAATATCTACAGGCGATGCTTGAAATTCATGAGTGACACTTTATTAACCACTACTCTAAAGAATGTCTGCATAGGGTGTGGTATTATCTGCTCTGCAGCTTAGAAGGATCACTACAGTTGTAATATCAAGGATAAATAAGAATTGGACAACTTGGAACAAAAAGGTCATTTAAAAAGGTTTTATTCTTTTTCTTCTCCTTCTTCTTCCCCTTCTCATTCTTCTTTTTAAAAATAAGAATGGTTAAGAAAGAGGTGGCAAAATTAAGAAAGGGAAGTTGTAGAGGTATAACACTGAGGATGCAGATATGGATGCAATTATGAAGAAGGAGGAATTAAAAATAACTAATCATTTAAAACAGGATTTCAGAGAAGATTATGACATCACTACAGAAAAGAAGGAACATAAGCACTTATCAAGTAGCAGATTATGGGTGAGGCTGGCATAAATTTCTCACTTATTAATTTATATTACATTTCTGCCTTATTACAAGTATATTTTTAAAGCAGCAAAATGTTACCTTTGAGATGTTTGGTCTGTGCAACAGAACAGAATATTGTGCATTCTTTCTATGTCATGAGTTCTGCTAAATACTCAAGACACTGCACTAGAGAGAAATTTGAGGGAAATAGGGTTAAAGTTTGTTTAATATTTTAAGACGGATATGCTTTCATGTTGATAGTATCAAACAATTATTGAAAGGCTAAGACACCATTTGTATATAGTTTTTCAAGTAATTTCCTGAAAATCAATAAAATAATACATTCATTTTTAACTGGAGTTGTTTTTTACTATAGTATAAATAGCTCCTTGAAAACATAATATGTTTTAAACACACACACACACACACACACACACATATGTAAAACATAATATTTTAAAAAATTCATTTATATTAACATATCTACACATATATCTAATATAATGAAGATATGCTGATTTATAAAATTTTGTTCAGGATGTTACAAAAATCTGTATACCTACTCTAAGATCTTGATTTATCATGGAACAAAAAAAATCCTAATATCTTATTTTGTATATTTTTTTATGAACCACTTTCTTAGACATCGTTGGACTTGAGAAGTAAACCAGGTAAGTTCAGAAAAAAAAATACTAAATTTTGGGTGTTTTTATTTGTTTTTCATGATACTAACTAAAGTATACAGCATTTGTAAAAAAATTATATTTGTCGAATGTATGAAAGTGGTATTTTAGAATGCATATATGCAGTCTAAATTATTGAATTCTAATACGTTATGAATATTAACATCTACTTTATGGGTTTTCTTGGCATTCAGGTATGCTATAAACAATCATGGCAAGCATGAACTCATGTAGCAAGTAGAAAATTACATAAATTCAAACTTTGTTGATTTTGATATTTTTCCCCTATCTTTGAGGGTACAACTCAAAGTACATGGGTCTGACCTATAGCTAAGAGGGAGTTGAAGCATGCTTTAAACCCCAGATCTTCTCACTCTGAGAGCAGAATGTGCTGATCTGCTCCCCCTTTTAACTCTAGTAAAATCCAGATAGCATTAACAGAGAGCAAAGTTCCCTCAGGTGCTGACATGCCTTTGGTCACTAGTCACTGATGAGACTCTTCCTTTCCAAAGTATGTGGCCTAGTTAATGTTTATATGACCACTGCAGCTGGAGAACCCTCGGTTGGAATTCCTCTTTCCCTATATGATCTTAATAAAGTCTCTTCCTCTGACCCCTATTCCTCTTCTGCTTATGCCAAGGAGGCTTCCTCAAGACTTTTTGGCCCTGGCCAATCACATGGACCACCCATATCTGATTGTGAGCCCACCACATGCAAATAGAGCTCTCCTGGTATCACTACCATAGTCAATAATATACCACCACAGGAGACAGCTCTCCCTCTCCCTCTAATTTATATTTGTCCCTTTGCTTCAATAAACTGAGCTGTTATCTAACACTGCCTCTTGAGAAGTCTATCCCTCATGATTCTCAAGCCCTGCACCCAAAACCCTTGAACCCTGGATGGGTCCCTGACTGCACTTTTGTCCTGGAGGCTGGGCCAGTGCGCAACAGCTTAGCTGTCCATGTGAGGGAGCCAGGGAGCATGGACCCACATACATACTTTATCTGGGGGGCAAATTTATATACATTTCATATTGTTATTAAATTTGAAGGCAAGTTTTTATTTGAAAATATCTACTCAAAGTTTGTTCATATGCCAAAGTCAAAGGAAATTCTAGTTATTTCTGTGTTACTTAGCAATTAAATGATCCTCAGTTGCTAGCTTAAGCAAGATTATCTTTACAATCTATTAGTATTGGCTGCATTCAAAACTGGAAGTACTGAGCAGCACTTCCTCATAATAATATTTGTGGTTATTATTTAAATAGGAAGATTAAATGTTCAGTAATGAGAATCTTGCATTCATCTTGTTAACTGACAAAGAGGAACACATGACATTTCATGGCTCATCTAACATAGTATGCTTTCTTTGGCTACTCTTAAAACAACTATAGCTATATTTCTCGGTATACACAAAGATTAAAACTACATAATAGACATATAAACATATCATAAATTTTATAAATTTATATATAATAGAGAAAGTAGAAAGTGTTAAGAAAAGGAACAATCTAAAAAGATATAATATGTGCCTCTGGAAGGAAACATTGTTTAATTTTTTCATTTGTCATCTATTTACAGAGTTCTCATTGTATTCAAGATTCGAATATGGTAAGACTAAGGCACCTGATGAACTTACTGCATGACACATTTAGCACATTCTACAAGTTTTTCTAACAATAAACTTACAACTGTGTATTTTCTCAGTGTATTTTCATGGTGAAGATAGGAAATTAATCTCAACACTCATTTTTTTTTCCCAGATGAGTAGTATTCTTGGATAGTTTAAAGCATAAACAAATGTATAGAATGTGTTATTCTTATTGATCATAATATAGGCAAACAGGAAGATGATCAGGAGAGATATATTTCTCCCTTTACTGTTTTTTACTTTTTTTGTCCTCAGGATTGAACTTAAGGTATGTTAGGCAGTTATCTATAATCGAGCCTTGTTCTTGACCCTGTTTATTTCTTGATGGAAAGTTCTTATCTTTGTATTTGATAGCAAGATCTAGTGTGGCACATAAAATGACTCCTTTGGGAACCATACAAAAATGAAAAATATTTACTCTTAGATTTGTAAAGTCTGTGAATTCTCTTTATTTCCACTACTGTGCTGTGAAATAGTCAATTACAATTTTTTTATTCTATAAATTGGAAAATACTGAATAATTCAACACTGTTGAATTTCAGAACTCCATTCAGAAGAGTAGCTTAAGTCCCTGATCTCTATTTTAATATGCTGCCAGTTATTGCAACTCCTAATAGCACAATACAGAGCCTGAATGAATATCATTCACTCGGTTGTTTTCTAGAATGGCTTCAGGGTATGAAATAAACTATACTACATCACTGTCCTCATAATGAGATCTTTCTGCTGGATAAACAAGCTCCCCGCAGGCCCTACCTGCTGATAGGACCCAGTGAACCAAATATTTAACACTTTACAGAGGCTCCTCCCTGCCATTCTTTAGTATTGCATGCATCATTTTCAAGAGAAAATGTGATGCAAAGAAGTAGAAAATTGAGCTACTGACTCCTGGGTCCAGTACTACAATCTAGCTTAGTAACAAATCCTCAATTCAATTTCTGGGTCCTGTGAGATAATAGAAGTTTGAAACTTTCCAATAAAATTGTGAAAATATAAATTCTTGTTGTATCTGACCAATTTACACACAGCACTCAGTGAAATCAGTCTGACCAAGAAAATCACTGAATCAGAGCCTGGAGTTAATGCAGTACTTGTTCATTTGCTGAAAATATTCACTGAAAAAAATGTTTCATGTAGAAAATGGAAGCTTTTTTATTCCAGTGTTTAAAAAAATGACAACTTTGCTTTAAAGAACATTCCACCTCAAGAATAAGGGCTCATGTAAGAGAAAAATAGCATAGCCCAAGGATAATATTTTGGTAGTTCTCATGTTCAGAGTTCTTAGAAAGCCAAGTTTAGATTGTGTGTATTTGTGTATGTATATTCTTGCTACAACTTCTATAAAAAAGCCATGATACCTTATGATTATTAGCACATCATGGAAGTTAATAATCATAAGGTATCATAGCTTTTTTGAATAAGCTACACAACAAAATATTTTCACATATATTCTATGCACTTAAAAGCTGTGTATATCAATCTTACAGTGAAATACAATATTGGAAGTGTTTTAAAACAAAAATAACCAGGTATTATGAGGAGCTAAATAGTCCTGGTGAATCATAAAAAGCTTTTGAGGAGACATGCAAAGGACAAGATTAGTCATTAATTCATTGTTGGAAGTTCTAAGATGTGTTAAAGGTGGGCTAATATGGGTAAAGAGTAAGTAAAGTAAGAAAGAAAGTAAAACGTCTATTTGAAAATTATCTTGGGGGGATTGGATGAGGAGAAAATGTGCAGTGGATCTTTGTAAGCCCTAAAAGCAGAGAGTCACTATTAATGGTAGTTACTGATAAGAGAGTAATTCCTTATTCATGATTTGTTGTATCCAGTATAATATTTCTTTTGTATCTTGTCAGGCAGGTGTTCTATTCTAGTACAATTAACCTTTTGATACTAAGGAAACCATTTTGTTGTCTATTGTGGTCTATTACTATATACTGATAAACAGTTTTAAATCATTAGTAACAATATGAAATGTGTAATCTTGTACTTTTTTTCTTGGCAATGATCAAATCTAACATCTAATCAAAATCTAAATGTTAAAAATCAATTTAATCTATACCAAGAGTGTTTAATTATAAGAAAGTCATTAGTTGACTTAGGCTGTTGACTACTGTTTTTTCACTCTAAAATGACATCTGCCTTTCTTTCATCTGTCTATTATGTGATAACATACAGTATCAACTTTAATGATTTTACTTAAAAAGATTTACACTGACAATATGATTATGGAGTTAAATTATGATGCATATATTTGCTACATTAGCACTTGGACTAACCAAACATTTACAATTGAAAATAAAACCAACAGTGAATAAACCTGTAGGGAGAAGGTGAAGACTTGAGTGAAGGTGTATTATTGACATGAGCACAGCCATGTCAAGGATGCTAATGCCTCAGATCTCCAGAAATGGCAAAGCCTTCCCCAAACACTGCTTGGAGTGATGGAAAACCCTTTCTCTGGTCTTAGTACAGATACTATAAATAATTGACTTTTAGTTAAAATCAGTGTTTGCAAAAACCATTAACCACAGTTGCCCCCCCGCCCCTGCAGGGATGACTGCAATCTAAAATTGTTCACCTGAAGAGACCTTATACCTGAATTTAGCAAATCCTCTTCCTTCTTCAGCTGTATATCATAAACCTGCCTCCTCTTTCAGGTATATACAAGAAACATGCCTCTTTGTTCAGTGGTGATTTATTGTTCCCAAGCTGTTTCAAAGTTCATGACCTTCCTGATCCTAGCTTTTCTGAATGTGTATGTGTCCTTTTTTCTTTCCATCATCACCCCAGTAAGGTTTCAGCTTTTTATTTTTGGTTTTTGTAGACAGGGTTTCTCTGTGTAGCCCTAGCTGTTCTGGAACTCACTCTGTATACTAGGCTGGCCTCAAACTCGCAGAGATCCTCCTGCTTCTGCCTCCCAAGTGCTGGGACTAAAGGTATGCACCATAACCACCTGTCCAAGTTTAAGCTTTTATTTTCAGAGTTGAGATCTGATTGGCCTAAGTTCATCATTGCCTTAACTCCTATATTTTTCTTCAGAATTAGTTCCAAGGCTTTCGCCATCCAAAAGAATCACCTTGTGTAGATGTGGGATTTTTGTTCAATGTCATATTCTTACAGGCTTTGGATTATTCTGAAGGGAAGGAAGAGGCAGTTCCCCAAGAGTATTTGAGTGATTAACTTCCTCTTCAGTTGCTTTGCACAGTTACTGACTAGTAGGCTTGTAGCATGGAGCTACCATTGTCAAGATGACTGATTTGACATTGGAAAGTCCAAGTGTTACCAGTCTTAAAATGTACCATAAGCAAACATTTCACAATTTGGACATCCTGATGAGAAGCTCACAATTTTAGAACTTCAGTGATAGAAATTCATGTCTGCTAATCACTTGTAATTGTAGCACAGATTTTGAAACAATCAGACAAATACATGGAGCATAAATATGAATATAATTGTTATGTAGGTGACTTAGTCCTATAAACATTATTCTCTTCAGCAAAGTAGGATATATTGTTTACATTTATTTCAGTCACCTGAGCAAATATAGACATCATAGTGTAATTCTGACTTACCTCTTATTAAAAAGAAGAAATGAAGTTAAATATTATTTTTTAAAAAATATGACTATTAAGAGCATTAGAAACTGAATCCCCATAAAATTTGGTATGTGTATATATGCACATATATGTATATGCACATATATTTAATAGTCACATATTTAATGCATTATATGATAACAATTCTCCATGTTTATCTAGTAAGGGAAGTAAAATTCCAATTATAACATAAAAGCATAATTTGTTCGATTATGATATGTTTCACAATTATGTTCCTTGATACAAGGCACAGCTCTTTACACAACCTTGTTGTATGCTGGTTATCTCAACTTCTGTGAATAACTAAACATCATACAGCTTGGACTCACATTAAATATTGTTATGCAATTATGAGAAAAGAATTGAACAACAGCGAAAGACGGTAAAAGGAGAAACTGTCTGAAAAGATCATTAAAATGGATATCATCTTAGTAGATCCATCCACAAAACAAGAATTGGCAATGTATTTTCAATGTTGATGTCAACTTTATATCACTCTCATAAGTGTATTTATATTTTAAGTTGTAAATTTGTATAAATTTACATACAAATGTAAATACAATTTACATACAATTGTATGAATATTACATTATCTATAATATGGGTGTGTTATACTGTCTATTCTTGTATTAAATTGATATTTCCTATATAGAAGTAGAACTTAATAACTTTTTTCATGGTTCTTTAACTTAAATAGTAAGCAAAGATTCAAAAATGGGTCTGTACCATGTCATCTATGAATATATCATAGTTATCAGTTTAGTATTTTTATTGAACTTCTGATTGTATAAACAAGTGGGTCTCTGATTCATATGCCTTCTCTTGGGCCTCACTTTCTTCTACTGGTTTGCATTGCTCAACCTTGATGTGACGATTTTTTGTTTTATCTTATTATATTTTATCTTGTTATGTTTTGTTATCTCTTAGAATCCTGTTCTTTTCTAATAAGATAGAAAGGGACAGGATCTGGATAGGAGGAGAGGTAGGGAGGAACTGGGAGAAGTAGAGAGAAGGGAAACTGTAATAGGATATATGTTATGAGAAAATAATCTGTTTTTAATAAAATGTGGGAGGGGGAAAGATGACATGGATGGAGTGAGGAGGAATAAGGAGAGATGGATCTTGGAGGAGTAGGAGCAGGAATAGGGGTGAATATGATAAAAATAAGTTGTATGGAATGTTCAAAGAATTAATAGAAATTTATTTAATTCAATATACTGTTGAATTAAAAAGTAGAAGTTAAAATTAGATAAAAATTAGCTATGTTAAGAACCTAGACAATTATTTTTGTGTAGTTATAACCAATAAATCATTCAAACATTGAAGATGCTATCTGCATTTAGATAGATATAAAGTATCAAATCTGAAAGACAGTAAGAGCAAATCTTAAAAATTACATTTTATCTGTATTAAACCATATAAATAAAGGCATATTTCAAGTTTCAAAGAAAAGTTTACAATACTTTAATGAAGGTTAATTCATTTAGTTGTAAGTATTTATTGTTTCTAACATTGATCTATTACTTAATTAGTTCTGAAATCATTAAATTTTTATCACAGCCATGCAATTATTTATCTCTACACAAGATTGAGAATGGGAGTAGCATTTTACAAAGCAGCATGGTAAAATGCTAGACAAATAACATTTTTTTGAGACAGGGTCTTACATAGCCTAGGCTGGCCTCACATTTGCTATGTAGCAGAGAAAGGAATTGACCTCTTAATTACCATCTCGCCATCTCTCAAATGTTGGGAATATAGACATGTAGGACCACCCCTGGATGGATGAACAACTTTCACTGGAAGGATATCAAAACAATTCCCAATGATATAAAAATGAATAAATAATTCAAGGGATTTGGCTACATATGCTTGCCCTTTTTATTTTATGCAGAAAGAATTGTAAAGAGAAAATAAAATATATCAACATAAAACTGTCACTTATTGTCATAATCATATAAACTAAAAACCTTGTCTATAGAAAAAAATTAGTGAAAATATCAATAAAACCACTGGCCCTTAAAGTTAACTTCATGCTAAAACACATTACCTTCTATGGTGGTTAATGCTTATTGTCAACTGGGCCAGATCTAGAGTTTTCTGAGCCATAAAGTAGGAATGTCAGTGAGGAAGATTCTACATTGGGTTAAATGAAGTGTAATGTCCTACCTTAAGTGTGGGTGTCACACAGTGATGGTATACTCATGTCTTAATATGTTTGTGTGTGTGTGCAGGTGTTTCTTGTGTTTCTTCTGTTTTTTAAAATTCTATTTGTTTGTTTGCGTACCTGTTTGTTTTCTAAAGACACAGAGAGAAAGGGTGTAGAGTTGAGTGGGTGTAAAGTTGGGAAGTATCTAGGAGGAATTGAGGGAGGAGAAATCATGATCAGAATATAGTGTATAAAATTGTTTTTAAAAAAAGAATATGAGTTGCTATTTTAGTGTAATAAATAAGAAAACACATTGTCTGAATGGAATACCCTATGATTATCAATGATAATTGAATAATGTTATTATTTCAAGTAGATGCATTCAGTTCTAATTATATCATACTAAAAACTATGTATTTTACCTCAATGATAATTAATAAATATTTTATTGTTCTCTCTCTCTCTAAAACTCTCTTAAGTGGAAAAAAGACAAAAGAGTCTATGGTACCACAGGGAAGTTATATTTCATAAAAAGACAAAATTCAAACAATTGCTCATTTCTCAATGCAATAATAGAAACTTAAATAAAGGGAACAATTGAAAATACATAAATAAATAAATAAAATAATTAATCTTTCTTTAGATATTTATGGCATTGACTTTGTTGCCTTTCTAGATTCTGGCTCTTAATTCAGCTAAGAACTGAAATATGTTAATCAATACTTTTACTCAAATCAATTTGTTTTTACTTGAATTTAAACTTTACTTTTCATTAAATATAAAAATTATTTTTTAGAATTGAGCTCAGGAAGTATGATATCATTTTTGCAACACAAAACTTCAAACAGAATCAACTACTGTAAAATGTATTTGAGCCTTGCTTTTTGTTCGAAATAGAAAAGGCTTTCACCATAAATTCCTTGAAGGTCTGCCAAATTAGGGTCAAAGAAATCTGAGCCTCCAGCTGATAGCAAAGGAAATCCAATTTGAGTTTGACAAAGAGAAGCTGAGATCTGATATGTGTAAACCATATTAGGTGGATGGTGATGGAATGGAGGAACAAGCTATTTGATAGTGATTAACAGTATACTGCCCATATTGTTATCATGTTACACAACGCATCAATTTGCCTCCTGTGAATTAAACCCCTTCAAATAATTTAAAAGACAGTATTGGAATGATGAGCACAGAGCTATTTTAGTAAAATATAATATGTTTGCTCACCTGACATCTAGTTATACTACATCTTATAAGAGGAAGAAAACCTAAAATGCACCTCTGAAATTATGCCCACATGTGTTTGTTTATTTCTTCTTTAATATGATCCATCAATGCTAATAGCTGTCTCGCTGATGGCAGGTGTGTAGAATTATAATTAGAGCACTTTCTTGAACATAGGGTGCATATATTCAAGAACAACTTAAAAGAAATAACTTCAGCTTCATTGTAATTGAGTCCTTAAGTAAAATAAGCTTTGTAGTGAGCACTGATTAGTAGTCTGATACCTGAGAGCCAGGATGGACCATAGTTTATTTAACTTATCAGAACAATATTGTGTCAAGTGAACGGAATCTTACTGCCATTTAAAAGTGGATAGAACCCCATGCCAAAGGAGGGAAACCCTGCCTGAAACTAGATACTGGATAACCTGTAGACGATTTCTAATGATGTCATGCTCTGCTCATATATTGGTACCTAACATGGTCCTCAGCAGAGAGGTGCCCCTCAGCAGCTGAAAGGAGCATATGGAGAGTCCCAGGGCCAAATGTCTTGCAGAGAGCCAAGAACCCCACAGAAGAGGAAGAGGAGGGATAGCAGAGAGAGAAGGGTTGAGGGCACCAGGAGAACAATTCCCACACTATTAACTGACTAGTACTCTTAAAGGCCCAACAAGACTGAAGTTACAGAATTGGAACCTGCAGGATCCCCTAAATATATCAAATGACTGTCTGGACTGGCATTCTTGAAAAACTCCTATAGGCTAGAGTGTGCGTGTCTCTGACCATTTTACCTGCCCTTGAGACCCTTTTTCTCATGCCAGGCTGCCTGGCTTGCCCTTGATATAGGGATTGGTCCCTGGCCTAGTTCCATCCTCCGTGCCATGCCTTGTTTGAGCAATAACGCAGGGGGAAAGGGGTCTTTTCTGGGTAGGAGGGGGAATTGTTTGTGTGTGGTAATGGTTGGTAGATCTAGGGAAGAGGGGTGTTGGGGAGAGATAGTGGAGTGGATGGAGGGGAGGAGAGGATGTTGGGATGTATTGTATAAGTTGTATGAGAGAAGGAAAATAAAAATAAAATAAAAATAAAGCCCTGCATGGAGGAAACATAAAGTAGCATGCTTTTATTGGGGTAAAGTTTCAACCTGTTTTTTTTTTTTTTTTTTGGAGTGAAAATTAGTTAACACTTTTCTTTGTACAAGCATTCACCCAAATTCATTATTTTTAAAGGGGACAACTTGGTCCAAAGGAAAAAATTTCTTCCCAGGACCATCATTTGAAGATTTCTCTGTTACTTACTAAAAGTCATTTGTAGTCAATACTGCTAAAAGAGACCTCCTCAGAATTTGGTCTGCTGTGTGATGTACTGTCATTGAAAAGTGACATAACAACCAGAACTAATCCCAAACTGACCTTCACACGATCCAGGAAAACCACAATTCAAGGACTGAATTTAAATGATAGGTGTAATGAAAGTCTTTCACAAGTGTCATCAAAGGAATTTTTGTTCTATTAAAACAACCGATGGATACATTGCTTTCTGGAAATATTTCTATCCTTCTTTGTCACAATGAAGTGTATTACTACCAAAGGAAATACACCTGGGACTATTTTCCTTAAAAAAGTACTGCTAGGAAAGGCATAGAAGCATGTTATAAAATAAACTGTGGAGCCCTCCATAAACGAATAGGAAGTCAGCATTCGAACAGTGAAAAGTTGCAGCAAAAAATATATCCCTTGATGGTATGAGAAATTTTGATGGGATTAAAACATGCTGCATGACATATGGTATATATATTTTAACACATATAATGGGAAAAATAAATTGTAGGAAGCATCTAAACATTAACTCCCTAGCTCACTCATCATATTCCATTCCATAAAGATTCCTCTCTTTTCTTTTGCCATGGTAATGTAAGGATGAAAATATATTTCCGACCTTTCTGGAATTCAATTATACAAAGAGAAGTAAAATATCTCTATTATTTATCTATGTAGTTTAAGATGCTTGTTTTGTGCAGAGCAGAAACATGTAAGTAGATGAATGTAGCAACTTTACCATACAGCCTGTAAATAGGAGCTAGATTTACAACACTTCTTATCAGCTCTATTATCTTTCTTCAGACTTAAATGGCGCAACATTTTTAGGCAAGCGTTGCCTCAAAATGTACTTCTGGTTATATGGGTCCAAATATTATAATTATATATATTGTGATGTTATATATAAATATACATTGCTTAAGATGAAAAAGGAAATGAAAATGCCTTTCTTATTTTCTCTAAGTATTTCTGGGAAACTTTCAGGATTTACATCTTAGAAAGTGTACCTATTTGCTTCTTCTGAATTTATTTCACATTTCATTTAATTAATAACTTGTGCAAGGATTAAAGAAACAGGAATTTCCTCATACTTTTGATTATCAATATGATACACATGATATATAAACAAGTTGTGTGTGTAGGAAGCAAGTTGCTCACTTTATCTAAGTTCTCTTTAATATAAAATGGGAGAAAAGTACACAAAAGATTTGTTTTCATGATTAAGTGATGTAAGTAAAGACAAAAAGTAGCATAATGCTCAGATCTTTTAAATTATCAAAAACATTAACTGTCATAATTAGCAACAGCACCACAACCACTGCCACCATTACCTTTATCACCAGCACTATTATTAATTTATATATACAATAGCCCATAATGAGTATATTGAAACATTTGGAACATCAGCATTAGAGTGCCTACACTTTTTCTGTAATGGTGTCCTTAAATTCATTTTGCAGATTCAAAAATAGACTTTGCAATGAATGGACTGGACAGAATTTTATATCATCAGTAATTGACATAACTTCAATTCCGGTAATGAGTTATACACAGGAAGGTGTGTCTCTCCCATTTTCTTCCCTGGTAGCAAGTGTAAAGTATTATCTAGAAAATTAGTCATAATAAAGGCATAGCCTCTTATACTTAATTGACTTGCTTATATCATTTATGTCTATGATGTTTTAGATGTTGTTTGATCACAGCAACAAAAATTATGGGGAGAATAAATTGGTTAAATGATATATAATTTGAATGTTTTTCTTATTCAGTACAGATACAGTAAAATATAAGTAATCCTAAAAGAAGAGATTACAGATTGTAAAAGTAATTAAGAGGATATTCACAAATTTTTCTTGTGTTAATATTAAGAGTAGATGGAATAGGAATCACATGGGAATCTTCAAATGTTATGAGTTAGTTTCTTGAGCACTGTAGCTATTTTTATAAAACTCTTGTGAATAAGAGAAGATAAAGTAATGACACGGGATGAAGAGGGAAACATTCCAAATGATTGTATTTAGTCTTCTAACAGAGAGAATACATCATTCTGCTTCAAACTAGGAAACCTAAAACTGAATAGAATAGGAATTACACTGGTAATTACTAATTAGTAATTATTATTCCTTAAAACACATCCATACATATGTATACAAATACACACATCGTGGTTGAGAAAATTCAACATGCTTACATAAGAAATGTGATAGTGACCAACAAAACCACCTCCAATGGTACTTAAAAAAAAAAAAGATAAAACTTAGAGTTTATTAGAGTTTTGTCTTTAAACAATCTCATATTTATTCTAGGAAATAATTGAATAATCATTTTAACTAGGAAATATATATTCTTTTACTTCAACTATGAAAATGAGGGTTAGAAAAGTAAAAGCAAAGTCTGACATGTATGAGCCGACACTCTTTTATATTTAATAACAATTCCTGGTTTCAGACTTTCTAGACGGACATGATATTTGAAATTAGAATGTCAATTGTATCTTTTGTGGCTTTACAGTTTTAGTCACTTGTCTTCTGCCACTATTGAGCTGTCAACATCAATTTTGCATTCATTCCAAGGTGACTTTGGGATATTTCATCTGTCTCACATATGATTACTGTGCTTTCATTCAAGTGTTTTGATTTGTTCTTCAGTTTCATCATAATAGTGTATAAATACATACACCTTCAACTGGAACATATCTTTTTTCTAGGAATATAATCATAATTCTCTGTAGCCTAAAAAGACTTAAAATTGCTGTTTCTCCATTTCTGTCATACACAAGCATACGTATGTGTGTGCACATAAGCATTAATATGCATATACACATCTCATATCCAAAATGTATGAAAATTATATGTAAAACATATTCACAAACATAAACCATAAATATAAGTTATAGGATAATTAAATTTAATGTCAAAAGATGATAACCTTTGCTTATTTACAGCTTTCAAACCATAGCTTCACATTTAGTCCCTAAATAAGTTCTTAAAGTTGTTCTCTTCTGAATTTTCTAATTATCCCTTCCCTGGTCTCCTGTTGGGTTCTGTCTATTATAGTCGATACAAAATAATGTGCTCCAAATCCCAAACCTCATCAAACACTTCAACAATTTAACACTTTAGATCTCAATGCCTTAGAGCATTATGATCCAGTCAGCCCTCTCAGTGTGCTCACTTTCTTTGTGTGAAAAATAGATATTGTAACAAGACTAACCTCATGGGACTGCAAATTTCTGTGAACCATAGACCTTTCAGTTTCATATTATTTGGCTTAATTTACCTAACTGCTCCTACACAGCAGCATATTTCTTTGACTATAGTATTATATCACCCTGTTTTAAATGTGTTTGAACAATTCTCTGCCCATTTTTTAATACCATGGTAGGAATATCATCGCTGTGCTGCTCTTTCTCATCAACATAGGTCACTTTTACCATAAGAAAAGTTGTTTCATCTTATTAATTTTTATATAGTTAACACTTTTCTGAACTCTTCCTAGTGTCTACTCAGATTTATAAACATTATGTGAGTATTGTCTTAGATATATTAACTTACATTCTTGTTCACTATCAAGGTACATGATCAAATGATGAATAACAGTAGACATTATCTTTTATATTCTTGGAATTTTAATTTAGTACTTGAAGATACAGTTCACTTCTGGTGATTACAATGTATTTTAACTTGAGATTTTACAGGACATGAGAAAGTATCACATAGGTAAGAAGCAACATTAACTTCTATTTAAAAGTCTTTATAAAACTATCTAGGTGCAGTAGATAAAAAGAGATACTAGTACTCTAAATGAAGAACATTGTTTCTTGACATGAATATTTAATATGCACATTCTATTAAAATTGGTTTTGCCTACTTGAATATTGAGATTGAAATAAAAGTATATTTATCAAGTGTGCAAGGCAAGCACATCATAAAAATTTCTCTATGGAACAGAGAACTGAAAAATGAGGGCAGCTGAGATGGTTTAGCAAGTTGAGGCAGTTACTACAAAGCCTGTTTACCTGAGTTTGAGAGCCAGAGCCCACACAGTGGAAATGGAAGAACCCTCTCTGCAAGATGTCTTCTGACATCTGCAGGCATGCTGTAGCTTGTGTACACCACACCCCACCAAGAAATAAATATATCTAATAAACATTAAGATGATAAAATTTTGTAAATCACAAGTCTGTATAAATCTTGATGGAATAAAACAATGTGGAAGTCTATTTAATGAAAGCTGATGCATTGCAACAATAAAAATAAAATAATACATTTGTTTGGCAGAAACAGAACATGAGTGAGAACAATTGTGAATTGTGTTGTCATTTTTGTTTTAATTCATCTTAATAAATAGTATTCATATTTAAAATATTATTTAAACATATCTATGAAATTTTATTTTCTTTCCATCTCCTGGCTAATAAGAAATGGAGAATCTTGTGCTAAACTCCAGAAACTGTATTAGCTTCCGTGCCAGGTGTATCCACCTTCTGACACAGCAATTAGAAATCATCATGTACCAACTTCATGCTCAAGAACTGGCCAATCAAGCTACCAAAATTATGAAGAGAAATCACATAATGTTTTAAATGAGTTTAAGATTTTGTGTTGAGCAGCATTTATATGCTTGTATATATACAGCCACAAGCAGACTGTAGGCTACAGGTTGGATACACCTGCATACATCCTGTTTTTCTTCCATTTTTTTCTCTATTGCTCTGATTTTCTAATGTACTCATTAAATTGTATGTGTGTAATTTAATGAAAACCCATTCTCAAATATGTCTGCTCATTGATGTCTTATTTGATCTTTTGCAGACTCACCATGTCTCTCCCTGTTTATATTTAGCATTTTCCCAACTTATAGGAATCTTTCTTATTCCAGAAACACAAGCTTTTACCTTGGCCTTTGTAATTTTTTTTGTTCTGACTATAATTTTCTTTTCTCCACTTGGCTATGTGGATTGTGCCTTAACTTTGTTTAAATTTTCTCAAAAGTCAATCCAGAGGCATTGTTATTTTCAGCATTGTATAATATAATGTAATCATCTAAATGATATGATTATATGACTATTTAAATTTAATAACACACATATATATATGTATATATAAATGTTGTTGTTGATCTCCACATAAGTGGTCTATCATTATTCTTTTATGTATTATTTTTCTATATTTTTTTTCACTGCTGAATTACAAACTCCATGATAGTTAGAATGTAATTCCATGTTTTCTGCTTTGTTTTGATCAACTGTGTTAGGAATGCCTAGAACAATGATTTGAACTTAGGACACACTAACTAGTTGTATGCTGAACATAAGTAATTCAAAATAGATGAAAAATCAATACCAAATCTGGGAAAATAAATTATATATCACTCTATATTATCACAGAATAAAATAGTGCATACTCAAAAAACAGTAAATATTTTAATGCTTCATTTTTCAGGATGCAAATTAACATCAAACTCTGTTGGAATACAGGGGTTATAATGCCCATTTTAATTTTGCTTCCTTCCTATCTTAGGTTAATTTAAATTTGATTCCAATACTTTACCTGAGCTTTTATTTTTCCAGAAAAGTAATGATCCAAAATAAGTGTTTCCTGGTTTAGAATTAGCATGATTGTTAAGAAAATATAGTCTTTTTCACAAGTAAAATTGGACTGATATGTCTCAAAGCAAGACAAATGCAGACGTTTTATTAAAAGGCTTATTTTGTATGAGTACAGTGTAGAATCCTGAGATTCTATAATAACATTATCTGTTATAGTAAATCAGACAAACAAGAACCAATTGAACACTCTGGACAATGGCCAAGATACCATTGCTGACACTAACAGATGTTTAAATGAAATAATCAAAGGAAGAGCCTGGTATTAACTCAATATATTTCTTTTTCCTTGATAATTTTTTTTAAATTTTTAATAATAAGAGAAATAAATAAATGAAAATCTTAATTAAGATATCATGTAGCAAAAATAATGATAGCACATTTCTTAGGAAGAGTCCTGAGGGATGAGGAAATGGCCTCCAGTATTAATTAAAGGCTAACTCTTCTGTTCCTCAGTTTCTATATATATTAAAAGAAAATAGGATGTATTAAAAAGTAGCAGACAGGACACTCAGGAAACTGACCTTCTGAAATCTTGTTCCTAAGCTATTGTTTAATAGTGTCATCAGTTTTCTGAAAGTTGAGCAGCACTGTTTAATGTTCACCCTACTCTTGCTCAAGTTAATTAACATAGACATTACTGGAGTGTTCATCAAATATTATTTGGCTAAAGTTTTGTGGTTATTCTCATTTCTAAATTGTCGTTTTTCCTTGTTGCTCAATTTAATATTTCTTTCCCCTTAACTGTCACAGTGAATGTTAGTAGAAAATATAACAATGAAATGAAGTGATACAAAAATGTGAAATTCCTGGTAAATATATATAAATCAAGGTATACTTAAGAAAGATTTAAACCATCAGTTCTTATGTAAAACTAGACTACATAACAATGCTATGCTTGCTTAAAAATGATTTTCTAAATTATTATGAAAGCAACTTTAAAATCTAAAATGAAGACTTACATAAAACAATGTGTAAATTTCCCTATGAAACCATTCACTTTGCCAATTATGAAAAAAAGGATTTCAAATGGAAATGAGGAATCAATGAGAGCATTCATATCTTTACTTCTTATGCTTTTTTATTTCACTATTTTGGCAAGCTGTTTCTCTGTCTCTGTCTCTGTCTCCTCCATCCTCTCTCTCTCTCTCTCTCCTCTATATATATATATATATATATATACACACACACATATATACAATATATTATATATATATATAGATATGTATATGACATGATATATATGGTATATGATATATATGATATATACATGTATCAGTAATTCAGTAGTGATGAAGAAAATTCTATTGGCTAATTTTATGTCAACTTGACACAAGCTAGAGTCATCAGGGAAGAGGGAGCCTCAATTGAGAAAATGCCTCCGTAAGACAAACCTGTGGTAATTTTCTTAAGGATTGATTGATGGGGGAGGGCCAAACCTATTTTGAGTAGGGCCACCCCTCAACTGGTGGTCCTGGGTTCTATAAGAAAGCAGGCTGTCCAAGCCAAGATGAGCAGGCCAGTAAGTAACACTTTTCCAAGGCCTCTTCATCAGTTCCTGCCTTCATGTTCCTGTCCTGTTGGAGTTCTTGTCCTGACTTCCTTCAGTGATGGACTACAATGTAGAAGCCTAGGTTAAAAAATGTCTTTCCTCCCCAACTTGCTTTTGGTAATAGTGTTTCATTACAGCAAAAGTAACCCCAACTAGGACCAAAATTAAACCATTATGGTCTTCTAATTCGCACTAAAATCTCTCTCATGTTCATATGAGCTTTTGATGTCTCTACTTGTTTAGACTCCAAAATTCCTCCTTCCAATGTTGTATTCTATAATTGATATAAGAAATGCCTATTTTGATCATCATGAATGAGTAATGAATGAATACAGAGGGTGAGTGAGATTCATATACAGCTTTAATAATTGGAAAATGGTTAAATAATTGAGGCTTTGATTAAAAAAACTTAAAAGAAACAGAGTGCTGTCATTGCTAATGGGTTATAAATGAAAAGCTTTAATGAATTATTACATTTTTTGGTCACAACATGATCTCCCCAATCAGTTAAGAATATTAATTGGGCAAAAACTATCAAAAGATCTCGGATTGGTGTCAAAATATCTGCGAAATATTTTTCCTCTCATGTTTTATATTCATTATTACCAGATTCCTAATACAGCAAACTTAATTCTAACTGAATGGGATTTTCTTCCTTGAGATGTTCTGTTCAAATCATCTTTAGCTTTTAATTACATGTGTGAGCCATATAATAAATAAAAATGTAAAAGCTATGAAGGAATACAAATTGAAAAGTAAGTTTATGTTCTACTCCAATCTCTACAGAAAAATCTCCTTTCTTATACATCATAACGTTTAGGACAAAATTCAAGTACATATGGATCAGAGATATCCAATGACTATGATAGTGTATATGTGTGTGTACCCATGCTTATATCCTTTCGCTCTAGAAATAGCATATCGTACCATAGTTTTGAAATTTTACTTTTACATTTAATAATATTTTTCCATATCTTTCCATATTAGCACATATTAAATAGATTATATCTTTTCTATAAATTAGTGATATCCTTATTGCCATCTATTGAAAAGGGGCTCAGTGTTATATTAATCAAATAATAATGATATTGTATACAATAAACATTTTTTAAATCCACACAATGTACATACATTATGAAAGAATGCACCATCCAAATAAATTTGAGAATTTCACAGAGTAACCAGAGTTTGGGTCTGAAAGCATACTGCCAAATTGTACAATATGTTAATTATTTCAGTTAAATTCTCACCAGCAATACAAGAATACCTGATTTTTTAGACTCCTGCCATTTTAGACATTGAAAACCTATGTTCTTTTAGAATTGCTTTATTACAAATATTTAAATGTATATATTCATACATTTCAAATTCAGTTGGATTCACTTTCTTATGAACTGGGTATTTATACAACATGAAAGTGTTTGTGCATTTCCCCTATTAGTTTGTAAAACTTTGTATGATTTTTATATTATCTATGACACTAATTGCACACAAATTTCATTTGTTTGTGCCTTATTCTTTTGAACAAAATCAAACTCAAAACATAAAAAAACACATAATTTCTTCACACCCAAGCGTGTTCCTCTACTTCTTCATAATTTACAGAAGTGAAATACCTTCACCAAGTGGAAAATGCCTAGAACCCTAGTATGTTTTCCTAAAATTCTCGAGATGCCATATCAAAATATTCATGGTTTTAGTTCTGTTCTTGACTCATGTCTTTTAAACCCATGTGTCTTTTCATTAGTGCAAGCCATAGTACACATACGGATGTCAGAACTTATCAGCATGGATTCTCTGTTTCCTCTATGTGAACTCTGAAAAATGAACTCAAATACTCAGGTTTGGTAGCAAGCACCTTTACTTACTGAGCCTTCTTGACAAGACATGTTTTTAAACTTTTCACATACTTCTACCGAGAAAAACCTATTTTACCTTCTATGAGTTTACCTTTCACCATTATTTAATCTTTTGAATAATCTTTTTCATTCTTTAGTTTTCTCCCTCTGTTATTCTGCTATTTGTTTTTCCTCCTTCTCCTTCTCTTTCACCTCCTTCTCCTCGCCCCCTCCTCTTCCACTTCCTTCTTTGCCTTCTTTTTAGTTTATATTACTGGCTTAGCACCAACTCTAAAAAGTCCTTACTTTTCGCATCCTGAATGCTGAGCTTAGAGGTGGTGTTCTTTTCCATATATGATTTGTAGTGTCTTACTATGTAGAAAGATTTTCTTGTAGTCAGAATTTATATCAAATAAAATATTTATACAGCATACCACATGTATTTAATTAAAATAAATGAGTAAGCAAGAGAATAAATAACTAATGTGCATGGCCTATATTTTATGACAATATGCTAATATTTATCATATCTTTTGGTGAGGAGATTAATTTAAAAGTAATCATGTACTGGACAAATTAAGTTCAGTCCTCAGAACCCAGGTGAGGGAGAAAGAAGAGAACTAAGTCCATGAAATTTGTCTTTTAACCTCACAAACACATTGTGGTGCATGTCCCTGCAATCACACGTGCACATACACACACACACACACACACACACACACACACACACACACACACACACACACACATACAGAGAAGTGGTAGAGACAGAGCAAGAGACAGGTAGACACAGAGAAAGTACGAATAAATGCAAATAGGTATATTGCAGTAAATATCTAGGCATCCTGAAAAACTTGTTGTTCTAATTTAAAACAGAACATATAAATGCAACTGAAATAATTTTTTTTTTTAATTTTTTCGAGATGGTGTTTCTCTGTTGTAACTCTGGCTGTCCTGGAACTCACTCTGTAGACAAGGCTGGCCTCAAACTCATGGTGATCTACCTGCCTCTGCCTCTTGAGTGCTGAGATTAAAGGTGTGCACCATCACCACCCAGCACTAGCTTGATTATTTATTTATTTATTTGTTTGTTTATTTATTTATATATTTACTTACCTTTTCTCATACATATACAATATATCCTGACCCTTCTCCCCTCTCCATCCATTCCTCCCAGTTAGACCCATCTCACGTTTCCTTCAGATCTCGTTGATTTTAAAATTATGCTTTGCATATATCTGGGATTGATACCATTTTATCTTCTACTTTATATGAAATAAACATTTTGTCAAATTACTTTCTCTTCTCTAGAGGCAAAACATCCAGAATTTTCAAACATGGGGAATAGCTTTAGACTTCCTCAACTATGCTTATGGGAGTGGCTGCGAAGCTCTTAATCTAGGGAAGAATGAAGCACATATGGATTCAACTCATAAATCAATATCACAGACAAAAGAACCATTAGATTTAGTATCCAGTGTGTTGTGGTTACTTGACTTTCTATTTTCAAGGATATTCTCTGGTAGATTACCACTCTATACATAATCATTACTTTATAGAAAATCAGAAGTTGCAACACAGTGAGGAAGAAAAATAGAAGAAATCAGAAAACAAGAAAAGATTCCATGAATGTGTGATGATTGTTGAGTTGGCATGATAAGGAATCATTTAGGAGACAATTGGGAAGTCTCTGATGAATTTCTAGATTGTGTGAATTGAGGTGAAAAGACACATCTTAAACATGAAAACTATTACATGAGCTGATTTCCTCAGCTGAGTAAAAATAAAGTGAGCTGAGTGGCAGCATTCATTGATTTCTGCTTCCTGAATGTGGACAAAGTGTGACCTGTCACTATGCCTCTCCCACTATGGTGGAATGTATCCTCAAACTGTAAGCCAAAATAAACCCTTACTTTAAGCTTCTTTTGCCAGAAATTTCATCACAGCAATTAGAAAAGTAAATAAATACACATTCTAACTGGAATGATTGCAGTCAACAAATGATAGTACATTTGTAAGAAAGTTTCTTTAAGTGGTTTATAAGTTTGTTGAGTATAAGTAGTAAAATGATACTTATTATATAACAGTAGGGAATGGAATAGACATTACCAAATATATAAAGTATAGATGAAATTACACGTGAAATGCAAATATAATAGTCAGTAGTTTTATAAACATATTTATTTGATGCCTATTAAATACTAACTTCTAAATTGTATGCAAGGTTTGATTTAGGATTGGAAATGAGATCATTAATATTTAAAAGGTTTAAAATAAAATTTTTACTAATTCCTGAAGTCAGTTAAATGCCTTTGATGGAGTTATTCTTCCAACAAAATAGTATTAACATGTAAGGAAAGCCTTTCCTGTGAATTTAATAAGGCCAAGTACAAGTGCTTTTTCTTTTTCTAAAGAGTTACTTTTTTCAAGTGCTTGGAGAATCATAATGTGAAGATCTATGAGGCTCTATGTAAAATTGTTTTCTAGTTTATTTAACTTTGTATGTCAAAGATTCACCAGATAGACCTCAGAGATGTTATGTTTTGGGACAAAGTCACTTTTGCATTGGTTTCTATGGCAGCCATTTGAATAAAAATGCAGCCATAAACTATCTGTTCCAGTGTTGACTGCAAGCATCAATGTCAGAGAAACCATATTTGTCTTGTCAAGTCACTATTTGAATAATTATATATATATAATACTTTTCTACCTTTTATCTGAAATATTGGGTTTAATTCTTAGTATACAAAACAAATTAAAAAAATGAAGTGTCTACAATAATGACCCTTTAAAGATGGAAATATAATCCCTTTCTTTCCATCAGTGTCACTTAAAAACCCTAAAGAACTGAAACTACATCATTACTTGGTATAAGGGAAGAAAGTTTGGTGCCTAAGTAGATAACTGAGTGAAAGAAAGTACCATAACCTATAATACCTGGATCCTTTGTGATAGGTAAGAGAAACAGTAGCAGAAAAATAGGAAATAAAGTAGAAAATCAAGTAGGGAAAGAGTCAATAGTTTTGAAGTTAAGATAATACATTTAGAATGTTACATGCTTGTTTTTAAATTTATTCATTCCACTGTCCAATGAATATAGATGTTGGTACAGTCATAGAAGAAAAAGGAAAGAAGCTCGAAAGAGGCGTATTATACCCATGGTTCTATAGGCTAGGTCAATGAAGTCACACAGGAGAAAAACTAGTAGAGTACTTGACCAAGAAGGTAAGGAGTAGGGATGTAGTATGATGGTTAAAATCTATAATCACCTTGATTAAAAAATAAAAAACAAACAACAACAAAACAAAAACAAACAAAAACCTGTTAGACCATTAATGAGACAGACATTTGGACATTAGGACGTACTAGTATGAACATTTCAAGAGAGGATTATTTAAGTGGGAAAAACCTACCATGAAAGTGGATGGTACTATCTAATGAACTGTGGCCACATATTAAATAAAAAAGAATAAAGGAGAAAGCACCAATATCTATATCTATTTCCCAAGTGTGAATGCATTTTAAATAATTGCCTCAATCTCTCCCTCCCATGCCTTTCCATAATAGACCATCCCCTAAATCACAAGACATCTTTATCTTATAAAGCACTGTAAAAGTTGCCATCTTTTAAAGGAAAGTTAGTTTAAATTCAGAACTTACATCATTACAAGTCAAAATTCACAGCATTAATTAAATAGATATTAAAAGTTTGTTGATTAAAAAAATCCTTTGTTTGATTTGAAATGAGAATCTAAACAATATTGAATAGTTCTACTACTGAAGAAAACTGCATCAGCCTTTAATATCTTTGACATTTTGTTCTCTAGATTGCTCATGTCTACATATACCCTCTAGAGGTGAAAATTCACCTACCAACAAATCTACAGATTACCACAGGTAGCTTTAAGTTCATGGTGAACAACTGTGAGCCACTGAAAATACACTGAATGATCTTTTTGTCTTCACAAACACAGTGGTTGATCAAATTAGTTCTTCATGATGTAATAAGGCCAGAAAGAAATTAAAGCATTAGGAGAAAGAAATTATGTAAGAAACTATTGTTTGTGGGAGGAGAGGGTGATTCCCCAATTTGCATGGCATTGAATAAACGGTAAATCAAGTGCAGGCTTAAAAGTAGCATATGGAAAGAAATTGCACAACTGTAAAATTGATCAAAAGCAATGAAATAAAATCACTAAAAGCATCATGATATTTATCTCTGTTGCAGACCTGTGGAATTGAGTTTATAATAATGAATTTATGATGAAGGAAGACAAAACATAAAGTCTGGAAAAATAGTTAAAGTTGCTAAAACATTATCTACAATCTTCAACAATAATCTTTTTTTCTCATTTCTTTTAATACTCATTGCATGGTATAACAATTCCAAGTGATATTTAGATAGTTAGAAAAACTATCTCCCACATATGTGGAAACTTTAATTGAGAGGAAAGAAAGGCCATTTATAAATGAATGGTCATCATTCAGCTTGAGAATAACAGAAGCAGGTGTTTAGGTCTTTTTCAAATACACAGGAGCAATAGGGATATGCCATACTGAGAAAATACAGCTTGCTGCCAAATCTGGTGCACTGTGCATTTATACTATTTTCCATTTGCAACAAAAAGGAAGGCTCCACATCATAGTGACTGAGTTCATTCAGCTGTTTTCATTTTGTTTCTTCCACAGACTCCCCATAAATTACTATTGTGCCAACATGTGGAGAATTAAATACATTCTTTCTCAGCCTGTCTTTGAAACTTACAATCAAATTATTCTATGCAATTAAAACAACACAATTATTTTCTCCCTTTGTAATGTGTTTCTTCACACCCTATACTTGTCATCTTTTGTCCTACTCTTTCAGATCTCCTCTGTTGCTAGCATATAATGTAAAAGACAAAGTGCATATATTCTACTGAAGAGTCAGTTGGCACATGGCTATAAATCTGGGTGCTTTTCTCTGTGCCCATGGCATTCAAAAAACATACATATGCAAAAATAGCTTTATTTTTGTGTATTACATGAGTGTCAACTGCATTTTGTTCATTTTAATTAGATACTTATCCAGGTTCTTTGTCTAAACACTAATGGCACTGACTACTAGTCTTTTATATACTAATGTAAACATGTACAAACTGGGGTTTCACTTTAATGCATCAAGATATATTCATATCAAGGGTTCTACCTTCCTGTAGCTTAGAACATATAATCATAGGTTTAAATCTATACTTATGGGTATATAGCGATTAGGTGTTATATTTAATTAATGTTCTTTTCCCACTAGCAGAGCCCAAAGTGCCTATAAACCTACCATAAGTGTAAGAAAAATAAGAACTTTTTTTCTTTAATACTGACAGAACTCTGTCTGATAGGGCTACCAGTGGTTTATTAAACAAGTAGCAATTCTAAATTAAGTTATGCTGCTTTTGACAGTTTCTGCAAGCTGATATTTTCATTTGTTTAGTTCCTTGGAAAAAAAACATCACACAGATATATTACTTGTTGAAACCTCATAAAAACCCTGTTTTTCTCTGGGCTGTGAGCATGAATTCCTAATAAATTTGGCTTTAGGTGAAAGGCAAGTCCTTACCCCTTACTGCAAGCAATAGTTTTATTTTACTGAATACCAATTTAACAATATCAGTACAACACACATTTCATTCTTATTATTGGCTATATAAAATATTACAGCTGTGACCTTGAACTGGAAAAATTATGGTAAAGAAGTAGCAGAAGGATAAAACTCCAAAGAGTTATTGATCTTTTCTGTCTACATTTACAATATATTCTTTTTTTATTATTTTTGTTTTATGTTAGTGATATTTGAAACATAAGATATACTTTCCAAGTAAAACAGAGAAAGCATCATACTCATGCTAAAGATCTGACAGCAGGGTCATCCCCCAAGCCAACAAAAAGGTGTGTGACTCTGCTAATATTGACCATATCCTTGCTCAATAAGGTAATAGAGAAGTTATTTACTTAGAAGTCTGCAAATTGAAGTAATGTTTGAAGACCTTGAATTATAACTGCATTTACAAGTAGTTTCTTTCAGTTAAGACTTCTGATTATTTTCCCATAATAAAGTGTCATTGTGTATGCAGAAACATTTTATTAGAATATAGTAATCAGAGCAGTTGAAAAATTGTGAATACCACAGTCAACTATTGTTTTTAAAGAATAGTTGTCAATAATTTGACCAATATTTTCATTGACAAGTCTAATAGATTTATACTGCTGAAATTATTCATTAAAGCACAAAAATCTTGCACAGTGAGGAATAGAGGATGATATGTCATTTGACTTTCAAACTGAATTTAGTTTTTGAAAGGTGATTACCCTTAGTGTAGATTCAGTCATACTTCCAAAAAAGAAGAGAGAACCAGCTTTAATACTAACATTGATTCATTAAAGTACAGACTCCCAGCACATGGACTCCATTATTTGGGGGAATATTTCAATTAATCTGTCATATGAGAATCAATATATTTACCTTTTATATATTATGTTTATGTCTATGCTCTATTCATTGATAAGGAGTATAACTTGTTTGACAACATTTTAAAATGATTCCTTCTTACTGTTTTTTTTGTATATCAGCACTACATAAACACCTACATATATATTCGTACAAATAATAATTAAATAGAAAATACATACACACACACACACACACACACACACACACACACACACACACACACACCTTTGAGGGTTTTCTATATTTATGTACACTTTCAGAAATAGGTTTATAAATATAAGAAGCATGTGTAAATTATAAATTGATGCACTAAAGAAGAATATAAGAATAAAGATCAAGTTCTGAATGAGAAAGAAAGTGAAAATTGTTTCAATCTTCAGCTAACTGAAAGATGAAAGTCTAGTCAAATATCAACAGTAGGAAAAGCACATTTATTTTTTTCAAGAACACCATACTACTCAAACCACTGAAAGAATTAATAGATGATGTTTTCCATGGATCTTCAAAATATTATTGTACTTTTAAATGACATTATTAATCAAATTTTTGACATTGTTTCATGTAACTATTTTATATAGACTTAGTGTCAATACAGATTTGAGAGCCATATATTACAATAGCCCCATTTCACAGATAGACAGACTTGTAAAGAAATTTGTAAAGGTCACATAGCAAGGAAGAGGTAGTACTTGAAACTGAACCAGAATTCTTGTGTTTTAATTTTTATCATGAAGAAAAGGCATGGAATATGAAGAGGTCTGTTAAATATAACTGGAGAGCTGGAAGAAAATGGCAAAAGTACTGGGCTTCATGTACTGTAATCATAACTAAATTTGTTGAACTACCGCATAGGCCAACCATGGTAAGATATGTGAAATGCATTTTTGTTTAATATTCAAAAGGATTTGAATGGTTGGAAAACCTTTAACCTTTATATGTTGAGGACTGAGTCCACAGCTGGGTTACTGAATTAAATCTCTAACTTGTTTTATGTATAATATACGAAAAAAATAGGGATTAATGAGATCATACAGATTTCAGAGATTATAATTTTGGAGTTAAAATTTGCACTCAGTGTTTTTTATTTTTATTTTTTATTCTCTAAAGGCCAAATGTCAAAGATCTTTATTGTAAAGTCTTCTTACATAAGGGGAGTACCTCTATTGGTAATGGGGGACTGGCAGATATTTTGGTGTATGCACATACAAATAAATGACAGTCTGTCAGTAAAAATTTCTAACATATATACATGGTAGTAGTACTTTCCTGAGATACATTATCGTTCTAGGATATATATTATATGCTAGCTTTCCTCTAGATGACTTTGAACAAGACAAAACCTCTATCTCACAGAGGTAATATTTTAGAAAGTTTAAGGTTTTACGAATGATGGCGGTGGCTCCAGCATATGGATTTGGTAGAAGTGGATAGGATGTAAGAGTGTTGTTCAAGATTTTTACCTTAATCTAAAGCAAAAAATAAAGAACACTTGCATTAGTTATCTACTGCTCAATACCAGTCACAAATCTGGTGACTTGTAGCAGCCTAGATTATTTATTTTTTACAGTTTCTATAGATATTTTCTTTCATGCACATGAATAGTTTACTTGGGCTCCCTGTTTTGGATCTCATATAACTGTTCTAAAGCATCTTTTAAGCTGCTTTCATTTGTGGATTTGTATAGTGGCTGGCAACATTCATTTCACTGTGCTTGTGGGTTTTCCTCTTCTTGCCATTTATCTGCTGGAGGCCACTAAAAATTATGGCCACATAAGCTCTTATTACCCATCTCACAATATAATCACTTATGCCTAAAATTATATATAATTTCCAGCAGAAAAACTTTTCTCTTCTTGTTGTAAAAAAAAATCCTCACCCATGCACGTGTCCCCAGCCACAGCTTCCTGCCAGGAGGAGCTAGAGGCAGAGTCACCTGTAGCTGTCTCCAGGCGAAAAGCCATTGGGAGCACTGCATGGGTGGCATGTGGTTCTTACTGACTCTTCATCCTGTTTTTGGCGGACCACAGTGAGTTGAGGAGAACACAGGAACTCAGGATTTGGGATGCCTTTTAAAGGTTTATAGTGGGGGTATTCATTGAATGGGGGAATGCCTATTGGTTAAGACAAGGACTTGCTGTTAGCTCTTAAGACAGTCCCACATCTTCTGAAATGGCCCAATTCCTACTTTAGGTTTTTCCACATGATTTTTATCAGATCTACACGGGATAGAGATTCTTTTAATTTGCACAAACTCAATTGGTACCTTAATTATCCAGGTACAATTCCTTTTGTGTGTATTGTAAATGGTGACCCAGTCAGAGAAGGAACACTTATCATGTTCACAGTTTAACCAATATAAACAAGAAGGTTGTTGTCCTGAGCATATCTTCTAGGACAGGAAATAAGAACCTTGGAGACCATTTTTCTTTCCAAACGTGCTGTCTTCATAATCTCCATTACATTACAAATTGTTCCAAATAAGTGATCCCCAATAGCATTTAGATATAAAAACAACAGAAAGTAGGGAAGAATTAAACAGTGAGATATTAAACTGATTTAGTGCTATTGTGTTCCTAAGGGAAGTGTAGAAAGTTTGATTGAAATGTATAAAGAAAGAGTATTACAGAGATAAATAATTTTATATAGGATATGTTGAGATACTGGAAAAATATCAGCAAGTGATGTCCAGAGGGCATTTGAAAGTCTTGACATGGGTATGATATGGGAGAAAAGTAGCACTAGAAGAGGAAATATGGAAAACATTTGAATAGTACTGTCTGATATAAATGGTTGATTCCCATGAGTAAAAAGGAAGAAAGAATAGACCAGTATAAGAATTGATAAAATGTAAGTGAGAATAAGATATATTTTAATTTAAATGTCATATTTTATGAATCCAGTATTTTGACAAAACACTTAATTTAAATATATACCCATAGATAGATAAATATTTGGGCATTTTAACTTATGTACAGCTTTTTTTATGTATTACAGATAACATTACCAGTCAAATGTGTAACTCATTTTAATAGCATTGTAAAAGCAACATGAAGGAATTTAGGAGGGTTCTCATTTAAGGGATAAATATCAGAGCCTTGTAAATGTATGGAGCATGATATATATTTTTGACAGTGACTCAGTTAACCCAACTCATTTGTCATGGCCTACTAAAAATTGAACATATGAAAATGCCAATGCTTCTTACGCTGTGATTCCATCACACTATCTGTATATTCTTTAATTGCAGAAACTACTTTGAAGTCTTAAAATTCTCTAATATTTAAATCAAGGGGGCATTTAATGGAAACTAAAGAAAGTTATAGTTACTTGCATATTTTATGACCTCACAAAGACATCATGCATTTTATGACAAAATCATGTCTTATTCACTTCTATATCCATTTTTTTTAAATAAAAAGGAACAGCCAGATAGAGAAATGTCTCAGTTGCTAATACATACTAACTGCTGCTTTTGATGTCCAGTTCTATTTTATTTTAGTTCATTATATATTTTAGATATTAACTCTCTATTAGATGTATAATTGGAAAAGATCTTTTTCCACTTTGTAGACTGCTGCTTTGTCTGAATAAAGATGTCCTTTGCCTTACAGAAGCTTTTCAATTTCATGAGGTCTCATTTATTAATTGTTGATCTTAGTGCCTGCACTATTGCTATATTCTGTTCAGGAAGTTGTCTCCTGTACCAATAGATTCAAAAATATTCTCCACATTCTTTTCTATCAGGTTCAGTGTATCTGGTTTTATGTTGAAGTCTTTGAATCACATGGACTTGAGCTTTGTGCAGGCTGATAAATATCAATCTATTTGCATTCTTCTAAATGCAGACATCCGGTTAGACTAGAACCCTTAGTTGAAGATGCTGTCTTTATTTATACTGTCCATCTTTGGCTTCTTTGTCAAAAATTAGGTGTTAATAGGTATGTGGATTTATGTCTGAGTGTTCAATTCCATTAATCAATTTGTCTGATTTGATGCCAATATCACGATTTTTTAAATTAATATATCTCTGTATTAAACAAGAAACTATCCCCAATTGACATCAGCATTAAAAGAAAATGGTATTATTTTAGATGTTTTGTTCCAAATTGTTTTGTTTGGGCATTATTTTGACATACTGGTCTTTTGCTTGTAGATTATGGTTTCTTATTTTGTGTATGCCTTATTTTGTTTATTATTTGTGTATGTGTTTTGTTTTGGTTGCTTTTTCATTTGCCTATTAATTTTTGGAGAGGGGGGTGTTGCAGTACACCTACTGTTGCTGCTCATCAAAGAAGACCTGGAGGCATTTCATGGGTGCAAACCCTGTCAGACCTCAGCAGAGGGAACCACCATCATGGCAAGTGCCATCTGGATAGTGGAACCCCGGGTGTCCCTGCTCAGGTGTTTTTATTGATCCAGAAATCCTCAGATGTTCTACTGATAGCACATGCAGATCATTAGCAATCAACATCCACAACATAAATCCAAAACCTGCAGACAATACAAAACCCCAAGAGCTAGGCAGCCCCTTGCCCAACAGTGCAGAAAATATTTTAAACACAACTAAAAATAAACTTCTACAACAATTCCCCTCTGTATAAGCCAATGGAAAAAATGTTTTATCTCTACAAAACAATTTGCCACTAGACCTGCAAAACTAATTACAAGAGGAACAATCATGAGGGTTCCTAATGCATAGGACCAAATGAATCTAAACATCTATCAAAGTTTCCACAAAGTCATTGGACAGCACAATGTCAAATTATCTGGAATTCACTCATGATCTCCTGTGCTCATCCAAAGTGCTTGGGTCAATTTTCTGGTTTTGATCTCCACAGTACACACAATTTGTCCTCCAGGCTCCAGCTGGCTCCACTCCTCTTCTGCTGCTGTTCTTCATGGTTGTCCCATGGCACTGGCATCTTCAGAATGCTGGGATATTCTGTGATAATTGGGATGCACTTTCACCAACAGATTTTCCTGGGCTCTCTTTGTGGTGCCAAGCCTAAACGTATCTGCATGATTCCTTTGATCTGGGCCTTCAATTCTACTGAGTCTACACTTTTACCTATGGCCTCTCCTGGAATCTCACAGTGCCAAGTCTCAGCTGCTCTCCAAGGATCTCTTCATGCATTCTTAACCAGCACCCCTGGGTGACTATTACAGCATCAAGTTCAGCTTTCAGCACAAGATACAAACTCAGCAATTTTTGAAAGACAACTTCTGTGTGCTTAAGCTGAGAAAACACTTTCCAGATTTTAAGATAGAGTCTGGTTTTCAGGAAAAGTAACTGTTAAGTTTTTCTGCAGGAAGATTTCCCTAATGGAATGCAGTTCTCATCACAATAGCAGATGTGTCTTGTCAGGACCTCCTTACCTCACCAGTAGCTGGAGAGGTTTGCAGAAAACAAGAAAACAAAACAAAACAAAATAGACTCTGTGAGGTCTGGAGTTTCATTTTCTTTCTTCTTCTTTTTTCCTTCTCTCCAAGTTGGATGTAGCCGGCATGATTTCATGTCCCACATTTAAGGCACCATTTGTAGTAATATATGGCTATGGCAGCTCAAAAAGGGCAACAAGGAGGCATTCTCATTGATGCAAACTCTGCCTGACCTCAGCAGAGGGAACTACAGTCATGGCAAGTGCCATAGTTAAGAGTGGGACCCTGAGCTTCTAAGCTCAGGTGTTTTTATTAATCCAGAACACCTCAGGTGTTCTACTGATAGCATATGCAGATCATTACCAATCAAACAACCCCTATAGAAATCCAACACCTGCCAACAACACAAAACTCCAAGACCTAGTCAGCCCCTCATGCAACAGTACACAAAACAATTATTTTATACATAACTGAAAATAAACTTCTACAATGAGGGTGGAGGGTGGAGTTGTGTGTAGGGGCTATGAAGGATCTGGGAAGAGTTAGGGGAAGGGAAACTGTTACCAGATTATACTGTATAAAATTTGTTTTTTCCATTAAAAAGAGCAGAACCTGCTTTTTCAGAGGACTCAAGTTCAGTACCTAGCAGCCATTCCAGGTGGGTCACAAGGGCCCATAACTCCAACTCCAGGAGAATCCAACTCCTCTGCCCTCCATAAACATTGCCATTTAATACACACAGACACAAATATATATAGTCTAAGAAACTAAGAGGACTAGCATATACTACCAATTATGAAATGTTGTTAAATCAATTTTGAAACAAAGATTTAAAATACGTGTGTCCAACCTGTGGACTGCTGGCTGCATGTGGCCCAGGATATCTATAATGCGGGGCAATAAATTTGAAAATGTTAATTTAATATGTCAATGTATGTACATTTATGTGCGTATATTTATGCTTTAAAATAATACTAAGAATACTGCTAACAGTAGATTTAAAAATAAAGTAAAAGGAACATAAGGGAAACAGAAAAATTTTGATCAGATTCGGCAACTCCATTAACCATTAACCTGTGTTTAGAATATGAAATAAACCTATATATATATATATATATATATATATATATATATATATATACATATATATTTAAAGTTTATATCTATACTTAATTGTATATGCAATTACATTTATATTCTAATAAATATCACAAAGACAAACCTGAAGACAAGATATACTAGTTCTATTTGCATAACCACTAGGTGGCTCCCCTATATTTCTATCTTAGCCTTTTTTCTAAGGAACACTCAAACATTCCAAATATAAGGTGCCTTATCTTAACATCCATTTCTAAAGCTATCCATAATAGCACTTCGACACTAGTGAAGAAAAGCACAAACCATATTTTAGTAAATCAGGGGATTTAAGGCTTATTTGTATTAATCATTGCAAGAAGCATTTGAAAATGACCACTCTGCAAAATATTGAACATTTGTGAACAATAGGTGAGTGGATATGCATGAGGAATGGCAGTTACCCACGATGCTTTAACAATGTGAAATTCTTGGCCTCCTCTTGAATCAGAAACACTTGAATTCAGAGTCAATTTGGATCTGTACCATTGACACCATTGGACACAATGTTAGGGAATGATGGAATGAAAAGTAAACTATGTAAAACACCCTTTGATTTGACTGTTCCTGTTAAAACTATGTGAACTGGTTGAAATGTTCATAGACTCCATGAATACTCTTATTTCCAAAGATATAAAAAATGACAAACAAAAGACTCTCTGATATACTTGACATGGTTGTACACATCTTTAGTCTGAGTACTCTACAGACCAAGGCAAACAGAACCTCTGTGAGTTTGGGGCTAGTCTCTACATAGTGAATTCTTGGTCAGCCAGGACTCATAGTGAGATCCTGTCCCAAACAAACAAATGAAGAAAGAAACAAATTACTCTCTGAGACATTACAATAGGGCAATTTTAAAATATAAAGGAATCACCTATTCTAAATCTTGGTTGTACATTAGAACAACCCAGCAAACTACAAAATGTCTAATACCTGGGTATCCCCTGTAAGGATTGCTTTTAAAATATGAATATGATTGATATATACTACTCACATATTTAAGAAATGTTACCAGATTATTTTAAGGGTTATGCAAAGGTTAAAAACCATTGATTCATAACATAAAGAACTGAAGTCATAAAGAAATTAAGGAAGATGCCATAAATCATACAAGCTGCCATCAAAGTTAAGATTAGGACCCAAGTATCCCAATTTGGTAATTATTCATCTACCCACAATTCTTGTTCATTAAAAAATGAATTGAGGCTGGGGAATGATGGCACATGCCTTTAATCCTAGCACCCAAGAGGCAGAAACCAGTAGATCTCTGTGAGTTCTACAAAGTGAGTTCCAGGACAGCCAGAGTTACAACAGAGAAACCCTGTCTCAGGAAACCCCCCAAAAAATTAATTGAATACTGAGGTCAGTATAGTTGATGTTAATATGGCAAAAACATTTTCAGAAAGAAAATACAGTCAAATATTATACTGATGTTGAACAATTGGATGATATACCATTAAAATCTATTGTTATGCTATTTTTTTCTTTGAAACATTTGAGGAGGAAGTTTCCACAAAAGCTGACAGTTTAAGAACAGAGAGAAGAGAAAAGTTATATAATCTGTTCACCACAAATCAAATGCCCCCCTCCACCATGGCTCTCGAGAGAAGGGAGATCTGAGAGAACTAAAGGAAAAGTCCACTGCTCTCAAAAGAGGGAGACAAAATTGAAAGCAGGGCATGCACAATAGCAATTAAGAAGAAACCCAGGGAAGTATAATTCTGAAACAGATGCAAAATCAATATAAAGTTAGATCAATCACCTGAAGAAACAACTTCAAAAACTAAGAGAAATGTGAGAGTAAACAACAGACAGCTCAAGGTTTTGTTGTAAATAAAATCAATTTTATGGTTTCACTTAGCCCTTAATTGCCAAAAAGTTCAAACTAAAACCAATATACAAGCTTCAGCGAACTCAGTGGGGTGAATACCTTATGTTGGAACTGGTTACAAACTGCCAAGCAGTATCAGATAAATACATTTGCATGGCTATACTCTCACCCACAGAGAAGATGTTCCTCATTTTGAAGGTCAGGCCATACATCACTTGCCCAATGTCAGAAAATATGAAAAGCCTCCGCCTACACTGTGCCAGGTCAGTCAGAAAATAAACAAAAGCAACTGGCACCCAAACACATAGCAGCTATCCCCTCAGCTGCTCTAGCTCCTTCTCAATCATTCCATCTTTAAAGGCAAGAAGCGAGGCAAGGAAATTTAAACATGCTGTTTAAAAGATCAGATATTCTAATATCTCACAGCAACAGATTCTCTGTTGATCCCTTCCTTTGATCAATGTAAGGCAAACTTGCATTGAACTTGTAGTGCTATACTATTTACAATAATTCTCTTTTAAAATGTCACCAGAGCTGTGCCTACATCTATTTCAGACTTTCCAGCATTATAGCTTTGAAGTGCCTGTTAACAAAAGTGTCATGTATAAGCAATGCGTTTATCATATCTCAGATAACCTTAAATTCCAACAGAAGTCACCTGCATTGTTTGTAAATAATCACTGATAAATTAATTACACTTTTAACTTGAATGGATGAAAAAATGGCCTTTCCCTCAAGGTGATCATTTTTCATTAAGAATTCAGTATGAACACTTTATCTGGTTACATTGTGGTCACTTGGTAGTTTTAGAAACAAAGGTTGGCATGCCTAGAGTTCTGAAAGATAAAGATGATGTGAGTTTTCAAATGTTCAGCAGTGAAAATTGAATACAGTAAAGGATGAGGAGGTGAAGAAGTCTAACCGAATGCTTTTAAATCATAAAAGACTATAACAGAAATGCTTGTAAGATCATATGGGGCCCACAAGAAAGCAAGTGAGTTTGAGAAAATGTTCTGAATTAGCAAGAAGCAAAAAAAATCACATTGACAAATTAATGATTTTTTTCTATAGAACTTTAACCTTCAAAAATCAAGAAAGTGCACTATACTCTAAAACTTCTAATTAATCTATATGTATAATATAGTAACAAACTGAAATAATTTCTCCTTTTTTAAACTATTGGCATCATCCTAGTCTATTAATACAAATTTATAGTGTACATACATATCTTGAAGTCCTTGAATATAAGCTGTCTTTATTTGAAATGAAGGTTTACCTTCTCAGAGACATTATAATCAGTATCGTCATGTAGACTACCAAATCTCATGTAAACTTAATAGGTGAGTTATAAGTACACCTTAAATTTCATGTGATGGGTTGAATCATTTAGTATGATGAGAAGAAGGCTTAGAGCAACAATACAACATTTTATTCAATGCCATGTCAGCCAGTGGCCATGGATGTTTAGTAAATAGCAGACTGTTGTGATAGATCATGTACCACAAAGTTGTCAAGTAAAGAAGACATAATAAATCAAGTCAGAAAAGAATGGTATCTTGAATTTCTTTTCCTTCGTTAACGTAAAAAATACTCCATATTTCTATAATATATAGTCCAAGAGCATAGAGTGGAAGTGGGTAATGAAGATAATTGATAATTCTAAACAGAGTCTTCAACAAGCTGAGTTCTTCATAAGCTAATAGTTTGTCTGGTATTGCATGTGAGGTATAGATTTCATGACAGGAGGCAATGTGATTAGAAGTGAGTTTATGGAAGAGCAGATCTAAAAATATACACAGAATAACTTAGTAGCCCCCTTTCTCTTTAAGACTTATAGTGAATGAACTTCTAACTTTTCTGACAAAAAGAAAGAAAGAAAGCAATGAAGATAAATACAAAGAAAGAATGAAAGAAAATTATGAAGGAAGGAAGGAAAAGGAAGGTAAATGAAAGAAATTAAGACAGAAGAAAAAAGTAAAGAAAAAGAAATCTGATTTTTTCCTCTCCATGGGTGACAGTCTTAATAGTGAAAATTGCTTAAAATAGAAGGAGTTTTATTAAAAAGCCTAGTCAAATTGTAGCTACCTTTCATCATGGTAGACTTGAAAGAGACTCTTAAAAATTGTCATACAAATTGGTTAAGAACAGTAACTCTTTTATGAAAATTAAAATTAAATTTATAAAGCATCTTTAGTCAAAAGTAGTGCTTCAGTAAGTTTTCAATTTTATAAATCAGTATAATATAAAAGAATAAAGATTGACATTAGATTTTTTAAATGGATAATAGCAAGCATTCATTGTAGAAAAGTGGGTTTCATTATGATTTTTTGGAACACATATATCATGTATTTGCTCATATTCACTCCCAAGATATTCTCTTTTGACATTGTGTTTCTAATGTTATGCTTCTTGCTAACAAAAATTGAAATAGAACAACTAAAGAGAAATGAAGACATTAAGTCAGTAGAAAAAGTAACATTGCAGAATAGCATTATATGGGCCACTACTATAACAAAAAGAAAATGGAATTTTAGGAAAATGTATTTCAAAAATTTCCCATTAGATCTTCAATTCTTGCATCCTTCATCATGTCTAGATGAAAAAGTAAAAGTAAACATGATATAACAATGTATTTAAATTTGGTTTTACGGGAAAGGAACAATTTGCCCCATCAAAGGACTTGTTGTCTGAGAAGATGTTTTCTGGTTACTGTTAAAATAAAGAGAGCCATGAGAGGGGTTACTGTGTTTGAATATTCTTTGCTTCTCAGATCTGTTTCCTGAGTGAAGAAGAATAAGCCAGGTTTTAAAAGTGAATACTTAGCTGTACATTATTTTCTTTTAATAATGAAACAATTTCAGAATACACTATTTCAATAATTTCGCAAATCAAATAAGCAGGATGCTTTGTTTGAATCCATAAATGTTTATTAAGTTTTGAACAGTTAAAAACTCCATGCCATTCATGGAAAGCTAGCCTCAAAGAACCCCCATTCTTAGCTTTCTAGCATGTTATGAAAAGAAAGCAAAGTTTCAAATTCTATTAATTAATCAAAAATTATTAATTATCCATAGTTCAAATTACTTGTATTTTTGGCCTTTCATCCTTGTTATTCTCACATGCTTATACTTTCAGAGATTTCGGGTTTTTTGGAGTTAATTTAAACTACATTATTTTCAATATAAATATGTTAATGAATTTCATTTTAGAATACTAATTACTCCAATAAGAACACTTTAAATTACCACATTAATTTAATAGAATAAAAACCAGGTAAATCAAATGTTTTGAATGTCTATCAACTAATTTAAAAAAGAAAGTGTTCCCCCCATTCCTCTGTAATTACCAAAAACTAGTTTATAATAACACCTTTAGGAAAATTCCGTTTTTAAAAAGGTTCCTAGAAAGCGACTATTCTAACTTTAATGATTTTCTATGGTTCTGGCACATTTTCTCTGTTTTACCTAATTATATAAGAAATTTACTTTATTAGGTAATAACTATGCATAGAATTAAATTATATTTTTGTACTGTCATCAACTAAACTTGACTATTTTATTCAATTGCTAAAAATGGATGATACAAGGTATTTGTTAGAAATATGAAGAAAACAATTAGAACAAACTAAAATTAATAATACTTTATCATAAGCCAATTTTTTGCAGTGGAATGAAGTAAACACCAAATGACTTCAACACTAAGATCTACCTAATTTCAGTCTTTTCTGAATATGAATGCAAGCATAGGTAACACTACTTAGTGTGGTTCACAGATCAACACCATCCACAGCACGCAGGAACTTATTAAAATATTGACTAAATCAGACAGCCTTCATGACTAACTCAGCTGGATTAGACTTTAGACATTTTCATCCTGAGTGGAGTTATCTATGATATTTTTAAGATTTATTTTAGAAAACATGCAATTGAAAAAATTTCACTCCTGTGAGATGCAAATTCTACAACCCAAAAATATTCTTCTCAAAGACATTTGCTCCATCTTTTAAAAATGGAATCAACAAGAAAATTAAGGTCCCCATTTCTTCATCTCTGTGGAAGGAAACAACATAACATGGATAAGGCACTACTAGTATATACTATTATATACTAATGGCCTAATCACATTTAAACAGCCTCCTCCTCCATATTGCCTATAATCCTTAGTGTTTTCCATTAGTTTATTTCAGCATTGAAAAATCTTCCCACCTTATATTTCAATGAAGTTGAATCTTTCTCCAGCATTTTAATAGTATATTTTCCCTATGTTAATAATCTGGATAACATCTACTTTGCTTGATTAACTGGTTCATTGTTCACAAGACCTCAGCCCCACCATTAACTGTTATCTACATTATAACACAATTCCCAATTGTTTCTGCACCCAATAAAATGAGAAGCACTATTATGGACATAACATTGATCACAAATTGCTAGTGCTTAATAAGGTATGAGTAAAAATAAAACAGACATGGAACATGGAACACGGAACACAAAATGTTAGATAAGCACCACTGAATTTAATGATATTGTAATGAAAAGCATTTCTATTTCAATTACCTGATTAGTTTGTTTTGTCTTTAACTGAATGCTCTTTCAAAGTATATTCCAAAATGGAATATGATTATATTTGTCATTTATTGTTTTCAATTTGAAAAATAAAAGGCACACTTTAAAGGAGATGTGCCTGATGTCATCCATTACACACCACATAGAGATGAGCATATCATCAAGGTTGTACAATAGCTACATATGTCTAAATCTACTTCTATGTCATGATACTTATTAACATAAAAAGGAAAACAAATTGATTTGGGTCATGCAATCAATATTTTCTCAATACATAATCACATAGTTTTTACTTGTGAATGGGCTTGTGTGTCTTAGTTACTTTTCCATCATTGTGATAAAATACCTGACTAAGGCAACTTAAAAAAAAACATTTAATTTGGTGCTTGAGGTTCCAGAGGATTAGAGTTTATGACTATAATGATGGGAAGCATGGCAGAAGGCAAGTAGGTTTGGCACTGGGACACTATCAGAGAGCTTACAGTCTTATCTGCAACTAAGAGGTAGAGAGAGCACTAAATGGAAATGATTCAGGCTATTGTAACATTAAAGCCCACCCACAGTAGACACAAACCCTCCATAAAGGTCATACCTACTCCAACAGCCACATTGTCTAACCCTTTCCTAGTACTTCCACCAACTGGGGGAGCAAACATTTAAGCATCTGAGTCTATTAGGACAATTCTAATCACAACTACCACAAAATGTGAGTTTTTTGGAATAATCTTTCTCATCGCTATTATTTAGCAACAAATCCTTGATAATTCTCTCATTTAGTCATGGAGAGCCTTAAATTTCAATACTTAATCAGTTTATGTTTTTAATCAAATGGTATTAGATTACCTCCTAATGGACCAATATTGCTCTTTAGTTAACAACAAAAATAAAATAATATTTCTAACTAAAAGTTCTAACAGCTTATGAATGATCTGTGACTAAATTCAGACATTTCAAAAAGGATATATTTGAAAAAGTTTGAGAAAGAGTTAGTAAATACGAAAGAACTGTGTATCCAAATATGTTTTATGGGAAAGGCAAAATTTGCCTACATTCAGAGTGCTTACAGTTTTTTTTTCAATATTTTTGAAGTTAACGTATAATATCATTTCCCCTTTCCCTTTCTTATTTGCAACCCCTTCAATATACATCTTTACTCTGTCTCAAATTCATAGTCTTTGGTCTCTTTTCCATTAATTCATATGTAAACACAACCTCCTCAGTTCATATAATGTGCCCTCCTAATTGGTTATCCAAATCTAAGTGATCCGATACTAAGTGGTTATCCAATACTAAGTAAAATCATACACATACTAATAACAATGGACAGCTTTCAGCTTTTCATCTTCACCAGGATACTCTGAAGTTAATAATACTTTTGATGAGATTGTCAAGGCTCATAGACCTTAGGGAGATATATGATTTGAAGTATGGCTTATGGCCTCAAAATCAATGCTATTTGCTGTGTTGTGTTGCAGTTCTTTCAAAGTATTCATGGTAGAGCATCTGAATCACAAGTAAAATTTCTGTTAGAAATAGCTTTAATATTCTTTCACCTGATAAAAAATGCTGGTAATACAACTACAATAAAATATGCAAAAAGGGCCAAGAGGTGACCTAGTGGTAAAGGTGCATAGTGTGTAAGCCTGGTGACTTGAGTTGGTTCTTTGGGAACTCACATAAAGATAGGAGACAACCAATTTTACAAAGTTGTGCTATACCTACACATGTGCTCCATGGTATGTAAGTCATGCCACCCCACTCATCATGTAAAAATTAACAAGATAATATTAAATGAGTAAATAAAAATAAATAAACACACATTAAAAAGTAAAAATTATTTAAGGAAATAGTATTCTTTTTTGGTGTTCACATTTGTATTTTGTTTATATTTGTATACTTATACACCTTGTCTGGTGCACATACTTGTGAATATAAAAATTTATGGAGTTTCTACAATATATGTTAGGTGGCACAGACAGCTAGAGAAGATATAGTATCTGTTAATATTAATCCTTTTGCTTAGTGACTATAGTACAGTATATGCAATATATAATTCTTTACTTTTGGGAGTTTGTGCTTTGAAGTAGTCCTCCTACATAATTTCAGCCATATCTTCTCTATGAGACTTCAACAAGACATATAAAACTGTGCTGTGTGTATGATTTCACATCTAGTCATAAAGATGCAAAATCATACACACACACACACACACACACACACACACACACACTCCAGAGAAATGAACTGCTGCCTGAGTTTGCTTTCCAATTCCTGTATTTTTGAATGATCTTAGCAGTTTTATTAGAAAATTGAAAATAACCATTTTAAATTTTTGTAAACTATATTTCTGCCTGAATCCTTTTGAAATCTAATATGTTTTCAGCATTTTTGTTTAACTGAATTATATGAACTTTTTATTCATTCATTTGACCAACGGATCTCAACCTAGGATACCCAACAGAATCAACTGTGAATTTTATTTTAAAAGCAATGTTAATGATAAGGTATCACCCCATGCCAATTGATGAGAATATCTTTTAATGATGTCCAAAATATGAGTTTATTTTTAAATACCAATAAGTGACTCTAATGTGCTGTCAGATTTGAGAAACTGAGTTATGTCCCACATTGTAACCTTTATTTTTCACACATGGAGTTTTTATTTGTGGCATTTAAAAACAAGAGTCTCAGACCATCTAAATATTAGTTATATTAAGTTAGATTTTCTGCTCTTTCAATATTTACACAGCTGTTTAATACTCAGAATGAACTACCACACATTTCTACCACAATTAAACTGAGATCTGACATTTACAATTTTCACAGAGCTGTGATCAGTTTCTAATTCCATTTTGCAACCAAGAGTAGCTACATTAATAAAGCTGTGATATAAAGATTGTATATCAGAAAAAAATCTTCATGGTTCAAAATTGTTATCAATTATTCTATTTTCCTAGAACTGCTATTGTCTCTTGGCAAACATGGAAGGTTATAAGAATCTCTAGAATATATATGAGCACTGATCATTTTTTAAAGCTGTTAGGATATTGTGGACATGTTAATACATTTTCTTCAGAAAGGTTTGTAATTGAGGAGAATTACTAAGTCAAATTAAAATGGAAGAGTAACTAGCAAAAGACACCAAAAAAAATGTCTTTTGGATTTAGGAGTTCTCAACTTTCAAACAGATGTGTAGTTTGTATGGTGAAAGCCAAACATATTTTTCAATAGACTTAGCTTGTTATCTTGGTCACTACTGCTAACACTCATTATTCCTCAAGTTTCTTAAGTTGTTACTTTCCCAGAAGCTTTCTGAACATTCCTTTACCTACAACTTCACTTAGTTACTGGTGGTCCCCAAGCTAGAATACCCTCAGTTACTTTCTCCTAGGCCTAATATTGGCAGTTTTTTTTCTTTTTATCTTTTTTTTGCTTTCTGAATCAAAGACTATTTCTAGAAGAATAGTAAGAGTTAAGATTGACGTATTTGACTTAAGCCAGAGCATGAAAGGTCTTATAGATGTTAAGAAAATGGATTTAAACTCCACTTTAAAATATGGATATACACTGAGATTGTACACAGGTGTTGTTAGAGTTCAGGGCTTATAGAAATTACCAAGGTAGCAATGGAAAAGATATCTGGAAGAAGGCCAGAGAGGAGTTGGGAAGATTTTTGAATAGGCAGATGCCCAGAGAAAAGGAGATATAATGTCAAATTAATTTCAAGTGAGAATTCTGCCTTGTCTATTTGTCAAAAGATGCTAGTTCAGTTTTAGGACACTGTAAGACTTTCACTACTAACACTACAGTACCCATTTTCCATATTTTTCTCCTCCTATTTCCTCACTTCCATTCTGTCTCATATCTGACACTTTTATTTTCTCCCTTTCTTGATTAATCATAACCACTGTAGTAAGCAGACCTCCATCTCCATCTCCATCTTCCTTCTTTCCTTCCTTCCTTCCTTCCTTCCTTCCTTCCTTCCTTCCTTCCTTCCTTCCTTCCTTCCTTCTCTCTCTCTCTGTCTTTCTAACACCCAGGGTTTAGGGCAGGGCTGGCATATAGCAAATGTTTGAATGGTTGTAAAATATTCAAATATATAAATAAATATTTTAAATGTAATTTATTTAGATAGAGAAATAAATGTTTTATCCAACTTAGAGCCTCAGATCTTCTCATAGTTAATTTGGGTAGATTTGGCCACTGCATTCTTTTCTCATTTTCCTATTTGTTAGCCAACAGATTATTATTTTATTTTCTCACACTAATGAACTATGAGTTTGTTTCTAATGAAAATAAATCCTGATAGGCAATTATAAATTGTCATCTGATGACTGAAAAAGATAGAATTTCAAGTAAGTGTTATACTTATGAGTTTTAATGTGTTTGTGAGTGATTTTTAGCTATTAAGAAATCCTTAAGAAATATGTGAGTTGACATATACATGAAGGAACAAAGTAATATTTCCTTCATATGAACCTCAGTTGCTAAAATACATACTACTATTGTCATTGGATTATTAATTTTAAAGTATCCAAACTGAAGGTATATTAAGGTTTTATAAATACAAATGTATTAATGTAGATGCTAATATTAAATCTTATTTTCTTATTGTAGTTTAATTTTATTTAAATATCAACTCTTCTCTCAGAGTGAAAATGTATAAGCCAAGTTTAAAGGTAACTACATAGATGTACATTATTGTTTTTTAATAATAATGAAACAATTTTAAAAAGCACTTTTTTATATAATTGTTCCTTTCTTTAAGTAGTAGTCAACACTTTAGATTCCTGAGGTTTTAGTAATTAAGAAAACAGACATGCAGCATAGAGCAGCAGAACTAAATTACTGAAATTTAGTTGCATGGTAACTAATGAACAATGTAAGTCAGGGGTGCTATGAATATCTTTCAAGCAGATTTTATACCAAGACAGCTTTTTAAATTGTTATTTTTGCTCACGCTTTAGATATGTTTTACATAAAAGATGATGAAATATTTTCCTCCTTATTCCCTCTCTCTATCCTTCTTTTCTCTCTCTCTCTTCCCCCTCCCACCGTGTGTGTGTGTGTGTGTGTGTGTGTGTGTGTGTGTGTGTGTACGCACGCACCCGTGTGTGTTCGTGTGCTCACGCACATGAGTGCAAATGTCCCATAACTCTTTCATAGACTATAGAAATACTTTGAATAATCATAAGCAGACAACAAAACAGCATCCTGATTAAAATAAAAAATTACAAAATAAAGTCAGTTCCAGGTATATCCACATTGATATTTATTTAATAACTTCACCTGTCAAAAATTTCCAACAGGCAGCAGCTTTCTCTGTATATTTATTTTGAATTTATTTTATAATGTCATGGTACTTGACTGGTTGAGAAAACAATCAAGATTCTATTTTATATAAAATAAAAGAAAAATATGTTTTATTTGGCATTTACCTTAAAATATTTTAACTAGAAAATTAGAGAACAATAATAGTAATCACATGAGTCAGAGCTGTATAAGAATATGTTTCTTTAAAGTTTTGAATTTTGTTTTGTTTTCTTACCCCTTTCATTTTTCTGAAGAAAGTTAGCTTATTTTGCATCCTATACCTTGATTGTGTAAAAATATACTTTTATGACTATGTGACAGAAGGACAGAAACAGAGAAAGACAAATAATGAGTAAAATTCTGAATATATGTGATTCATGTTTTGTAAGTTCAAAAATTCAATATATCGTTTCAATGCTCACAATTTCTTGGAGTACCAATTGAGCATTTCTTTCTTTAATTTTTATTTTTTTAAAAAAGTAATGCATGGTAAGAAAATAATCTAAGAAAACGCACATAGAAACTCACAGAATTTGTGGCAACACACTAGGATCTGTATAACTTCAAGGCAAATGAGGTCCCAGTACTAGAGGAGATAGTGGACAAGAGGTCCCACCCTTAAGCAAGAAGCTATTTGTAATTGCTACCAGTTGACAAAGGAAAATTCATTTTTCTCCAGTGGAATATCCCTGTGTATATCAATCATACTCCAGGGCAGCCTCCATGCCCATTAGTAGTTGCCAGTGTAAAATGAACTCTATGTCACTGGATGATTAATTTTAAAATAATAAAACTGAAGGTATATTAATGTTTTATAATACAAATGTATTAATGTAGATGTGAATATTAAATCTTGTTTTTGTACTATGGTTCAACATTCTTTGATTTATTTAGTATCAACTCTCCTTTTTTGGGTCTTAGTATCAACTCTGCTTTTTGTGGGGCTTTTTGTTTAATGTTTTGTTCGTTTGGGAATTTTTTTTGTCTTACTGTTTTTTATGTTGTTTTTGACTTTTTTTAGAAAGAAGGAGAAAGAGTAGAGAAAGAGTATATGCATATGGTGTTGGTGATCAGAGGATAAATTAAAGTTAAAGGTATATGGTATTGAAATTGAAGCTTTTGTGAACACAGGAATTAAGGTCCTCTTCAGGAAGTATCCACAGAGTTTGTAGGGATTGGAACATTATCCCAACTAAAACAAAGTGTAAAATGGATTGAATATGTGGGACCAGACAGTAAAATAGAATGATTAAAACCATATGTGGGAGATATAGCCATAAATCTATGGGGAAGAGATCTCTTACCAAAATAGGAGCTCAGATTTTCATGTCTTCAATCTCAGAGACAATGGATACCTTTACAAACTAAATTGACACCATATGTTCACATCTTATGAAATATGGCTTGATTGTTTCTTTTGTCTTTCCTGTGTTTGGAAATAATTTTGGCCACACTGTGCATTGATAGCAGTGCCTGGGTACTTTTCCTTCACATTTGCAGAATGGTAATCAAGCACTCAATACAAACCTGTTTACTCATGAGCATTCCTTGGAGCTATAACATATGTTCCTTGTTTAGTTTAAAAAAGTGAGATATATTAGCTTTAAAATACAATTATTGATATGTTTTGATTGCCAAAGATCTAATCATATCTTAAAGAAGATGCTTAATTACAGAAAGAAGGGATAAGTATAATGACTCCCAGAGCTAGATTGCATAATGCTTTATTAACTTTAAATTCTTTGAATGCCAATGAGGCAGGAACAACAGCTTCCTAAAGACAAAGTACTGTAGAAAAAATGCTGAATCAAATCAGCTTGTATACTGTAAGGATGCGTTAACATCAGAATAGAAGTCAGGGAAATAGGTACAACAGGGAAGAGGTTTGGCTTATATTTCCAAAGGAAATGAAAAGCAGTGGGCTCCACCTAAATTGATAAAGATTTGATCTGAATACGAGAAGCTTCCTAGATACCAACTGCTAACATGGAAGGCAAGACTGAAGGGAGAAAGAGGCACAGAAGACAGCAACACAGATGACACAGAAAACTGATTCACCTACATGGCAGCAGCTCAAGAAACTGGCTGAAGAAAGAGAGACAATGGTTTATTAGACTGGAAAACTTCGATCCTGAAACAGACAATTACTAGAAGAATATTGAAGAGAACTCAATAGATGATGATGTAATAGTTCCTGCAATTATGGAATATCATCACATCAGCAACTGCTGCTATGGCTAAAATGGGTTTTCATAAGGACATTCAGACTGTTAAGTTTATGGGACTAATACAAACATTCTACAGAACTTTGGAGTCAAACAAATAAGCTAGTTCTATTGTAATAGTTAAATTATGTTAAAGGTATTTTCACAGCACAATTTGTAGCTTAAACAGAAAGGGGGAATATGTAGAAGAACAGTTTCTGTAGCTAATTAAGATTCAATTAAATAGATGAACATATTTGTAATATGACTGGCATGGTGACTATCTGTTTTCTAGGGAAAATGTCTTCTGAGTGCTTTTCTATAATGAGCCTGGGAATTTTCCCAGGTTTCTCAGTTGTAGCAGCAACCATTTTATTATTATCATATTCTATTGTATTTCCTTATCACACTTGAGGTATAAAAAACAATGCTAGCATTCTAGTGTGCATGATATTTGCTGCCTTATTTTGAATGTTACAGTCAGCCATGCTCTAAAATACCAACAAATTCTAGGACCTGTGTATGGAATTGTGACAGTCCCTATTTATTCTTGTTTAGTCATTTTATTTGAATTTGCTGTGTAATATCAATTTGTGGTTTGAGTTATTTTCCAAGAAGATAGCAAGAATAGGACTGACTCAAGTTACTCTTGTTTTTATCTATATATATCTACATCTATATCTATCTATATGTATATCTATATGTATATCTATATGTATATCTATATCTATATCTATCTATATCTATATCTATCTATATATATATATGAAAGAAAGGGAAGGAGGGAGAGAGAGGGGGTGGGGCATATTTTATGGGCATCAATATATCCCAAAAGCAACTAGATCTTATCTCTCATCCTGCCTGCAAATCAATGCCAAATGGATCAAAGATCTCAATTTATATGTGAAACTCTGAGGCTTATAATGGAAAGACAGGACAAAGGCTCATTATTGTATCTCTCAGCCCTCATCTGAGAAACTTCTTTGTGTGTTGGACAGCAGGAAATACGGTTAATCACAAACAGTAGAAGAGTAGAAAACAAATATATACGGGCTATGTGTAACATTACTACTACATCTTCTCCTAAAGAATCTCAAGAAAGATCACAAAATAAGGGCCTGGAATGATTTTAGGTGTGAGAGATTCAAGTGGAATAGAGTGAAACAGTGTCTTCTGTACATGACAGGACAGTTATACTCATTAACTCACGGCAGCTGTGATTGCATAGAGAAGACTTGCACAAGATCAAGCCAGTCCACATACTAGCATGGATGGGAAAGGGCACAGGAACTCCCACCCCTAGAAGGAGAGTTGTCGCAGTTGGTGGATGGTAGAAGAAGTGTGGTTTTTGGAGGGCTGACCATGTTCTAATGGATGGGTCCACACCCATTTGAATATGGCCATCATTAATTGGACTCAGAGAGTTAGTTGAAAACATTGAAAGAGTGATAGAGAAGGATATGGGAGAAGTTGGAGGGAGTTTTCAGGGGTGGAAATGATCTAAATATGTCGTATACATATATGAAATCCTCAAAGAATAAATAATATAGTATAGTACTAAAAAAAACTTAAAAATTGAAGAGTACAGAGCAAAGCCAGGTGTGGAAGTGATAAGTAATTCTTCCCATATAACCTCAAATGAGAAGGTGGGATCAGCCTTTGAAAGTAAAATGTGGGACTAGGAGAAAATTTTTAATGTGATTCAGAAGAGCACTTGTTCTGACCAAACTCCAAAATCATTTAGGAGTTTATGGGGTTGAGAGGTTCTTGACAACATATAAATAAGTAATAGTAATAAATTAATAGTAATAGTAATAAATTAAAATAGTAATACATAAATAAAAGTAATAAATAAAATTAGGAGCAATATATGTGACAGAAACCAAGATTTCAAGGTGAAAATAAAACTTCTTCACTGACCCTATGGTTTTTGTAATCTCATTTTTATTCTCCATATGAAAATATTTTTTATACTGAGAAGATATCATATGAGGGAATTATTGTTAAATTATCCAATCAGTGTTTTGTTATAATTTTATGTTCATAGATTCCTAAGTACATTGTATCCTTGTACCAAATTCAAGTATAATTTTTCATGCAACTGTACTATTTATAATGACTGCCTTTATATTTTATGGGATGAGACCATTTTCAAAATGTTATATTCATGATCTCATCTATTTCTCCTCTATGGTTTATCATCAATATGACTCATGATTCAGAACTTACTCACCTAATGGTGTTTCACTGCTTATATATCAACATTACATAATTTATATTTATTTCTATCTGTGATGATATAAACACACAGAAGATAAAAAGTAATTATTTTTTAAATGTTTTGTTATTTATATTTTAATGTTATACACAGTAACACATAGCTTAAACAGAAGTTTTTGTAGGCTTTCATTTAAGGTATTTTTGATACAATTTTAAATTTATACTTATAATTTACACCTTTGTATTAATTATTCACATTGAATGGAAATTTGACTTTTTTTAAGAGAAAGCCAGAGTTTAAAAAAAAACATATTGTTGCTAAGTTAAATGTTTATATTATAACCGGCATTATATTAAATTCTATGCCTTTATCTTTTTTATTTTAATTGATTAATGATGTTGAGGACCCCATTGAATTTTTAATCATGTGATACAAATAGTAGCAACATGAAGCACCTTTGAATAAAGAGATACCTACTGAGTTCACTTATTTAATTTTTTATTGTGAAAATTTTCAAACATACACAAAGAGTAAAGATAGTATAATCCTCTATACTTTTGACCACTCGTTAATAATTAATATGAATTTCGAAAAAAAACTTTTTCCTAGGATAATTTAAAATATAGGCTATATCATAAATCATTTATTTATAAATACATCATTTTGCATCACAAAATGAGCCCTTCAAATTCACTAAAATATCCTCATAATATGTACTAATATTAAAATAGTTTAAAACAGTAGAGTATCAATGTATCATCAACACAGATCTCCTAATCTCTTATTCATCTGATTTCTAAATCAGAGTTTCGAATTGCATGCATTTGATTTTGGTTGATCAAAAGAGATAATTTCATTGAGTGCTTTCAGAATGTACAATTTTAAGTACAGAAAATTCAATTTATTTCTTTGCTATCACTGGATTTTTCTTTTTATTCAGTCCAGAAGTATTTTTTCTGGAACTTGGGGATGATCTGTATCAAAATTGAAAAGATCTCTACTGTGAGAAATTTCTATCACTATTGGAAGGGTATAGTAAAATTATAAGAAGAAATTTAGCTTTTTGTATATTTGATGATGGTAAATACTATGGGTCAAATAAAATTATAATGGGAGTAAGAGTATTGAGGACAATGAGGTTTTCTGAATTTTAAGTTGCTCAACTGATGAGCTATTCTAGCAAATACATAAAATGCATTTCGATCTCTCATGTCACTTCAAATGAGAGGAAACAGTGTCAACTCACCAAGGCACACTCACATACCTGTGGGAAACATATGTGATACAACAGAATTCAGTGCAGATGAAATGGTTATGCTCAGAGATGAAATAAGTGGCCTTATTATGAAATGGCCTTAGTAGCTCTTTAATGATTCTTTCTTTTCTTCTGAGTTAAAAGGAAATCATTATAAGATTGGACACATAACTAACACACATCCTGCTTTCTAAAACAAATTTCATGTTTTCTGTATAAAGACCAGACATTTTGAGTCATGGAGAGTGAGCACAAATTTTAAAAGGTCAGTGCATGGATATATATCTTCATGTTGCAAAACATGTATTAGAGGTAGAATGTGAAAAGGAAGAAGTAGGGAAGCAATCAAAACAGCCTCAGCAAGAACAGAACTATGTTGTGACCAATTAAGAGCTATAAGACATGGGACCAGGATCTGGAGAGATCCTGTTGCAACACATTTATTACAGGTAGAGTATGAAATACAGGGAAAAGTCAGGAAGCTAAAAAAAAAAAAAAAAAAAAAAAAAACCACTCAGTCTTAGCAAGCATAAAACTATGTTGTGACCAATTAACAGTTTTAAGTCATGGGCTGGAGAGATGGCCCAGAGGTTAAGAAGACTGACTGCTTTCCAGAGTACCCAGCTTCAATTCCCAGCACCCATATGGCAAGCTCATCACTGTTTGTTACTCCTGTTCCAGGGGATCTGACACCTTCACACAGATGTGTATGCAGGCAAAACACTAATGTACATAAAATAAAAATAAATAAAATATTTTAAAAATAGTTATAAGTCATGAGATTAGGATCTGGAGAAAATAAGAGTTCAGGTCTAACATATGGAATGAGATGCCCACTGGCTTCTGTATAAAATAAGCAAGAAATTGGAATATGTATATTGTTCTATGGAAATGAATAAGAGTTTGAATTGCATGTGCAAATTTTCAGGCATCAGACTGTAGGTATTTACTTAAAGTCATGAAGATCATCAGAGTTTATCAGATTGTAAGTAAAGAAGGAAAAGAGCTAAAGATGGAAGACTCCATGAGAAGATAGTGGACATGACAATAGAGACCAGAATGGTAACCATCATGTTTATGGTGATTCATTCCTTTTAAAATGTAATTTTAATAATCTTAGTATTTCATGAGTTCAGGACATGCATAGATTAGGCATTTCTTCTCTTTACTCTCTCTGCCTTAGAGTCATCTTGGTACAAGTTTCAGAATTATTTAAGCTTATCTATAGTTGCCCATTTTTCCCCTACAATCTTGGCTGCATTTTTGAACTTCTTCAGTCACTCTCCATCAAGAATGAGTAGATTTCTAATCATTCAGATAACCATAGTGACAGGGAATTTATAATCTATTCCCCTGAATGTTCCTGAAGAAAGGACTTGTTTGTATGTTTTGTCAACAGCATTGTTATCAAAATTTTTAGCATAACCAAAAATCGCCTCTTTTTGAACAATATATCTAATGACTACTCATTTCAAGGCATCAATGTCCATGTAAGCAACAACTCAAGTGAAAGGATGTCATAAGTTCTTTATACCATCTGGTGGTTTTATACAATAATATAGAAGAAAGAATTTAGGAAGCGATACTCAGTCTAAAACAATTCAGACCTCCTTAGATCATTTTTGTGTGTCTATCTTAGCCTTGCTCCCCTATCCATTAGATGTACATATTTAAAAATGAAAAAGTGAGAGAATGTTTGCTTATAATTTGTGTACTTGTATATAAGGATGCATTTTTATAAGATAGAATGTATGTCATATGTTTTTGCCTATGTGACCAACTGAATGAGGAAACCAAGACAATAGATGACAGAAAAGTGGTATGTACACTTATAAGTGCACAGCCTTGATGTGGCAAAGCAATGAATATAGATCTGAAGAAAAGTAGCTTGTATAGACGTAAAGAATGGTAGGTTTAATTTAAAATACGCACCAGCCCATGTGTATTTGTTGAGTTTCTGATATTTACCCGGAATTATTGTAAACAACAAGGGTGCACATCTCTTAGCATGTACCTGGAATTAGTTTTTATCATTTGAGCATAGAAAAATGAAATGCCAATAACACAGCTCTACACCAATCTTGAGGATTATCTAATTCATGATAATAAAACTGAATATTTGTTTTTCTACCGCTGGTTAACTCCAGACCATTTTCATTTTCTTTTCAGGCAAACAAATGAAGAAGAAATAAAATTAACATTCAAAAAGCAAATAGTCCATTAAATAATGTACATGAGAGATACCATTTATCTTAAAATTCTTAGATCAGTAAGAATACATCTATTTAGAAAATTTTTAACACAATGTGTTCTACATAATGAAAAATACTATAACACATCGTAGTTTCTGTTACACAATTTCTCCAAATGTAACAGTGAATTTTCATGATCTATGGCAATCATAATTAACAAGATTGAAAGGATCACATTTATTTTCACCATTTTAATTCTGTGTCTTAAGTATAAAATCAAGGAATGGTAAAAACTGAATCACTATATTAAAATGTATGAAACAACAACAGCAACACAAACAGAATAAGTTTAATTTGTGTTTGATGAAAACCATTAAACATTTCTTAAAATATCAAATACATACCAATTGTACCTTGTAAGACATCTGTTTATTTGAGTCGGTTTGAGTGTAGATGTCATTTGCCCTATTTTAGTGCTAATCATTTTTAGTTTCATAAATCCTAGGATTTATAAAAAAAGCTATTTAAAAAGAATGAGACATTGTTCTTTTTATCAAAAACAGTTTTGGAAATAATGGAGGAAGGCATGAACTATAAAAGGAATCAACCACGTAGTTATGATGACATAAGAACCTGAGCGCTCCATTGGTGGTAGTGTAGATGGTGGCAGCAATCTGCCAAGCCATCTGCTACTACTTAGTCAAATTAAGTATATACATACCCTTTGACACAGCAATTCCACAATTGGCGTTTATCCCAGAAAATTTTTCACACAGGTCTATAAGACATATAGCAGGCTATTTATTAGAGAATTTGTAATGGTGGGAGTTGAAAGTAATGGGTACATCCACTAACAAGATAGAGCTAGATATGCAATTATGTCTCTTTTGAGTTCAGATGTATAGTTTGTTTCTATTAAAAAATACCTTGGGGGTTTTTTAAGCAAGGAAATAAGTTGATTGAAATTAGCTTTTCTTAGTCTCACAGAAGTGGACTATACACAGATTGCTAGCTATAGATTGATCCTAAAAAAATGGTGACTAATAAAAAAGACAAAAAGTTAAGTATTTATCAAAACTAATTTTCCATATATTATATTTCATAAAATAAAACCATTCATATTTCAAAGGAATTTCACCCAAAATTTTAAAAAGGTGTTCTTTAAAAAATGCATTTGTTTATTTATAAATTATTTTAAACCACTTCTAAGAGAAGGATATAATTTAAATGTAATGTTTGTACCAGGGAAAAGAGAGAAAGTAGGTATGCAAAAAAAATAGAATACATGGAGTCATAAATAGGAACATTAAAATACTAACAAATTGTGAAGTTAATTATGCTTATACCTTTACCCACTGTTGAACTTGAGATTAAAACAATAACATAAATCTTGATTTGAGATAGGAGAATAGATTCTACTACCACTATATTTGTTTCTTACTGATTGGTATTAATAAGGTATTAATATTTCTGGCTTCAAAGTTCGGAACTATAATACAGAAACTATGATCCCACCTTGGACGTAAGCAAAGAAAACCATAATAGTATTCTGCCAAGCTGAGATCACTGTTTCCATATTATAGTTCAGAACTTTTCTATTCTCCTCATAAGAAAGAAATTAGAATAATGCATTTATCCACTAAAATGTTCAGGTATGTATCTGAAAATAGCACTGATGAAATGTGTTGAACTACTATGAAGAGATAGAAAATTAAAAATGATCGGTGCTCTTTTAGCTTTTTTTTTTTAAGGTAGTCATCCTTAGCAAGCATGAGTAAAATTTGAAAAATTTGACTAGTACAATTTTTAAGAAATTTGGATATCAAGTGATCAATTCATTTTGAATTCTTTGTATTCTTGTACAAGGTATAGCAAAATGAAAAGCATTTTTTCATTTACATAGGGATTCAACCTTAATTATTTTTAATTTATCTGTGGTGACTTGAGAATGATGTTTAATTTTCTAAATTTCTTTGAGAAAATGTTTAATATTTTTTTTATTAGATTTAGGAAAAGTGAAAGACATTGATATCTCCAATTTCAGAAAAAACTGAAAGGTAGTCAATCTGTGTTGTCCTTTCTTTCAAAACCAAACACAAGAAAATGAAACTCCAGGAAATCACATCTCTCATCCACTGGGAGACATGTGGAGGACACAAAGAATTTTATCAGTTTAGGAATATTAATCACTTTCTGTTCAATAAATGAAATGTATATGATTATTGAGCTAAAAATGTTTTCAGCTAACTAGAACAGAATTTATGTAAGCTTATATGGTATGTTCATTATTGGCCAGGCAGTGGTGGTGCACACCTTTAGTCCCAACTTTTGGGAGGCAGAGGCAGGTGAATCTCTGTGAGTTTGCAGCCAGCCTGGTCTACAGAATGAATTCCAGAATAGCCAGGGTTACAACAGAGAAACCCTGTCTTGGAAACCCAAACAAAGTTATATTCATTATTAATTAACCTGGAATTTTGCCGTAAGTTTTCAGTAATTATTTATTCTAATTTTATATCACCTGTCATGAAATAAAGAGATATATTTTTGTAAATAACAGAACGTAAAATACATACTCATACACATATGCATACTATTATTTTCTATAAAATAAAATGTTTCATTTAGCTCAGAGTACTTTTAAAAAATATGAGATAATCTGTGTAAAATCTATCGATTTTATTTTATTCAAAGTAATTATTATTATTGCTTAAATTATTATTTCTCTAGAAAGGAAATAAAATCATTATAGTAAGATATTATGCAAATACAACCTCACTTGACAAAGAGTTTAGAATTGTATGCAATCATTTATTCTTACTCCCAAGATTAGCACTCATAAATACAATAATCTCTTAAAATCTCTATTCAATAAAAAGTTAAATAACAATCAGTCTTTACATATGCAAAATATTCCAAATCCTTTACTTTCTTTCAGGTGACTTAGCTATGTTTCTTGACACTGTTTCTGTTAATAAAACCATATAAATGATCTGAGTGTTGAAGTACAACTTGAAAGAACTGAAATTACAAGTTATAGAAAATATCTCCAAACACACTTTTCCTCAAGCTAATCCTGATGACACTAAGAAAGATAGAAATCTTCCCCATCCTGACAATAGTCTTTACATTTAACTCATGAATGATGTGGTTTAAAATATGACACATTAAAATATATGATATGTTCTCATATAATTATTTCTTGCATGGTGGAAATAAATAAAAGGGGCTAATATGAAGTATATAAACATATTATAAAACCTCAAATAAAATATTGAAAACTCGGCCAGGTGGTGGGGTGTACAGCTTTAATCCCAGCACTTGGGAGGAAGAGGCGGGTGGATCTCTGTGAGTTCAAAACCAGCCTGGTCTAAAGAGTGAGTTTCTGGACAGCCAGAGAAAGCCTGTCTTGGAAAACTACATAAAAGAAAGAGAGAAAGAAAGAAAGAAAGAAAGAAAAAAAAAAGAAAGAAAGAAAGAAAGAAAGAAAGAAGGAAGGAAGGAAGGAAGGAAGGAAGGAAGGAAGGAAGGAAGGAAGGAAGGAAGGAAAGAAAAGAAGGAAGGAGGGAAAGGAAGGAAGAAAGACAGAAAGAAAGTGAAAAAAATTGAAAGCTCTTATAGTCAGATATTTTCTAATAAGTTAATATATGGTCAGTGAATTACTTTCTTTGCCTATACTCATTCAATATTAAAACTATCTAATTATCTTCATTTCCTGCCAGATATTTTGCTGAGTAATTGGATCAATTAATTCTCACCATAATTTTGCCTGGCAGTTATTCCTAAAATGTCTATTTTATGGATGAGGAAACTGAAACTTGAGTTACTTAGTTGCTTTCATGAGTTCATATACCTTTTAAAAGACAGAGTCGATATTTGAGAGTTGTGCCATCAAAATCCACTACATCTATTAAATAAAGTGAATTGACTACTCATTATCTAACACAAATGTTTGTGATCAGAATTAAAGTATAATGCAACACATTTGAGAGAATCTCACAAAATTTACAGAACCTAATATTTTACCTTTCATTCATCTGTTTTTTTTTATTTTGAATTTATTGATTGAAATTATAAGTTGAAGAAAGCAAAACATTTGCAAAACTTATATTCATAAATGTAAGCCATTATTTGATGGCAATTTTCCTCAAGCATAGGTGTAGGATCTGACATACTCTCCTTGACTAAATTTAGTCAAGGTTTTCTGGTAATCCTACTAAGTTTCAGCTTTGGCTTCTAAGAAAAGAAACCTGCTATGCAAAATATTTTGTACACTTTCAACAATTATAGACTTATGCAAATAATGGCAGAGTTTCTAGTAACCTAAGAACCATGCACTCAGGATGACGATCTTAGGTTTCTGAGGGTGCTCAACACTTTCAAAAGAATTTAAGGCTTGTTCCAACCAATTCTTCCCTTTCCTAGAACATTTTACTCTAAGAAACTTGCAATTGTAGACTTTTTCTATCTCTTTGAGGAATGTCTGTTATTCTTTAGGAAATTAAAAACATCCTGTCAATGTACAATGATCACAAGAATGATAGTTTTTCTGTCTTCCAGTCTCATAGAAATGGTAGAGTTCTAACTTCCAAAATAGATAATAATCCACACAGATGGCCTAATCACCCTAAACATATGTCATCCCTGTCCCAAAATGTCTTTTAGTATGGTTCCTTTAGTATGCCTTGGCATTAAAACTCTGTATAGCTTTTCTTTCAGAGGAGCTGAATTTAGTCCTAACCTAAAATTACTCTTGCATCCTGACATGATCTGAATCAAATTTATCACTATTTTACCACATGTCTGGTGTTTATAGAGATCTGGAAATTTAAGCAATCATGTTTAAACCGGGAAATTTCAAAAAAAATGAAATTAATAGTGACTATAATGAAAATCAAAACAGTTTGATTCAAATTGAATCTGCTCAATAAAGAAAATGCTAGCAATTGTTCCATGTCTTCAGCATATGTGTAGTGTACTTGTTCAGTATACAACCAGTACAGAGGTTTCTTCCGAAAAATTTTATATAATGTTTTAAAAAGAATATACATTCCTGTACCTGATAACACAATTTGCTTTTAGATAAAAATAAGATATATATATATATATATATATATATATATATATATAAATATATATAACATAATATAATATATATATATATATTATATATATATTACCAAAATATATACAAGAATAAGGACTCTAGAAACAGCCATAATTCTAGCAAGTGCACACAAGTTATTATATTGGAAAGAGAAGGTCCTCTAATTAATTTTATCATAGAAATTTTAAAATAATCTTAAAAGGCAAGTGGCGAACATAATATATAAAGTGAATACAAATTTATTACAAGAAAAACTAATAAAATCCAGGTAATTATACTTGTAAAGTAGTTAATAAGATATTTGATAAATGACATAACTTTCTGGGTAGTGATATCATATAAGATTCAAGATATAACTACTGATTTTAGTAACTGAAGACTATCATGGTAAAGGGACATTATTTTTATATTTCCTTCCCCTAATCATGTACCACACATCATAAGGTGGCTAAAAAGAGTTAATGAACCATCTCTATGCATTCTATAAAAACATATCTGTGTATTCTGTAATATTCAGTATAATTGCCAGGTTGAACAGTAATATTAATATTAGCTTAATATTATAAATGTTTTAAATATTAACATATGTTAAGTAGCATATTATAGAGAGCAGTTTTCATATCTCTATATGTTACATTTTGGCCAGATATGCTATTAAAATATCAAACTTAAACACATCCCAAATTTGTGATAGGATGCTATTTGATCTGGGGGAAAACTGTCTTCACTTTAGTTTCTGCACACATTCAAATGTGTGCAGTTTCCTCTTCACTTTTTGAATGTGATTTTGAATTGAGAAAAATAACCTGTTTAAATTTCAGATGAACCATTTGCAATAGTCATATATTCAAAGATGCCAAATAGCATATCATTAGGATGAGTGATCATTCTATACTTTCAAATTTTACTGCTGTATCACTTTTATGAGTGGAAACTGCTAAGCCCTCAGTTGGATGGAGAAGATATTAAATACAATCAAGTAAGAGACCTGCTGGAGTCAGAAAATCCTCCTCTAGTTGATATTTGTAGCCATGCGGAGCCCGTGAAAGGCTGTATTGAAGAACACAATCACAAGGAGAGTAGCCAGGCAATGTAAAGCAGTGTCATTTTCAGGGATGTTTTCTTTCTTATAACACAGGGCTGCTTTTTCCATTATGAGATTTTAAAAAAACAGACATGATTTTCAGGTCTCCCATCTAAATACCCAGCTAAAACACCAGAATATAAAGTTTTCTATGCAAATATATATACTGATATTTATGTAGAAAGAAATCATATGAGTATCCTGGATGAACAATAGACACTGACTGTATAGAGGCTCAAAAAGGTGTAACTGGTATTTATTTAAAAGTATTCTAAACGTCAAAATTGGAAAATGTGATTTAATAATGAAATTATGTGATGATTTATCAAGACCTCTAAAATGTATTCCCCAAGAGTAGCCAAAACTTACTTTCCACTGTTTCATATTACTCTGTCTTCTTTAAATGTTGTGAGAGATAATAAACATAATCCATAACAACTTACTTTTGCAAATATTACTTTATTATTCTTTTTTATTTGATAATATAACTATATATCAGAAATCATTAGGAAACAGAGAATATTTTACAAAAATAAAAATCATGCTATTTTAGGAAAATAAACTAGCACTTCATTGTATTTTCCAGTGTTATTTAATGTGCAATTTTATATTTTTGCACTTATAATAACAATAATTGTGCTATCACCTGGACACAATACAGAGACCAATGCATTATAAGGAGCACAAACCCAATGTATACATCTCTGTACATCCCTGCCTCTTTAGCTCAGGGACCACTGGGGATGGAGTGGAAATATTGTAAGAGCCACTAGTTGGCTGTGAGACTGCCTCTTCTAGAAATGACCTTAACAAGGATATCAATAGAAATACTAATGCAAATATGGAAGGAGAAAAATCTCAGAGTTTCTGACTCCTGTACAACGACATACCTACAGGCAACTAAAATCTGCTGAGAGAGGGAGAATTAGTTTCTCCCAGGAATGAGCCCTTTGATTGGTTATCCAATGTAAATCATAAGCTCTGAAACCATATACATACAAACAACAAAAATAAAATTAGCAGATTGTTCTTACATATTTGTGAATATGGGTAACAATAATAATAAAAAAGAAGCTATCAATTTGAGAGTGTGGGTACATTGTAGGAGTCTGAGGTAGGAGACATGGAAGAGGCTGACAAGACGAAAAGAAAGGAGGAAGTGATGTAATTCTATTTTAATTAAACATGTATTTTAAAAATGTTTATCTGATTATTTTGAGACTATTGGTTTTGCTAAGAAATGGTGATACAGATGATATGCTTACACATATAGTAATCTGCTACTGCAGTTAAAAAGATTTATTTTTATTTTAGGTTTGTGCTTTGCCTACATGTATATCTGTGTACCACATATATATCTGGTTCCTGTGGAGGCTAGGAGAAATCTCCAGATTCCCTGGAACTGGAGTGAGGTATCGTTGTAAGCTACAATGTGCTTGTTGGGAATTGAACACACGTCCTTTGCATGAGCAACAAGTGTCCTTATTCAATGACCAATCTCTCCAGCCCCCAAATGATATTTAAAATTTAAAGATAAATATTAATGTATCTCTGCTGCAACATTAACTCTTTACATACCCACTCATGTCCCTTGCTTGCACTTAAATAATATCAGTGTCAGAGAAATGTTTCCATATTTATTTTTTAAATAACTTATCTTCACTAAAATCTCACTGACATGTTCTGATCTCAGTTTCCAAATCCTTATAAATTGCAGCGAAACCCATCTTTATGTTTCTCTTCAGGTTTCTAGAAAATCACCATGTAATTTGTAGCACTGTCAAGTCCCTGACAAAGAAGAATGATTACAGGCATGCAGGACAGAAGAAACAGCCTTTTGTAATAATTCTCACTAAAATATATTAAGGATTAAGAAAGTACAATTCTTCCTTTCCTTCTGCCCCAACTCCCTCCCCCTCTCTCTCTCTCTCTCTCTCTCTCTCTCTCTCTCTCTCTCTCTCTCTCTCTCTCTCTCTCTCTCTCTCTCTCTCTCTGTCTTTCTTTCTTTTTTGGACCAGTAGTGCTTATTTTATACCCTACGTCTCTGGGCTCTCTAGTCTCTGGTTCTTGGTTACCCAAGTAGTGTTAGGTGTGCGTTCCTTTTCGTGGAAGGGCCTTAGGTCAAATCAGACATTGGTTGGCTTTCCCACAAGTTCTGTATCACCATTGCTCTAGCATATCATGCAGGCATGAGAGATTGTAGGTCAAGGTTTTTTGGTTGGGTTGGTGTCCTCATTTCTCTTTCGATAGTCTGCAGACTACCTTTCTGCACCTAAGAGACTAGAACTTAGAGGTGAGGGCTCCATGTAGGCACCAGCTTGACTTCTTCATGTTCAATGAGTTGTGTGGGAGTAGTCCTTGGCAATGGAGCCCTTTTGTCAGTTTGAGGATAGTAGCATTTTGTCTTAGCACCAGCCTGGGTTGTTTAGGGATTCCCATGGAATTGCCTTGGCCAACAGCTGAATTTAATGCAACCTAGTCCTGCCACCAGAAGTCTCTCCTGGATACAAGAGGTGACCAGTTGAGACTCCATATCTCCTATTACTCAGAATCCTCATTAGGATCATCTTCATAGATTCCAGGAAGTTTCAAATCACTAGATTTCCAAACCACCCTCCAAGTGCCCCTCCTACCAAACCCAGCCATCTCCTCCCACACTCTCATCCTCCAACCCCACCTTACCCTTATACTGATTTCCTACTCTAGGCCCCACCTACACCTAGTTGGCCTGTAAAATCTATTCTATTTCCCCGTTTCCAGGGAGATCTCTGCTCTTTACCTAACCTCTCTGGGTCTATGGATGGAAGCTTGGTTATCATTTGATTAACAGCTAATATCCATTTATAAGTGAATAGATATCCTATTGATCTTTCTGGAACTGGATTACTGTGGTACCCAGTGGAACAGTCAAGAAGCTCAGCATCAGGTAGAGGGCACTATTATTGTTTTGCTTTAATCTCAAAAAGTGAACAAAGCTGGGGCCCTCCCTCCTTCGATGACAGATCATGGTTCTACACAAGTCCCAGTGCCCCCAAGAGGGTCAGCTGTGATTGGCAGACTTGCTTACCTGTCTTAACCAATGCATTGGTCCTGGGTATTGGGAGACCTACCCCTGCCCAACCCCAATAAATAGACCCAAACCCTTGCAATAAAACCAGCTTCTCCCCACACTCCCTAGGGGGCTCCCCGAATCCAGTGTGTTCCACTGACTCTTAAGGTTCCCCAACCAAGGACCTGCTGGAGGCAACCCGCCGGGAACCCTTCCTGTATTTTCTTCCTGCCAGCCACCAGCAGCTGGACTGCAAGGCCAGTGGTCCATCTGCTTGTGTGGGAGAGAAGTGAGGCCCCTGTGGCAGACTAGGCTTACTGCAGATCAAGGGAAAGAGAAACAACCGAAAGATTACCTCAATCTGAATGATTTTTTCTTATTGCCATCCATTTTCCTGCAATTTTCATGTTTTTTTAAAAAGTTGAGTAAAAACTCCAAATCAATAAAATGATTCTTAATAATATTCTTCTATACTCATAGATCAGTATCTTACCAGTCACCATCAGAAGATGGAAACAGATATAGAGACCCATAGTCAGACATTAAGTGAATAGAGACTCTATATTGGAGATCTTCATCAAATCTCTCTTCTCAGAGCTCAAGGAATCCCAAAAAAGATGAGGCAGAAAGAGTCAGAGGGAATGGAGGACACCATTAGAACAAGGCTTTCTGAATCAACTAAGCAAGCTGCATATGAACTGACAGAGATGGAAGCAGCAAGTACATGGCCTACATGGGTCTGCACAAGGTCCTTTGCATATATATTATAGCTATTAGCTTTGTACTTTTATGGGACTCCTGACTGTGAGAATGAGTGGGTCTCTGACTCTTGTGCCTGCTCCTGGGACACTTTTCCTCCTGTTGGGTTGCTGTGTTCAAATTTGATATGAATTCTTTTGCTTCATCTTATTATATTTTATTTTGCCATGTTTGGTTGCTATTTCTTAGAAGCCTATTCTTTTCTAGTGCGAGAAAGAAAAGGAGTAGATCCAGAACGGAGGGGGGAAAGAGCAAGTGGGAGAGTGGAGGGAGGGAAAACTATAATCAGGATATATTGTATGAGCAAAGAATCTATTTTCAATGAAAGAAAAAAAAGTAAAAAGAAAGAATCTACAATTCTTATAACCCTTAAACATAATTTACAGTCTCTAAGTTGCCTATTAAAGAGTAGAATTTCACCCATTTACTCTATGATACATTATATGTAATAAAATTCAATACCTTGTCTAGGAAGAGCTACTCAGTATGCAGAAAATATCTGTTTGGTAGAGAATGTAGAGATTTTGCACAGTGGAATAGGAATACATTTAATTATGTCAGGCTGATTTCCATTATAATGTGTGTTGGTAACTGGGTTTAGAATTTCACCTTGGTAGTATGAAGTTACAAGTACTGATTCCCTTTTTCTGAGAAATTGATATATTATCCAAAGGAATGAGACACATGAAAATATCTGATAAGAATTGATTTAAAATGTGTCTGAATAAAACTTTCCAGTTCATCTTTTGATGTTTACAAATCAAACCCTGTTTGCAATCAAATGTTAGTTTCTATGGAATTTATATTAGTAAGTAGATAACAAAATTATAATTTTGTGACAAGTTTTAGAATCTTTGTCCAATTTTATTTGATGAAATGAGAGTATTATGTAAAACTCACTTAAACAGAAATGCTCACTTTGAGGATTTAAAGCTTTCTAAAAGGAATATGTTATAACTATGCACACCATCACTTGAAGTGTCAAGAATACTAAAGGGTCAGAGAATGGTGGGATGACATGGAGCTAAGGCCTAAGACTAAAAACATGTCTAAAGAAGAAAACTGAAGTTTAAACAGAGGACAAGCAACATTATTATCCAAGACACTGTTTTGATGATCGGGAAAATGCCATTTAGGAAATCAGGCAGAACCTAATAATACAGCCTCTTGTGAGGAATTATCTTGTATTGAAAAGATCAAATATAAAATAAAATATAATATAAAATAAATCTATAAATTTATTTTGATGAATTAAAATGTAATCTCAATCTCTGACTTAATTGTCCTTCATTCAAGTCAAATTCAGAGAGAAAAAAATAAAGATAGCTTATAACACTGTGGATTTCTTTGAAATGTTACTGGATTACTAAACTGGCTAAAATCTGTTAAAATCTAACTGCTTATGATTAATATACTCTAGAAAGATATATTCATTATACATTAACTTTTCAGTGTTTTAGGGCTTTATTATCTTCAAAATTCAAGATGTACATACATGCTTTATGTTTATACATGAAAAATTTGATAACATCTAACTTTCTACCACATGTACCCTTGGTTCCATTATCATAATGTTTGTAACTCAAATCTTAACCATACTGTTTTGAAAACCTTTGGGTAACTCTGAAGATGGATATCATTATTCCTATCATGGTTTTCCATAACCATCATTTCATGACATGAAAGATATTTTCTGTTGTTTTACAATCTTTTATGGAAGTGCCTCACTTTCAGCTTACATTTCAGGATTGAAATCAGAGCTGAGTTTTCATTCTTTAACATATATTTTTTTTTACTCACTGTTCTTGGAAAACATGTCCTGATAATAAATTTATATGGAATATAGTTGACATTGTTATGTTACAATCATTTAAAGAGATATCTTTAGATAATTCTTATTTTCTTAGAAATGCCCTGTACTTGGAATCAGAAAACTATTAATTAGAATCCTTCTTTTCTGCTTATTGATTATTAGAACTCCAAATTAGCTTTCTTGACTATAAAATACTGGGACTGTGTGACTAGATCCCCAAAGCTAACTGATCATTTCTATGGGCGTTGTGGTCAAAGCTCTATGATAATATATTCAAGTGATATACAGGAAACATTTCTTATGGCAAAGAACCATGAGACATATGGTCAAAGAAGATGCAAATAGATTCTATTCTCAAAAATCCTCCAAATCCTTAAAAAGATGCTAATATTAAATTTATAGGTTCTATTATTAAATATGATTATCATAATTCATATCCGAGTTTCTTCTTGTTTAATTACCTATCAATGTCTTTTAAAACAACTTTGTAGACAAAATGACATTTCAAAAGATTTTGTTGAGACATCTATATTTGCTTCATTTTCCTAGAATAGGAATTGAGTTTCTTGGAAAATGGAGGTTACTTATCATTTTCCCAAAATATAATGAATAGAATTATATATGCTTACATAGTTTTAGGTGAATGCATGAATAAATTTGTATCTCATGATCCTATTTGCATTATATAATGCTTCATTATAAGATAGCATGACAATTGTCTGTGATAAATTATACAATGTTCTTCTGTTAATAAGATGATTTAAAATATGATCTTTCATATTCATAGCTTGAATATAAATGAAATCCCATACAAAAGAAATAAGAAAATATCTGGTTTTAAGATAATCATTATAATTTTCTATTTATGTAGGATTAATGCTTCATTTTTAATATTATTCAAACTAGTATAGTTTAATGGTTTTCAAAATGTTTGTTTAAGTGTATTTCAGCATATTTGACATTAATAATATATCATGGGTCCTAGGTCATTCCATAATTTTGAACAATTTTATTGGAAAACAGATGTCTTAAAGTGAAAAAATTATGAGTTGGGTTAAGTGAAAAAACTGAAAAACAATCAACATGTTATCTTCTTATAATTTTATATTTTGAAATAATTACAGACTCAGAAAAACTTTCAAAAATAGTAAAGAAAACTGCTTTATAACCTTCACTTATTTTCCTTCAAACATTACTTGTGTAACTTCAGCTTAGTCTCAAAAGAAGAAAATTGCTATTGCTACAGGATGTAGGTCTTATATAATTTCTTTATATGTGTAAAATGCTATATGGCCTTATATTTGCAGTACTGTGTAACCTCCCAATTAATAGATACATGTTTAATTTCATCAACAAAATTTTATTTCATCTCTTGACACTTTTTAGGCTTTATCTGTTACTAAAGGGAATTTATGTATGAATTCTACATTTTGATTGCTTTATGTTTCCTTAAGAGAGCAATTTCCCCTAAGATGCACGATGTATATAAAATGCTATCTATACATCTGCCTGAATTTCAAGTGGAGCTAGTTAATTTATGCTCAGTTTTTCACTGTAGCTTCTATTGTGAAACATATCTTTTTAAACTAAAAAGCAGAAAATGTTATTTTAAAATATGATAATGTAGAGATTCTGAGAATTTTTGTCAAGAGAACATTTAAAATTTAAACTAGCAATTTTTAGAAAAAAGGGGAAAGAATTAATGAAAATTAGTGTTCAATATTAATGTAAGTTCTACTAATCAGTAGTAATAATGACTAGTAGTATAAAACAGAAAATCAGATAATCAATATAAACTCATATAGGAAAAATATTACATTAAAATATAGAAAAGAAATTACTATAGTATATTAACTTTAACCCGTCAATTTTTATTTTGACTGCATTATGTGTAAAAAAATAAGTCTTTTCATGTAAATGTTATAGAGTCTACTAATAATAATATTCTGTAATAGATTGTTCTTAAATTATATACGCTATATCTAAGTACCTATTGTTTAGATTATATTTATTAAACACATTAATCTTTCTAGGCTAATGTTCCAAAAAGTCATTTGTCCAAACATGTACCTTCTTGAGAAAAAATAAAAATAGGTAAGTTCTGAAAATGACATAATAAATTTATATGAACATGTTATGTACATGATGGGTTTTCTAACTATTAAGAAAAAAGATTGAATTTAGAAAAAGTGTTGTCAATGAGTTTTATGGAGTTACATATCAATAATGAAAACAGAAAAAAAGTAGCTTTGGGCTGCATTTAGTTTTTATTTAAAATAAAAAAAATGGTTTTTATTGTTGATGAAATATTATTTCTCAGTTCAATCAAATTAAATTCTTTTTTTTAGCTTATAGTCCTTGTAGTACATTACAAATAAAAACAAATGATTGCTGAGTTATGATTAGAATTTGAGTCTAGCTAATGTTTTTCTGCTGGGTAATTCTTTGATATAGTAGTATGTTCACTGGAAAGCAACTTTTGGCACATCAAAATGTACATTAGCTATGTTTTTAGTATTAGCCACCTACTAAAAATCATGTAAAAAGAGAGAGACAGTCAGGGGATAGTGGCACAAACCTTTAATCCCAGGACTTAGGAGACAAAGATAGGTTGATCTAGAGTTCTAAGACAGCCAGGACTACACAAGGTAACCCTGTCTCGAAAAACAAAAATAAAACAAAACAAAAAAAACTCATGTAGAAATTTAAATTTTAAATTTCAATTGAAAGACAGGATACATTTTATCCATCTTGTTTATACTCCCATATGACAGCATGACAAGATCTGGAGGTAGAGAAACATCATTTTCTATCTTATGAGACTCTGGATTTTGCTTTTTGTAGAGTGGGAAATGTTTTACTTTTCATTCTAAGCCAGGATATAATTTTTTAAAAAAATTTTTCCGAGACAGGGCTTCTCCATTGTAACTCTGGGTGTCCTAGAACTTCCTCTGTAGACCAGGCTGGCCTCGAACTCAGAGAGATCTGCCTGCCTCTGTCTCTTGAATGCTGAGATTAAAAGCATGCATGTACCACTGCTACCCAGCACAGAATACAATATTTTCTTTCTGTTCGTGCAGAAAAATCATAAACAGATGTGTGATATACAGCTGAGTGGATCGGAACTTCAAATAAAAGGGAATTTAGTGTTCTATTAGTGATGTTTCTGAATTTTGGGCTATGAATAGAACAGATCCTGCATCTATAACTATCTAGAACAGATCCTGCATCTATAACTATCAGATAGAAAGCTAGGGAAAAACTACCAAAGCACCTGACAAAGAGCAATCTGTAGGGGGCCACAGATATTTGCAGACCAGTGAAGGAAGACTTTCAATATAGAGAGGACCAAAAGAGGAGCCCTAGGAAAATAAAATGGAGGTGCCTTTTTCCAGTGAAGTAAAACCGCAGATCAGACTGTGTAGTAAATAGATACTGTTTCTAAAAGGCCATATAAGCCATCACCACAAAAATTATTTAAATAAGTATTTTATAACTTCCTTTATTCCTTTTCATTCCCTGTGCTATAGTCAGTCACTAGGAGTCCAAAACCAAGTTAGATGTTTGCAGAAATAGGTATCACAGTACAGGGCAGGAAAAAAAGAAAATCAAACCACATCTCTGCTTCCTGACTGTAAATTTTCGGTTTTTCTCTGGACCAGGTTGGGAAGGATATATGTAGAAGGAGTCCTCTTCTTTAGAATAGTTTAAGGATTTTTTAAATTAAAATTAAAATTATTACTTTTAGATATTCATTTCTGGGAAAAGCATTTTATCTTCTGAAGATGACTCAAATGATCATAAGATATGACTAAAAATTCTGAGAGAATCTAAGGAGTTATAGCTTCAAATTTTCAAAAGAACCAGTAGATATAAAGGCTTATTTATTAATATGTCATATTAACACTGTTTATTTAAATGATGTAATCATTAGTCATTACCTTTATTATTACTATAAGCCAAATTTAGTATTTAATCTTGTTCAGGGACATGTATAAAAGTCACATGTGCAGTTTAGTGTACAAAATAATTATAGATCAAAGAGTTTTATATTGATGATAATATCCTCTGTTTTGAATTTTGTATAATTTTCATTATCAATGGCCTTGATAGTGAATCAGTAGAAACTTGTGTATATATATATATATATGTATATATATATACTCTCATAAATATATAAAATTATTAGTCTAATTGAATGAAAAATATTTTCAATTAAGTACAGCATATAATATGAGACTTACTTCAATATATATATATTCCAGAAAATATCAATGGAACTAATTATAAAGTACAAAGAGTTCTTTTTTGCTTGTCAACTGATTGAAATGAATTGGCCTTCTGTTATTCACTTCAATTAGAGAGGGGTAGCCATATATGAAATAGTATATAAATGAGTCTAATAAAAGGTTTTTAAATTGATATGGTATTATTAAGATTTTAAAGTTCACTATGAAATTTACCATTCTTTTATTAGGAGAGACTTCTGAACTAATGCTGAAACTATTAGCATAAGCCATAAATTGTCCCTAATTGGCAAAAGGATTTTCAAGAAGATCATTTTAATCTATAGAGAATGGTACTAATTTTAGTTCAAAATTTTGGTCAACACATATTGGCATCAATTATTAGGAATCTGTTATGCTTTCCAGGAATGAATAGTATTCTGTAAGCTCTGTTTTACATTCATTAGCATTCACTAGCATTTTTGTCAATTAAGCTTTACAAAAATTTAATTAATCTTCAATATCAACCTAAATTCATATTAATATAATATTGCTGTGACAGTCAGCATAGCCTGATATTCAATACAAGGAAGATGACAGATTGAATATATAGAACCACCCAAGAAAATATAACCTATTTATGCTTACTAAGTACTTTTGAAAATCTTATAAGAAATGTTTCAGGAACCTCATAGTTCACCGAACTGTGAATGTACATGTAAACTGCTCTATACATATGTTACGAGAGTATATAACTTGTCTTATTGATTATAATAATAATAGAAATCATTTATGAATATGAATTATCTACTGTCCACTACATCACACTTTACCAGTTGATCTCAATCAATAATTACCGAGTGTATTAGGAAATATTAGACATGTTTTAGACATGACAAACTTGAGGCTTGCAGTGTTTAGATGATTTCTCTAATTTTGAAGAGAACCATTGATAATATTTAAATAAGATCTTTACAATTCAATGTTCATTACAGCATTTATTTTCTGCATGTCTTCTGTGTTGTGTGTTCTTTGTTCAGATAATGGCAGTCTCATTTTTTTTAAAAAAGGATTCATTTCTGTCCATTTTTTGAGTATGAGTATGTTACAAATACACACACACACACACACACACACACATACACACACACACACACACACCTCGTGCATGCGTAAAATTTACTGAGGCAAAGTGAAGGCACCAGATCCTCTGTAACTGGAGACACAGAGAGGTATGGACTGCCATGTATGCAGGGAACTAGCAAGTGCTTGCTAGTACTGAGTCATCTATCCAGCCCTGGAATTTTCTTTTTGATGGACTGTATTCACTGGATAGTGATACAGAGTATGGAAAGTACATTTCTTTTCCCTCCAAATTTGACGGTATTAATATATTAAAACTTAGATATTAAACATGATTCTAGTGTGAAGGACTGATATAATTATAATCTCAAAAACAAATTAAAAACAAGAAATAAAGATGTATATTCAAGTTATTGGACAAATGCCAATTTCTTGTCTTGTAAAAAGATGGGGTTATTTTTCACATGGGGTGGCATCAAAGTTTTGTGATCATGCAGCATATCCCTTTTATATTTTCTGGGAATTACACTGGGCTCTCAACAGTAGATGGAGATCATTGATGCAGAAAGGCTTATAGATTTCTATGGAGAAATGGATATTTTAATGGTAAGCATCAGAAAAATACTTTCCCCAACCTATGCAACATAACTTTCCTTCTTTCTCCTCCATATTTACAAATAGTAAAGCAATAATTCTACTTTTCAGATAGGAAATGCTGAAATTCTTGAAAAGATACAAAAACTTATCTTATATGAACCTATATCATTTATGAAATTTTATATCACAGGAAGATATAGTTAAAGTAATAAAGGAATATAAAAGTAAAAGAGAAAAAGAAGAAAGGAATTGAAATTAATATTTATAAAGTTCTACATACTGCTTTAAGTGTGCTTAATAAATTATTTCATAAATTCTTCATAAAAGAACTATAAAATAAATATTATTATCACTATCTGAAACGTAATATAAATGATACGCAAAGAAATTAATAAGCATTCCAAAACCTAGATAGCTAATATACTTAGGAGTATAGATGTGGTTGACTCAACAATTCATATTTTGAATTAGAGGACCAAACTTCTGGAAAAAAAAAACATAATTTATTTAACTGTTGTCATTTGTGGTTCACAGTTTTATTAAACACCTCTTAGTAATAGCATTTCCCAAGAAGTAAAACTCAAATTTCAAGGAGGAAAGTTCATTAAGAGTACTAAAGAAACATAGATTACAATAGTGTATATTTTAGTCCAACTATAGCACAAAACAGCTCTTTAAATATTAATGAAGTTTTAATATTGCTACACCTCTTTTGCTCATGCAATCCTCATTTCAGCCTTATTCTACACTAGATTCTTCTTTCAATATTTTTAGCATTTTTAGTTTGAGAAATTACAGATAATTAATTACATTCTGTCCCTCTAGATTGACTTAAATTATTACAGAAAATGGGATTCAAAATTTTTAATATGCACTAGGGGAAAATTCACATTGGCAGTAATTATTGGTAATTAAATGCTTTTAAAATTAGGAAGATAAATATAGTACAATCCTGCGGTCAAATCCCTCAGAGTCACAAAGGAAGAGACATGGAGAGATTGCTTAGAGGGATGGCAATTTTTTTGTTTATTGCCTTTTTCTTTTTTCTTTTTGTAATAACAGTTGGAAAAAAATGATTCCCAACCACATAAGTCGAGATTTTAAGCAACATGTCCTCTTGAGGAAGTTGTTCTAATTTGGATGGAAGCTGGGTAAGCCTTGATATACTTGAATTTGTTTTGTCTTTACAAAAAGAGGAGCATGAATATGAGCTACATTTAAGTGATCATATTTATCACAGTCTAGTAAAGTTACGTCAACAAGGTAGTTTAGTCATGTTTTTTTAGAAATGGGAAGGTTTTTAATATATATATTTTAATATATATATTTTGAATATATATTTTATAATATATATGCTTATATATATGCTTATATGCTTATTTTTATATATTTATTATTATTATATTATATGTAAGATATATGTGTTATATAATATATTCTATAATATATTATATATAACATATATATATATATATATATATATATATATATATATATATACATGTTTTAGATTGTATGGAGGCCAAAACTTTCTAGGGGTTGAGGACTAAACACTTGTGATTGAATTAGGCAAAGAATCAATCAGCCTTTGCCCCAATCAATGGATACAGAAAATAATTTTTTATTAGCATGTTAAATTTAGAGATGAAGATAATAAACTAATAGAAGTTTGAGTGATTCAAAATTAACACTATATTAGTTAAACATTCATATTCTCTCTTCTTAGTCATTTTACATTGCTTACCTATCTGTAAAGGAACATTTAATCCTTTAATCCACCGACATGTGTGGTCTAGCAAAGGATCTCATTGAAAGGCCTGTGTAAGGGATCAAATCCAAATGCCTGTATAAAGGGAACACATTCAAAAGCCTGTGTGATCCAGATAGAATGTAGAAAGAATGCTAGTCACTAAACTTGTCCTCTGCTTGTGCTAATGCTAGGTGAAAGTGATTTCTGTGGTTAAGACAGCTTGGTACTTCAACTCAGAAGGAAGTGGTAGTATGCACCTTTAATCTGAACTCTCGTGATAAAAAAGGAACATTCAGTAGAGAAGCAACAAGGTAGAAGCAGAAGTGGAAGCAGAGAGAGAAGCAGAGTGTAGAAGCAGAGTGTGGAAAAGAGTGGAAGCCGAGAAGTGAACAGCCAATCCAAAATAAGTAGAAAGAAGGCAGAGATTCAGAAGTCAAGACAGTTTATGATACAACTCAGAGTGAAAAGAAGTAGTTCAGAAGACAACTAGTCAGAGTGAGCTCACTCAGTAGTAACTGAGGTTGAAAAGTTCTAGGTCTAGGTTTAAGATTAGATTGTAAGGAGGCTGAAGACAAACCTAGGTCCACTCTTACATCTTGACAATTAAATTGTATGGAGGTTAAATCATTCTAGGTCTAGGTTTAAGATTAGATTGTACAGAGGCTGTAACTGTCTAGATCCTGGTATTGAATTAGCAAAGAATAAACTGCCTTCTGCTATGAAGCCAGGAGAAAAATAATGAATCAATGCATACATCTATGCTTATACTTACTCTTCCTTATCTACTTTTTATTTATGAAAATTAGACTCATTCCAAATAATGGCATGGAGCATTTTCTTGCTATCATTGTTGTGATATCTGAGCCCAGCAAATGAAAGTCATTTCTCTTTCTTCACACTGGTAACACACTTGATTTTACTTAGTAATCATATTCTTCCTTAGAACCAGGTGTAGATTTGTCATATTTCTTCTGTCAAATTGTAAATCATCCTAACTTCAAAGTTTATAATTGAATTATGTTTTATAACATGTTACAAGTGGAGTGGATGGTATTTATAGAATACCATGCTTCTGAGGTGGAGAGCATGATACTTTAAACAATAAGGAAATGAATAATGAAACCTTATTGTAATATTTCTAGTGACCCTTCATTGGACATTTATTGCAATCTAGGCATTGTGCTTGCTACTTTACTTGTATGGCAATCTCTGAAATTCTCTATGTGATTAATGTCATTTTATATTTAAAGAAAGGGAAGCTTAACATGGGTAATTTCCCCAAATCATATAGCACTTTAGCAAAAAAAAAAAAAAAAACAAGGTTTAGGAGACCATGCCATCAATTTTCTCTGAAAGAAGCCAACATATAAGAACATAGGCCTCATTTAAAATTTACCACTATGATTATTTCTAAAGAAAGTGCTAAAGAATGTTTCTAGTCCATTAAATACTCTGTAATTGCATGAATGATAAATGCAAACTTTTACTTAGTGACTCACTTGACAAAAAGCTTTCTCTATTGCACTGACATCTAAAAATATATTTTTTAAATCACAAATTACTTATGATCACGTAAAAGTATCATTTAAAATAATAAAGATGACAGATTGTTAACATGTCACAACTAACACTGTGAACATGTGATTGAACATTCAAAGAATTATAAAAACCATCTTTTCTATGAAACAACATGTAGAGAAGTGCTTAATCCTCTAATCTGGCAACATGGGTAATCTAGGGTAGAAAGAATTTTGGTACACACCTTGAATCCCAGTATTCAGAAGACAGTGGCAGCATACACCTTTAATCCCTAAGATAGAAACAGAATGTGGAAGTAGACACAGGAGGCAAAGCTCAGAAGTCAGTGTCACATTGGACGTGACTTCTGAGATGAGTCAGAGTGAAAGAAAAGCAAAGTGACTATTCACAGGAAAAGTTAGAGTGAGTCAGAGTAAGGATATGTCCAATTCTCATGATATAAAAGCAGGGTCTCAGTTCAGAGCAGAGTCATTCAGTCAGTTACAGAAGAGTCAGTTACAGCAGCAGTATGAGGTGAGCAGTCTGAAGCAAGCAGGCTGGGGGATATACACAGAGACACTGGAAGCAGAGCTCTGTAGAAGAAGTCAGTATCAGACTGAAAAGTCAGTTTGAAGCCAAGTTGAACAGTTTAGCCTGACACAGTCAGAGAGTCATCCAGAGTCTACCAAGTCAGAAGAACTCAGCTTTCACACAGGCCTATTCCTCTACATTAAGAAGTTTTCTCATTCCTGCCCCTTAATCCTCTTTCTTCACAAACCACTTGTTTCTATAAGGCAGGGACAGTCTTTCTCTGATGTGACCAGACATGGTGGTTTTTCTGCACATATAAACAGTTTGCTAATGTTAACTGTGTTTCTTAAATTTCTTTTATGTAATTCCAATGCCCTAGATTTAATGTAGATTGCACACAGTAAGGAAAACATTTCATAAAACTTACCCCTACATATGAAATGCCAATCATGATCCCAAGTTTTGACTTATTCTGACATACAGTCTATATGCCTGGTTACCAACACTTCCTTCTTTGTTTATAAAAATTTGTTATAGTAGATAATAGAAATCAGGGAAATAACTCTCTTATGTTTAATTATTTATTAGAAAGGATACTGCAAGAGATATAGATAAGGAGCCTGACATCTGTGGTCAGTGCATCTGTTAAGTGGCTTGGAATTTTTATACTGTATCCAATATTATCATTCTTCTATTAATTCTATATGTGAAGTAACCCAGAAGCCCTAGTAACCCTGTATCTTTGAATTTTAATGAAGGCTTTGTTCTGTAGGCATGCTGAGCAAACCACTGGATACCAGGGATTAATTTAACCTTCAGATTTTTCTCCTTCCCCAGTTTTTCATATGTAAGATTGAAATTTTCCAACATTTTAATCACATGATTGATTTTTCCAGTAACTGGTTCCCATACTGAGTCTATCAGTAAGTCCTTGCTATCAGATTCCTTATTCACATGCAGAAATAATTCAAAGCATTTTAGATATCGTACGCCAAGAAATGGAGATGAGGACACTAAATATGTACTTCCTATTTTTAAACACAAAGTTACAATGACAAATAACTTATTATGAAGGGTTAAGAGAATGTATGTAAATTGTCATCAAGTGGGTTTTACATTGTGAATAATTACTGCTTTACATTGTGATAATTTAAAAAATTAAGATTTTCAGAAACAAAAAGTATGATAAAATTTAATTGTCATCTATATAAGTATAATTACAGTCTATATTAGATAATTTTGAGAGAAGGCAATATATTAAAATATAAAGATCACAGGGGTATGTTGTTTACATGTTGAATTTTATCACAGAATTTATGAAAAGTAGTACATAGAACATATCAGGAATTTTATAACCATTCCATGATTGAATCAGTTAATAAATGCTTCTGCTTAATTCTTTCTGAATATGGCCTTCATTGATAATCAAAGATTATCTGGAGTGACAAAAGTCTTCAAAGTATCAAGAGAAAAAGCTATGTTTTGAAAAGTAGAAGCTACATAATATCTGCACGTATTTAAAACAGTAATAGAAATGGCTATATATTTAGTATATTAAAATTATAATTTAAGATTCTGAAGTAACTGTTTTTATTCAATTAGAGTGCCACAGAATCTGAAGCACTATTTTATAAACACAAGGGGTAAGAATATAGCTATAGAAAGCTGAAAGTAGTAATGAGTACCATGAAGACAAATGTGCTAAAATACTTATGAGTATTGTTAAATTTAATCTCATCAGAATTATATGCTGCAAATACTGTTAATAAATGAGGTAATTGGGAGTAAAGAGTTTAACTAATCTTCTCCAGGTCATAGATTAGCAATATAGTCACATGTTCTTTTAACTCTTTAAATAGTATAAATGCTGAAATGAAAAAACAGAGTTCATTTTAAAATATACAAAAGTAATAATGTGTATAGGAATAGCCTTGTGTGAAAGCTAGGGCCTACATTCCAGGAACTACATTCAGAGGCCTGTGTGGTCTGAATGGAATGTAGACACACCTTCAATCAGCATTCAGGAACAGTGATAGCAAACACCTTTAATCCCAGTATTCAGTAGGCAGTGGTCCATGTCTTTAATCCCTAGAAAAAACAGTGAAAGCAAACATAGGAAGCAGAACTCAGAAAAAGTCAGTCTTACACAGGAAGTGACATCTGAGATGAGCCAGAGTGAATGGCAGACAAAGTGACTAATCAGAGGAAGAGTGAGCAGAATATGGACATACCCAACTCTGTCAAGAAATATGAGTTCTCAGATCAGTTAAGGAGAGTTACATAGGCATAAGAGTCATTCAATTACAGAGTCAGTTGAAGAGCAATTATCAGTGTAAGTTGAAGAGTCAGTTATAGAAGTCACTAGAAGAGTCACTTACAGAGGAGTAACAGAAGCTGAGGCTGGAGTGAGTTACAGAGCAGGCAGTTGAATCAGTCAGTTACAGAGGCAGGGTGGTACAGTGAGACATCAGAAGAGGGAGACACAGAGACACAGCAGATCTCAGCAGAAGAAGCCCAGAATAGAGATTGAGTTGAACCAGAAGACTAAGAGTTCAGAAGTAGCTTGTCAGAAGGGCTCAGTCAACAGTAGATCTGGGAAGGCTTAAGCTGATGCCTTCTAGGTCTGAGATAGCAGTTTCAATGATCTCCAAAGGCTAAAACCTCCCAGTTCAAGGATTAAGACTAGATTGTAAAGAGGTCAAAATGTTCTTGGGCTCCAGGGCTCCATACTAACATCAGTGATTTAATTAGAAAAAAGAATAAACTGTCCTCTGCCCTGAACCAATGTCTACATCTAGTGAATCTCTGTCTACATTTATGCCTACAACTCTACTAATTGTTAATCAAAGAATAAAACATAAATATATGGATATATTTTCAAGGATTGAAGTCACCTTACTATATATACAACTTATCCTTAAATATACAGATAAATTTTAGCCTGTGGTGTGTGCCTTCACACATTCATATACGAAGAAACAGCAATATAAACTATTTCAATTAAATTCTAAACAATGTAAGTACAAGAAAAAAATATGTTTGGATTACACAGTGTGAACCTATTGGTAAAGTACATAATGGAGGTAATTTAAACACAAAAACAACATATCGTTTCTTGAAACAGCTTGATAAACTATATTTCAACATTATTTAGTTCTATGGGAGAAAAAATTGATAAAACATTTAAATTTGGGTCTCGAAAGATGACTCAGTGGTTAAGAGAATATGCTTCTCTTCTTGAGCAACTGAGTTTGATTCTTCACACCCACATGGCGGGTCACAATGATCTATAACTCAAATTCCACAGGAGCTGATGCCATCTTCTGGTTTCTGTGCATACCAGGCATGCACAGGACATACAGACATACGAGCAAAAACATCCATGAACATAAAGTAAAAACTTTGACTAAAATAAATTTTAAAATATTTAAATATTAACTGTATATATACTTGCAGATTTTGCGATGTGTTGCAAGTAAAGCATTACAATTTGCGGTTTCTATTTTAAAATTTTGTTAAAATTTTTATTTTATTTTATTTTATTTTATTTTATTTTATTTTATTTTATTTTATTTTATTTTATGAATATGGGTGTTTTGCTATACTACTTTTGTGCCTGGTCCCCACGGAAGCCCTAAGAGGGTATCAGATCTCCTGGAACTGTACTTACAGAGGGTTTGGAAATTGAACTCAATTCCTCTGGAAGAGCAGCAACTGTTTTTTATAAACACCAAGACTTCTCTCTAGCCACAGTAACTCCTCTTTTAAGACAGCAGTTTTCATTGTACTAACAACTATCCTATTTTATTTTCTCCTCTGTAACATGGATTATTGAGTGAGACTTTCAAACAAGATCCTGATACAACAAGATCAAAGAAATCTTGAGTGACAGAAAGGTTTTTATTCTTGATATTTGTTTTTGTTAACTTTTTTCTAAAAGCCTAAATATTGTATTTATTAACATCATCATTATCATCATCATCACTATTACCATCTTCAAAGATGAAACCTGTTTTGGACCACTATTGTTCATGAATGTATTACCCATTCTACTGGTTCTAAAATTAGAATTTTGGGCCTCCAGCAGCAATTTAATCTTGAAACCTGTTAGAAATCCTAATTTCTGAACCCCAAATCAACTTTCTAAACTACATGTTGTAGACAACAAGACTTTTAAGCGATCTGGTGCAAGCTAAAATCTGAGAACCACTGTTCTTATCAGCAATGAGCTATAAATCTTCTGTAGAGTCAAATAAAGATTCCTTATTCTAAGCCAATATATTTCACTTACAGTTATGGGTTACCTAAAAGGTATTATCAAATAAAGTCAGATTGGCATCTTTTCTAGTTAAACATGTGTTCTATTGTATGGTTGATAACCAAAGTCAAGAGTCCCTTCTCTGACAGGCTTTAAAATCTGCAGTCTATAAGGAACTTTTGAGTATATTTTCCACATACAGATAAACTAGTGTAATCTCAAGATCCCTAACCATATAGAAAATCCTGTTTTCTAGCTAACATAGCATAGCTTAGGTTATAAGAATGTGCACAACTTTGGAGCAACATTATTCTGAATATTATAAAATAAAAAACTAAGATCAGTTAGGGAGAAAGACCTTATCAAATATTAAACTAATTAAGCAATGCCTTACTTCTTATTCTATTATTTAAAAATTTAAATGCTTTAGTTTAGAAAAAATATTTACATGGATGTTTAGCAACATAATAAAAAAAATGCTATCAAATGGCATTACCCATAGCTCTGGAAAGAACTGCAGTAGTTTGTGGAAATTTTGCATATTATAAAACATTCAGCTGTAAACAGTAGTGGGTATTGAGAGAATTTCAGTGTAATTGTGATGAGAAAAAATAATTCATTAAGGGTGCTTACTGTAATTGTGCTTATAATAGAATGATCTTATAATGCAAGTAAAACAAATTGCTTATAACAACTCTTATTTTTTTTTCCATCAAAAAAGAATAAGCTACCCACAGACTCAAAGGCAGCCATACAACATGCATTGCCATGTATCCTCAAATCAGAACTGCTTCACAGCTTTTTTTTCTTCTTCAGTGAAATAAAGTTGACTGTACAATCATATTTCTTTTCAGGCAGAAGGACATTTTTATTGCTTGAAAGAGTCTTCATCCCTCTGAGACCAGTCTTCAATTTATTTGTAAAGGAAGTAAAACTGCCAAGGAGGCTGATGAGTCAGGAATGATCAACACCAGTTTATTCAAAGTCTAAGGACAAAATGTTGACTCATTTTTAGATTTCTAAAATGGAGTCTTTTCTGGCTTTTGACAATTTGCTTTGAATCACTGTCTACCCTCCTTCTTCATGTCTGTGACACTAATCATTAGGCCTATGTTGGACAGAAGAATAGATTATTTTGGAGTATTTAGATATAATACAGAAGAAAGGGTTGGCATTTTCAAGTTGGTATCTGTTCATGAAACAGAAAACCTGTCCATCACACACAGAACCATGGTCTTTTACATGCACAGAAATGACTACTAGACTTATGGAGAGGAATAAGCCTGTATGAAAGCTAGGAATGGTCTACATTCCAGGGGTCTATATGAAAGAATCATACTGAATCTCACATTTCATCCTGTGTGGTCCAGATGTCACATAGAATGTTAGGAATATTGGTACACACATTTAACTCCAGTACTTAGAATGCAGTGATGGCACACTCCTTAATCCCAGCACTTGGGAGACAAGACAAGAAGCAGAGCTCAGAAGGAGTTGGTGTCACACAGAAAGTAATATCTGAGATAAGTCAGATTGAAGGACAGGCAAAGTGACTAATCAGAGGAAAAGTTAGCAGAATGAGTCAGATTGAGGATACACCCAATTCTCATGATAGAGAGGGAGGTTGGGCTCTCAGCTCAGAAGAGCCAATTACAACTAACAGTCAGTCAGTTACAGCGGGCAGTATGAGGTGAACAGTTTAAAGCAGGCAGATGGGGGGCCAAGACACAGAGACAATGAAGTGACAGAGGAGCAGAAAGGCTGAATGAGGCCCTATGGAGCAATGAGAGTAGAGGAAGAGAAACAGAGGCACAGAGGCAGTTTGGCAGAAGATGTCAATTTCAGACTGGAAGAGTGAGTCAGTTTGAAGCTAAGCAGAGCTGTTTAGTTTGAGGCAGTCAAAGAGTCAGTCAGAGTCTGCCACAGTCAGATGAGTACAGTCAAAAACAGTCACCAGGCTCAGAAGGTCAATTTGAACTACTCAGCTTGGAGAAGAATTTGAGTCCAGTACAGCTCGGAGTCCAGAAAGAACTAGTCAGAGTGGTTCAGTCAGCAGATAGTCATGGAGGTTTAAACACACTAGATTGTACAGTCTAGATTGCCTTCCAATTCTGGACTTAAGAGTAGACTGTAAAGGGACTGAAAGGGCTCCAGGGCTCCAAGTAAGAACAAGTGATTCAATTAGCAAAAGAATAATCAGTGTTTTAACCTAAAACATTGTTTACAGAATTAAGCATGGAAATTTGAGCTACATAAATTACATTTTAATTTATTATTATAAAAGCAGTTATTTTTCACTGTGAATATTTTAAAGATAAAAAATCAATATAAAAGCATCTAGAGCACAGATGACAAACTCCTTTGAAGGTATTTTTAGGGATGTTTGGGGAGTTTCAACTTTGCTTATAAAGGAAAAAAATGAGTCTTCTCTAAGTATGGATTCTGTAAAGGATACCAAGCACATCAATGTCATGTAAATATCTGTTAGAAATCCAAATTATAAAGCTCTAGTCTTCACCTGTTAAATCATATGCCATGGCTGAAGTTTATAATCTTGTATTAAAACAACCCTCAAGGAAAATCTGTTGCACTTAGATCCTTTTACTCCGCACAAAACTCTATCCACTGATGCTAATAAATGAACCTAACATGATTAAAATAAATCATCCTTTAGGCATTTTTAAGAGAAAGATTTTTTGCTTCCATATCTTACCAAAACAATAATATTTTACATCATTAAACCATAATGTTTTTTACTATACATCAAGTTCTGAACAATTTTGTGCTTTACATGATAGCAAACTATTAAACAAAATCATCATCAATTATCTTTTGCCTCTCTATGAACAATTATTATTCTATCCAGCACTCAGGAGCTTTTATTTTGAAGTGTGCTGTAACTTAGCCATGGTCCCATAACCAAGACAAACTCACCTTAATATCATATGTATTTTCAATACAATTTTAGCACATTACAATTTGTGATATATTTTCTTACCTGGCTCTGAGTCACAGTGTGCCAGTGAGTAATCTTTAGCCAAACCCAAATCATCTAGAAAATACATTTTGTCTAAACTTATATCACTTTAGTGGCTAGGAATATGTTTCACTGGTTAAGAGCACTTGTTGCACTTGCAGAGAACTCAGATTCAGTGCCCAAGACCAATATGTGCTGTAACTGCTATAACTCCAATTCCAGAGATCCATTACACTTTCCTGCCCTCAGTGAGCAGACAATAAACTTGGTACCTTTAAATACAAGCAGGTATAACATTCATGCACATAAAAAATGAGATAAACAAACTTTAAAAAACTGCATTGTGCCATTTGAGCAGAAATACTTTTTTCCAACCTTAAGAATCCATTCTCCTTTTACTATACAAATCAATCCATGTCTATAAATTATAAATTCAAACTTGTTTTCTTTTATAAATCCATGTTCCTATTATAATATATTTATGAATTTTCCTTTACTGAAGATAATTAAATCAATTCATAAGTGAATTAGATATCACCCAAACATTTATCATTCTTTTTGTTTGTTTCCTTTTGTATTGTGGAGGACTGATTTCAGGATCTTTTGCGTGCTAAGCAAGTCCCCTTGAGCTACATCAATATACGTTTTTTTATTTTTTATGATTTACTTTTTTTCCATATCAGTATCATTCATTCACATACCTTTTAGGTTCTTGTCACTGTGTAAGAATACATATTCTTTTAATTTCAAATTTTTAGGATATTGATCCAGTATCAATTTAGTCTTAAGAATAGAATGTGTGAATTTTTGAATAGAATGTTTGAGCAAAGTTAAAACACTTTGGCCTTATGATCACCAGTTGCAACAAGAATCAAATTTCTTATATGTAAATCCAAATGGATTGACTATAGTAGCTACTAGACTTTCTACTCTTTTCCTAATGTAGATCATTAGAATGTAGATAGAATAGCTATTTATTGTCATCAGTAATAAAAAATCTCATATCAACTGCATTTAATTCTTTATGTGGGTGATACCAGAAATTGCCAAAAAGTATTTAATGCAGTTGTGGCTTATAGAATCAGAATTTTCTTGAGAATACATGTGAGGACTGTCCATGGGCTATAGTGAGTTGAAGTTCACCTTGAACCCTGGATTATCTCATCCTGAGAGGGGTAGGTGTTTGGGTGCTTCTCAGTCTTTAGCCCTGGCCAGAATCCAGCTAAACTTAGATACAATCCTTCACTAAGCAAACATGCTTCTCTGCCCTGTGGACGGGAATACACAGATTTAAACTCCACACACAGACAAGACCACTCCCACATAGGATGTCCTAACCAACGGGCATTCTCAGGGTCACTAGCCCCTCCCCCACTTCTGGCCCTTTATATGTACCCTACACCCCAAATTAAAGAGAGACATCTCCTGAAGTGTGTCCCGTGTGTCTGTCTACTCAGACTTACCAGAGGTCCGCCTAGGATATGGCAGGATGCCTCGAACCCACGGCCTGGCCCCGCTATGCTGCATGTGTCCCCGCAATGTCTCTTGAATATGAACTTGTAAAAGGACAATGATGTATTTGCTCAGCATTTAATCAAATATGTGATCTTGTGTCAAATTCACCACTATCCTCTCAATTCTTCTCTATTCTTTGCCAATTTTGTAACTGTAATGTGATCTTGAATAAAACCATGTAAGGACTCCTCCAAGATATTAATGACTTCAATGGCTCTCATCACAATTTCATTTTTCCTGTGTTTTGTTTATGCCTAACCAAATATGGCTCATTAGACTTCAGGAAACTTCTCTGATGAAGATTTTTTCTCCTGAACATTTTGCTTCATTACTGCCAACACTATCATTTGTCATTCAAGCCAATGACTTATACTTAGATTTCTCAGCATGCAGTAGAATTACAGTTTGCTTCTGGATTGTTTATTGAATAGTTATGTAATGAGGACCAGTAGTTTGTGTCTCTAACAGATTTTCAAGTGATGTTGCTTTTCGGCAAGGAACTATGTTTTGAGAATCACTGGTCTCTACAATGAACTGAGAGTCATGAATATAGACTGGGATCATACAATTACCAAATAAGTCTGTAAGTGAGATTTACCTACACCCATAAAATATTGAAGTATAATTTATAATTGAAAACTTTAAGCCATACAGATAACTTTACCTTTTGAAAAGAAAAAAAAATAGTAATTTATCTCATACTGAAAGAAACCATGTGTTTAAAAAGCCCTGTTATTAAGATATCTTAAGTTTACTATAGTCAAAATGAATCATTATTTTCAACAAGGTAAGAAATATAAAACAAAATAAAAACCATTATTGATAATGAGCTCACATTCTTTTAGTTAAGAAGATTCCACTTCACCCACACACATAAAAACCAAATAATAGGTATTCAAAACAGTGCAGTTTTGTGCTGAAAGTAAAGCAGTTGTTTATTTTTTTCTTATTCTGCTTATTTGCCACATTTCCTGACATTTAGGCACATAGACATGACATTTACTTTTTTTGGATAATTATTTCCCAATGTTTACAATCCTAATTTTGAATGACAAATAAATAACTGATTGAACACTGAATTTTCTAAATGTTAATTTTTAGCTCTAAATGTAAATTTTACCTTTAGTTATATATGTCATAATTATTGATAATCATATGACTTTATCTTTACCCCATTTGGCGAACTATAAGATACTACAATTTTACATTTATTAGTATTCACATGCTGGCAGTAGAAACAACAAAATTTAAACTTGTATGATGCTATCTATATAATATCCTGTATGATTTATGATCTTTAACTTTATAAAATAATTATAAGACAACCTGTATCACTTACTGAGAAGGTAGAAAGTCTAACATCCATTTTACAGGTAAAAGAATTAGGACCTTATGCTGAGTCATTCAGCAACTTATATGCTGAGTCATTCATACAGACATATATTTTAATTTTGTTGTCAGAGCTCTTTAAATTTCATCCTATTCTCAGTATACTGGCCATAACATTGTACAACTGAAATCAGACTACTACAAAACCCAAATCATTGCCATAGTTTGCTGAATAAAATTTCCACTAGTTTGCTAAAATTCAACCACCATTTGTATCCTCAAAATTCTAAAAGCTACTTAATTTTCATATATGATATTTTATTTTTGCAAGATATTTTTACAATAAATTTCATATTTTTAAAAGTCTGAAACTGTGGAAGAAGCTATAGATCATTTTTAATTACAACATTTTCCCTGAATGTATCTGAGTTCAAGCAAAAGTAAAACATTGCTCTAATATCAAAAGTAACAATGTGATCTTACTGATTTCAAATAAATGTTTTAGAGATGTTAGAATATTATGCATTTATTTATAAATTAGTAACTTTAATTTGATTTTTGTTTTCCTTTTAAGAATTTTAGACAATATACAAAACATAAGTATTATACATTTAATGGCATATTTCCAATTTGTGTGCATTGTTCAAGTTGTCAATCAAGTTAAACTGGGCTGTATGTATAGCTTAGTCAGTGGTAGAACATTTTTCCAGCACATGGGAGAGTTTGTGTTACATCTATATTAGACATAAATGAATGAATTAATAAAAATAAGCTTAGCTATAAATAGCCCTTCATATATTTCTATTGTATGGTAAAACTTTCAAAATGATTTTGTTTAATTTTTCATAATGTATATTTCATTTCTATCAATAATCTGATTCTTAAATTGCAATAAGCACCGAATGATAATCATTTCTACATATATATTGAATATTTACTAGTCAAAATTCCTATTTTCCAGTAGAGAAAAACTATCAATCAATTCATAAAGCACTTGTGTAATCTGAGATCACACAGTTATATTGGGCTTCTAAGTTGCAGAGGTGAAGCAGAGAAAATAGATCATAAGTCATATCAAATGCCAGCCTTCTATGTTAAATTCCTGTAGCAATCCGAAACAATCTTTTCACAGTCTTTTTGAAAAATAATGAGATTCGTAATTTGTGTCTGCATTTCCTGGGATCGTAATTCATAAGTTGCGTCTGCTTTTTCTTGGCCAGATAAGGAATATCCCCTGGGAGCACTGTATGAGGAAGTAAGTGCTACTTGTTTTCAAATAGGCATGTATTTTAGGGAACATGTGTTGAATTTCAAAACTATTTGATAAAGAAGGATCTGCTGCATCTTGTTTATGTTAAGGATGAAACATATTTTTTTTAATTCTAAAATACCCACAAATATCCACCACATAGTTTAATCCAACAATTAATACTGTTCAATAATTTAATGAATCATTTGTAATCTCTGCAGAATATTATTCTATTAGTAGTGTCAGCTTGTAAATTTTTTTAAACCTTCCTAAAGTTTACATTTTCTCTAAGATATTTGCTTTAGGTTCCATTCAAAAAGGTGTGGTTAGGTGCATAAGTGGGACTCGTGAGAATAAATTATGTGGCTTAATAACTAAACAAATATCATAGAACAAAATTTAAAAATAACTTTTGATTTTCCTATGAAAATGTATAGAACCTAATATAATTATGTTTTTTACATTTTCATTCCAATTTATTGCTTCATTCAAATATGTAAATTTTTATTCATACATCTTCTGATAACATTTCTGGTTTAATGGTACAGTTTAATTACTCAGTTTCTAGATAATAGAGATATTTGGCTACTAGTTTCATTAAAAGTTTAGGGAAACAATACTGGATCCACTTAGAAACCATGCTTAAGAATCATTCAATTAAATCCCACCAGGTAGTTTGAAATTGCTTTTTTCACTAATTGGGAAACTATGTTTGTAACAGATTCACTCAAAATGTATTGCTTTTTTGATAAATGTATCTGCTTCTTTTTCATACATATTGGCTTTAACTGTATCTGAGGAACTTCTAGACGCCTGACTTATGGAAATTAGGCAAATAAAAAAGCTGTTATAATATTATTATAGACGATGACAATTTTGTTTAATACATAATGCTATCTCAAAAGGAGTGTAAAATAACTCTCATAGGGAGGCAATGATTATAAGGTAAGGGAATGCCTACAACATCCACTAGAGTTTAATAAGAAAGAACTAATATAATCAAACGAACAGAAAAACCATTAGAAATTAACATAATGCAAACTGCCCCTTACTATAGCAATCCCATTTGACAATCCATTGAATGCAGAACACCTTATTCCTTGATGCATACTTCCATTAAAAGATTAAAAGGAAGTGTTATTTTTAGAAAAAAAAATTGAATCACTGCATCTAATAATGTATTTGGGTATTTGCCAGGAAGCTCATTTGTTTGTCTAGTTAATTTTCCTCTATTTTTGAAAATGTAGATGGTGGCACACTTAATGTCTTTTATTCACCATATATTAAGTATTTATGGCTGATAGCTTATGTACCATAGATTATAATGGAAGGAAAATAGTACAAAAGTAAATGTCATGATTTCACAATGCAGTTAATTTTATTGACCTATCATATGGTGGATATTAGTGTAAAATTAAAATTTAAATCACATCCTATTCTTTGCTTACTAAATAAAGTTAAGTAGGTATTCCTTTAAAAAATAAGTGTTTCTACATCATCAGTGTCTAGATTCTTTAATCACACAACAAGATGTGTTTAAAAATGTAGAAATATGGAAGACAATTGGAGGGAGGAAGGAATGAAAGAATTAAGGGAGGGATGGAGCAAGAGGGGAAGAGTGGTAGGGACAAAAAAAGGAAGATAGCGGCAGAGAGGAAAGGTTGTGGAAGAGAAGAAGAGAATTAACTTTGTTAAAAAAGTATGTTAAATTTCCAGAAGGCATTATGAACAACAGAATATAGCCTTATTTAGCATTAGCTTTGTTAACAATAAATATTCATTAATTACAAAATTTATTAAAACCATCTGGGACTGTTACTAAAATCAAGACCTTTATAGTGTTAGAAGATACAAAGCAGGGAGTTCTAATATAGTCTTAGATTTGAAAAGTAGTTTTCCTAAGAAACTGATATAGAATCTTAAAATTCATGAAATATAAAAGAAGAAAACTGCGAGATAATGAGGATAAGCTGGCAGAGAACAATTTTTATATAGAGTATCTCACATGTGCAATGGTCCTGGAATAGAAAGGCCAGGGCATATGATGTAAGAGCCAGAGGGCCAGAGAATCCAAGACAACAAAATCAACATGAGCAAAGCTCATATGAACACAGAGAGACTGAAGCAGCATGCACAGGGTCTGCACAGGTTTAGTCCTCTGCATATATATTATGGTTTCCAGTTTAGTGTTTTTATGGGATTTCTGACTGTGTGAATGTGTGGTTTTCTGGTTCGTGTGCCTGCTCTTAGGCCCCTTTTCTTCTGTTTGTTTGTCTTGTCCAATTTTGATGTCTAGTGTTTGTTTTATATTATATTATATTATATTATATTATATTATATTATATTATATTATATTATATTATATTATATTATTATTATCCCTTAGAAGCCTGTTTACTTTCTAATTGGAGACTGAAAGGGAGTGGATCCAAATTAAAGAAATGATGGGAGATACTGGGAGGAGTAGAATAAGAGAAAACTGTAATCAGGATAGATTTGTGAAAAAATCTCTCATGGATACGTTTTTAAAATATAGGCTTGAATACCGAGTACACAATTAACCAAGTGGTGTCAAGTAGATTAGATGCAGTTGAAATTATTGTGATGACTGTTTTTTCCTGTAGCATTATGGGAGTTGAAAAACAGAAAACTAAAGGTTTAAGGGCAACTCCAGAAGCTGTAGATTTTAAATGCTATTCAATGACAGTAATAAGGTAAAACTGAAGTCAATGGAATGTGCGATATTATGCATTAAATTGAAAAAAAAGGATTATGTTAAATGTCTTATTTATCCCATTATTAATAAAAGAACTTTACATACTCCACTTGCATTATCCTGTGTTTTCTTATGTGATGCCATGGACTGTAAGTATTGACAGAAGCTATACTTATAGTCCACATATTAATAACTTCTCTGTAATGCAAAAGAGTACAAGACAGCACAAATCTTAAACCAATTTCCATAGATTATATTTACACCAATAAACTCTGTAGAATTGATGACGCATGTGAAACTGAATAGAAAATCCCTATGTAGGTTTAAATTTAGTTTTGCATATGGACAATATGTAAGGTTTTTTTATAGGGAGAGAATATTTTGCAGTAAAATATCACAAGACTAAGTATTACGTGGTAGACAGCTTCGAAAATTGGTTTTGAAATTCAGGAGTCATTTAAAATATCACCAAGCTGTGAGGGTTTCAACAATTCCAGCACAGGGCTTGAGTATTGCTTAATGGTAGAGTACTTGCCTTGCATGTCTATAACCCTTGATTCAATCCCCAGCATAAACACAATAACAAAAATGCTTCCGTTATTGAGTTTATATCATATTGTGTAGGAAGTTCCTCTGTAAAGTGTACATAGCCATTATTTGGTATTTAAATTTTCCTCTCATGCTGATTTGTTCAAAGGTTCATCCTCATCTGATGGTGCTAATGAGTGATGATGGAAACTTTAGGACAGTGGTTCTCAACTTTCCTAATGCTGCTATGTAGAATAATAGCCCTGTGTGAAAGCTAGGGTCTACATTCTAGGGGTTATATTCAAAAGACTGTGTAGACTGAATCTAATGTAGACACACATACTCCAGTTAGAGGCTGTGCATGTGCATACTGTGAAGAACTGGTGACTGAAATCCTATGCTCAACCAGGTTTGTGTACACTCATAGAGATTCTGACATTATACTACTGAGAAAAGAAATGAAATGCTTACTGGAGGTGTTGTTTTCTAATGTAGATACACTTACACACACACACACACATATATATACACACACACACATATCCACATATTCATACATTATTGATAGATACATATAATGGTATATAATGAAATTGTTTTTTCTAAAAGAAATATGTAGGGATGTAAAGAATAATAAAAAATTCTATGTACTTGAAAATGGTCAACTGATTTGACATTAAGGAATCAACCACTAAAATCAGGAACAAGACAAAGCTGCCTACTCTTTCAATAGCTATTCAACATAGTACTTGATGTTATAGCTAGAGCAGTAAGACAATGGAAGGAGATCAAGGGGATACATATTGGAAAGGAAGAAGTCAAAGTACCATTATTTGCAGAAGAAATGGTAGTATATGTAATTGAGCCTAAAAACTGCACCAGGGAACTCTTTATAGCTGATAAACATGTGCAGCAAAGTGGTTGAACACAAGATTAACTCAAAAAATCAGTAGCCCTCCTATATAAAAATGACAAACAGGATGATAAGACATCAGGGAAATGACACCCTTCATAATAGCCACAAATAACATAAAATACCTTGGGTAAATCTAAGCAAGCAACTAAAAGACTTGTATAACAAAATAATAAAGTCTCTGAAGAAAGAAATTGAAGAAAATCTCAGAATATGGAAATATCTCCCTTTTTCATGGATCAGTAGGATTAACATAGTAAAATGACCATCTTACCAAAAGCAATCTACATATTCATCAATGTCTCCATCAAAATTACAACATATTTTGTTCCAGATCATGAAACTTCATATAGTAAAACAAAAACAAAACAAAGAAACAAAAAGACACCAGAAAAACAGGGTAGTTTAAACAATCTTTAACAATAGAATAACTGCAGGAGGTATCACCATCTTTGATTTCAAGTTGTATTACAGAGCTATATATAGTAATAAAACTAGTATGATATTGTTATAAAAACAGACATATGATCAATGAACTCAAATGGAAGACCCAGACATAAATCTACACCACTATGGGCATGTGATCTTTGAAAAATAAATCAGAAACACTCAACGGAAAAAAGAAAATATCTTCAACAAATGGATGCTTGCATGTAAAAGAATGCAAATAGACCTACATTTACCACCCTATATAAAACTCAAGTTCAAGTTTACCAAAGAGCTCAACATAAAGCCAGATATATTGAACCTGATAGAAGAGAAACTAGGTATAGACTTGAATGCATTCGCACAAAAGACAACTTCTTGAACAGAATACCAATAGTGCAAGCACTAAGAATAACAATCAGTGAGACCTCATGAAACTAAAAAGCTTCTGTAAGGAAAAGGACACCATCAATAGTAAAAAACAGCAGCATACAGAATGGGAAAATATTTTCACTAACTCTACTTCTAATAGAGTGCTAATAGCCAAAATATATAAAGAACTCAAGATTAGACATCAACAAACAAAATCATCCAATTAAAAAATGGGTATTGAATCTAAACAGAGAATTCTAAATGAGGAATCTCAAATGGCCAAGAAACACTTAAAGAAATGTTCAGCATCCTTAACCATCAGGAAATGCAAATCAAAACTACTTTGAAATTCCATCTTACACCGCTCAGAAGAACTAAGATCAATAACACAAAGGACAGCTCATGCTGGCAAGGATATGGATGGAACAAGGGAAATACTCCTCCATTGCTGGTGCAAGTGCAAATTTCTATAGCCACTAGGTAAATCAATATATTAGTTCCTCAGAAATTCAGGAATCTAGCTTCCTCAAGAATCAACTATACCAATCTTGGGAAGAGGTACTCAAAGGGTGTCCCATCCTACCACAAAGGCATTTGCTCAACTATGTTCATAGTGGTTTTGTTCATTCATAATAGCCAGAAATTGGAATCAAGTTAGATGCCCCTCAACTGAAGAATGGATAAAAAAATATAATACATTTACACAGTGGAGCATTATTCATTAAAAACGAATTTTTATAGTATTAAAAATTATTATTAAAACAATTTTTAAAAAATATTATTTAGAAAATGACATCAAGAAAATTGCAGGCAAATGGATGGAACTAGAAAGAAAATAGTCCCAAGTGAGAAAACTCAGACACAGAAATACAAACATGGTATGTATTCACTTATAATTGGATATTAACCATGAAGTAAAGGACAACCATGCTGCAATTCACAGACCCGTAAAGGCTAGGTAATAAGGAGAGCCCCATTGGGTACACATAGATCTCCCTGTGAACAGATCTTGAAGGTGACCTTTGGTCTGGTGAGGATTAGAACAGGAGGGATCAGCCTGGGGGAAGGAATGGAGGATGAGAGTATGATGAGAGACAAAGGGAACTACGGGGCATTTCCCTAAAGATATGGAAACCTATTGCAATAGAAACTCCCTGGAATCTGTAAAAGTGACCCTTGCAAGGCCTACTAGCAATATGGGATACAGAGCCTAAATCGACCATCTTCTGTAACAAGGAAAGGCTTCCAGTGCAAGAACTGGGACACCAATCCAAACACAAAATTTTTGAAGTACAGTCTGCCCTACCTGGAAAACATGCTGGGGCAATGGAGATGCAGAACTTGTGGGGTTAGCCAACCAATGATTGTATAACTTGAGGCCAATACTACAAGAGGGAGTCCATGGTTACACTGCCTGTATGGCCAGGAATCAGACGCCGAATAACCGAGAGACTTAGGGTAGAATCAAATACGACTTTGGCTGATATCCCTGGGAAGCCTATTCAGAGGAGGAATGGATCTTCGTGTGTGTTGGGGTTGAGGGGAGACTGGAAGGAATAGAGAGAGGGGAAACTGAAGTCTGGAAGTATTGTATGTGAGAAATATAAATAAATTTTTAACAAATTAAAAAAGAATCTAATGCATATTTAAACTAAACCATAGTGCAAAGAATGCACAGTATTAGTGTGATGGTTTGAATTAGAATGCTCCCCAGTTAGTAAAACAGTTTGGAAAGGATTAGGAGGTGTGGACTTGTTGGAAGAAATGTGTCACTGAGGGTGAACTTTCAGTTTTCAAAATTCCATGCCAGAGTGTCTCTTTCTTTGTCTCTCTCTCTCTGTTTATGTCTCTGTGTCTCTGTCTCTCTGTCTTCTTATCTGCTTGCAACTTGCTGATTAGATGTGAGCTCTAAGCTACTCCTCAAACACAATGCCTACCTGCCTGACTACTGCCATCCTTCACACCATAATGATAATGGAGTAACCCTCTGAAACTGTAAGTGAGCCCCTAATTAAACATTTTCTTTTAACAGTTGTCTTAGCTGAGGTGTTTCCTCACAGCAATAGAATAATAATAAAGACAATTAGCCTATATCATAAAAAGTTTAGTCTTTTTATTTCAAACTTACTATATAATATGATAGTTGTTAATGATATGAAGACATGATTGAGCATAATACTGATTGCATACTTTGGGATAAATAACATTGGTACTTATCTAGCAATAAAGAAACCAAATGCAGAATTATATATTCTACCAACTAACAAATCAAAAATCCCTTCCTTTCCTCATCTACCCATTTATTTATTTCACATGAAATCTTCTCAGTTATTATGGCTGCAATAGGATTTGGTGTGAGCTTTTTTTATACTCATTTTGTAGTCACTTGTTAAAGAACTTATTGTCCAGTAGGGCATGCTCAATGATGACATATATAAGTAAACAAACAAAATAGTCTCTTTGAATGACTGTATGTTTAGTATAAAGTCACAAACATATATGGAAATTCAAAAACATATAAGGAATATACACTTTTCCCTGTTGCATCCACATTATAAACGTCAAACATCACATGACTTTATATGTAGACATTAATGGCTTTCTCCTGGAGGAAGATAAACATTAAACATTTGCTTAATATAGATAAAATTCTGTCACAATTGCAGAGATTTATTGGACATAGATATATATATATATATATATATATATGTATATATGTATGCATATACCCATACTTCATTCTAGAAATAAAGATTAGGAAATAAGATTAAAAACATTCCAACATAGTTTCATTTTGTGGTGTAATTTATCAGAAAGTTCCCAGGATTAGCTGAACATACCATTTATGCAAATATATTAAAATTTATGAAAATTCAAATTTCCAAATTACTACATGAACAGAAAAGGCCAGATTTCTCATTAGTTTTCACAGCCTTTGGTTTAATTTGCTTTTGATATTATACTTGTGCAAGTTTGTTATCTCTTTTCTCAGATTGATTCCACTTTTACCATGCCCCTCAATTTTATCTTCTCCATGTTTCCACTCTCAGTGTTCTAGTTCAGAAGCCTTATTACTTGTCACCTGTATTATTGTAATTGCCTACAGACTTATCTCTCTGCTTGCAGTGTTGGCCTGCAGTCTATAAATTACTCCTAAATGAATTTGCCTAGAGTTAAACTTGATCACATTGCCCCCAGCTAGAATGACTCTCAAAGCTGACACTGACTATCAAATTAACAACTCTTCTTTATATGGAGAAGTCTTTGAAAGCATTGCTATGCAAAGTGTGTCCTGCATAACAACACAACCAATAGTCTCTGGGAACTTGTTGGAAATACAGATTCATAGACACTAACCCAGATTTCTAGCACACTTATAAGAAAGATACTTCTACAGGACTGTCCCTGTGTCTTTCTGGCCTGACACCTTTCAGTTTGCCCAAATGTACAAGTATGTTTTTCCTGAAATTACTTTTGTAACTAAATAATATTTCCAAATTCTAATACCACAAAGAATGACATTTTGGGCTTTGTAAATGTGAACTTGTCTATTACAATATTATTATGTTCTCTGAGTTAGACATAGCTGATTATTTGTCATGGCTTTTCCAGTGAAATTTCATGAAAAACAATCTTCCATTTTCTGGGTAACCTGTATGATTTATCTTTAAAAAATACAAAATCTGCAAATCAATTTTTATTTATTTTAAGCTTTTTATCCTATTTTTTGGCAGGGTCTTGATTAAAACTCTGGTTAGGCTGGTAAATATAAATTAGATCACAATGATACTGGCATCAAACTTGTGACAATACTCTTACCTCTACCTCTTTAGGGATGTACATATGTAGTGGCTCATTCTCTTAATTCTTTGATTTGCCTTGAATTTTTAATATATACCAAATCTTTATATAGAAACATAGTTTATTGAACACATGATTTCGTTATTTTAAGACATATATATATATATATATATACATATATATATATATATATATAATTATTTAGATATGTTCTCAAAAGGTTGCCTGATAATTTTGGGCGAATAAAAATATTTAGAGACCACTGCTTGACACAGAAGACCATGATAGCTTTCCACAGAAAGAAAAATGTGTGTACTTAACTAAAACACAGCAATCATCTCAATTATAGCATGAATAATACTTGATGAAGATAAAAATGTTTCATTTCCTTAAATAAATGTTTTCATGTTTGGGAGCTGCTGCAGCAAAATTTTAAAGACATTAATGCCTTTAGTTACTTATTTTAAAAATGGGGTATTACTAGAAATGCCTGTGAAACTTAAGTTGAGCAAGTTATTTTACCCTATAAATTGAAAATATCTATCCATCATAAAGTATTTTCATCAAAAATTCCATCACAAAGATAATTTCCTAGATTATTATCCATATTTGGAATATATTCATGAAATTATGGCTCTTATGCAAAGCTGTTACAACTCTTGCCATTTATAGGCTAAGTATTATTCTACTTTTAGAGCACCAAGCACTAGTCATGTGAAATATGTATTATATTTCCTTGTAATATTTGTATTAACATAAATTTGCTTCTGGAATACAAGCTCCCTGAAGGAAGGGATTATGCCTATATTGTTAAATTATATATACACTGTCTTTGTCATAATTTGAATTTAGAGGGCACAACATGACATTTATTCCAAAGACAATGAGGAAATGTGATCATTAACGTCATAATTTATAAAGGAAATATGGTATCCTTTCAGCATTAATATTTGGTATTTAGAAAATGAATAATAAAATTCTTAGAAGATTCTTTTATGATTATATGAGACCAGATATGTAAATTATAACTTAGTTCTTGGTAATAGTATCTACTAAAGAAATATAAATTAATATTGCTCTCATTATAATCAATATAGCTGCTATCATTTTACAAAAATTAAAAATAAAAATTCTTCATAAGTAGAAAATTGATCAATGCCCTACCAACCTATAAAGGTGATGAAGTACAAAAGTGTCCAACATGGCAAGATATACTCAAGAGTGTTGCAGAAGGGAACCTACAACTGCCACTTTCCCAAACCAATATAATTTTTAACTACAGTTTAAATACTTATATTCACACATAAATTCATCCCTCAGTCCTCATCAAAGAAGCTTGTTTATGCTGAAGACAGAAACCAGTACAGAAATTTAAAACTGCTCAATATGTAGACAACATTTTGTGGGGTGTTCATCTCCAACTGATAGATTTGCAAAATAGCCCCAACTTCTAAAGTTCAGGGAAGATCCTAGAATAGGCAGACTACAGATTGTAAGAGCTAGCCAGGCAGTGGTGGCTCACACCTTTAATTCCAGCACTCAGAAGGGAAAGGCAGGAGGATCTCTGTGAGTTCAAGGCCAACCTGATCTACAGAGTGAGTTCCAGGACAGCCAGAGTTACAAGAGAGATACCCTGTCTCAAAAAACAGAAAACAATAAAGAAACAAACAACAAGATTGTAAGTGCCAGAGGATCAGAATGTCTGCTATGAGATAGTAAGGTTTTCTAAATGTGACAAGTAATTATACCCATGAAATCATACCAATATGGTTGCCACACCTGCATAATCACAACATCAATTGACATGTAATGTTGATGGGTTAACCTTCACAAAGTCATACCACTAGATGAAGAGTTATAGGCAACTAATGGCTGTGAAAGATGTGAGGGAGAGGTCTTCTGCAGGGACTACGCTTCTGATATTTTATTCAATCTCAAGCTATCCATCCTAATCACATACATAAGAACAACCTTAAGCATGTGTGTGTATAAAATAATAGAAAGAAGTCATAAATGTGAGACGTTGGGGTCACAAGAGGAGGATATTACTCATGCTTGAAATTTTTGAAATAAAATAAATGTAAGAGTCTCCTTCCATAAAATTATTTTTAAAATATTTGTTTCAATTACAAATATATAGGCAAGTATAAAAATGAATATATCATTTTTAGCTGTAATAAAATTGCCATATATAGTGAACATTTTTTTAGTGTAGAAAATGAGATATAATATCCTTCTCATATTAAATGTACTCCTCTTTGTAGCTCAGGACAACTCTGGCAGTAGTTTAGCTTTGCTAAGTACACCAAAGAAAACCAACATAATAAACAACCTCATCCTAAGATCACACCGAAAGTGTGTCCTTTACATTTATAAAATTAATTAGCAGATTTCCAGAATATGCAACCTACCGTAAAGCCACTCAATCTCAATAACAATATTATGACAACCTCCTTGAGAAACAGCTATTTAAAGAAAAACAATATTTATATTCTGAAAGATGAAACCTGAAGAATTAGTCATAGGCTAGATTTATGAAGAGCTTCACTGATGAACTATGCCATATAGATCTTCTAAGTGTACTTGAGAACTCAGTTTATGGACTATTCATTACAAAAATGACAGTTTTCTTTCAAAAATGAATGTCACTTTCAGACATTTCTGAACTGTACAACCCTTGACATATTAAATTATGAACCTATTTACTTGAGACCTGGTAAATAATATATCTCTTACACAATATAGTTAGCCACCACCAGCTCAAAATGATACACTCTGTGCCACAAGCTCTAGATTTCACATTGCTAGAGATAAAAACAATTGACATGCAAATTAAGTTATAGAATGATGATGTACCATATTTCAATTTACTTGGTAAAATACAGCCATGCTGTAGCAAACAAATTTAGCTCCTAAAGTCTGTTGTTATCAAGTCTGATGACCTGACTTTAATCTCTGGGATATAAAAGTTAAAAAGAGAGAACAGATTTGTTTAAGTTGTCACCTAATTGCCACACACATGCCATGGCACACACAGACACAGAAATACACACAGAGACACATAGACACACACACACAGACACACAGACACACACACAAAGAGAGAGAGAGACCAAGAGAGAGACCAAAGAGACAGAGAGACAGAGAGAAATGGAGAGAGACATAGAAAGAGACACAGAGAGAGACAGAGACTGAGAGACAGGGATTGAGAGACAAAGAGACAGAAAGAGATAGAGACAGAGAGAAAGAGAGAGCAAAAGAGAGATCATAAGGAAAGAAATATATGAAAATAACATTTTAAAAATGGCAATGTTAATATCATTGAAAAAATGCTATATAACAAATTCTAAGCAGTATAATTACTATTTAAGTAATTGTAACTAAAGTAACTAAGTAATTAAAACATATGAACTCTTAGTATGAAAAAAATTTTCACTTTTTTTTGTAACATTGCTAAATTAAAGCTTTCTAACTGAAATACTTCAGAGAATCCCATGGAAAAGGGTAGACAGTGTGTAAGAGCCAAAGAAGGAGGAAGAGTACAAGAAAACAAGACCCTCTAAATCAACATGAGCAAAGCTCATATGGGCTCACAGAGATGGAAGCAGCATGCACAGGGTCTGCACCAGTATGCACTAGGTCCTTTGAGACATAGGATTGCTTTCAGTTTAGTATTTTTATGGGACTCCTGAGCATGTGAACGAATGTGTCTCTGATTCCTTCTCTTAGAGTCTTTTTCTCCCATTGGTTTGCTTTGTCCAGCCTCAATGTGATAGTTTTTGCTTTATCTTATTTCATTTTGTTATATTTTATTATTATATCTTAGAAGTTGTTCTTTTTTAATGAGAGACAGAAAGGGAGTGGATCTAGATGGGAAGGGAGGGAGGAGGATTTGGGAGGAGAAGAGGGAGGGAGAAAGTATTCAGGATTTATTTATGCAAGAAAAGGATCTATTTTCAATAAAGAAATCTAACGATTATTGGAATATGTCTCAGTGATAGAATATTCACCTAGCATGGTCAAGGTGCTAAGTTCACTTCCCTGGGACTAAAGAAAAAATTCTTGGAAATAAATCTACAGGTTATATGCTTTCATTTTCTTCTCATAGATAATAAAATGTAATGAGATATAATAATTTATCTAAGACCCCAAAGAAATCCCCCAGAATAGTGCAATATGACACTCATCCTCTAGTATATGTGTCTTTGAGACAAATGAGCAAAATGGAAACATAGATTTGGAAAAACAGTGTATCAATAATGATGATCCTCCTGTAAGCATAATATGGAGTATCTCATATGTAAATACACATACATTGACACTACAGATTGCAAAATTGCTAGCAGATAAATGAAGTATCCTTATTGTACTTGGAAATTAGAATCATTTCCAGTCATTCAAATTAAGTGTGGCATACAAGGTGCTCTTTAATGTGTTTTCATATAATTAAACAAAGTGTTTGAAATAGGAAGTGTAGAGTCCTAGAAATGCATTTTATAAAATGGAACCCTCAACTGTTCTGAAAGTGAGAAAATATTGACTCAGATCATGCAAAATAACTTACGTATTCAGCCTTAAGATAAGAATTTAAAATCAAGGCACATGTGGCCTTCTGATTTTAGGTATATTTTTTGTTATCTATCATAAACCAGGTCTTTTATTTCAAATATCAAATGTATATTTTAGTTTTTTGAATTCATTTATATTCTTCATATAATAGGATAATTAAATTAATTACAATATGATTTAGTATGATTAAATAGTAATAATTATTATTATAGCTAAAATTTATTAAGTATATTTTATCCACCAGGAACTATGCTAAACAATTCATGTGTAGTATCTCAATTAATCAAACTATAATCCTATTGAGTAAGTGATACTAGGGGAATAATATCTCAGAAAATAAATCAGAGGCTTAGTGAAGTAAATTAATTTACCCAAGAGCATGCAACAAATAAATGCAATATTTACAATTCATATTTATTTCTGCCATGCGCTCAGTAGTATTTCCAAGGGTCAGTATGATGGTTCAGTGGATAAAAGTACTGCTACCAAGCCTAATAAGTTGAGTTTGTTTCCAGGAGACACATATGGTAGGATGAAAGGATTAATTTCCCCAAGATGTCTTCTGACCACATAGATGCCCTTCATACACACACTAAATAAATAAGAAAGTAAGTGAATAAATAAATAAATAAATGGAAATATATAGGTAACAATAATAAAGAAAAAGTGGCCATGCATTTGAGGAGAGAGAAAAATGATATTGGGGGAATCAATAATAGACAGGATAATGTGAACAGAGGAAAGTCCGCAAAGTCTCAACCCTATATAACAGACAAGCAACTAAGGAATGCTGAGTGAGAGAAATTCTTCTCCAAGGAAGAGCACAACATTTGGTTATCCAATACCAAGTAGTCAGTCCCCAAAATAATTAACATTGTACCAACTAAGCAGGTTATATTTAGCAATATAAATGAATATGTACATATATGTTCACAACAACTATTAATGAAAAAAAGAGGCTATAAATATGAAAGAGAAGGAGTTTATGGAATGATTTGAAGGGAGGAAAGGAAAGGGGGCAAATGATTTAATTACATTATAATCTCAAAGATGTAAAAGAAATATTTCAAAACAGAAAATCCCTGATTATAATCTTTTAACAAGCTATATCATATTGTTTATGCTATACCATAATGTTTCCTATACAGACATTCAGGGTAAATATCTATAATATGCTTGTCCTTACAACTTATTCTTAAATGGCTTAGAGAAATGATATTAGTATCTAATATATAAATGAAACATTGTAAATTTATATGTCCTTATTCAGTTTTAATATATTCTTAACACTGAAGAAAATTGTCAGTGAATATCATGAGAATGAATAATTAGTATCTACATACTCCTAATTATTTTTTCCAAAATTTGTACTCTTCTTCCTTGAAGCCAGTTCATCAAGGTTCATGCCATCGTACAGCACCATCTATCTTTCCTCAAAGCTACACATAACTGCAGACCTGCCTGTTATTTCTTTGCATTTACTAAGAGTTCTGGAATCTTGGCCCCAATCTCAATCTCCCACTCACATGTGAATACTCTGATGATTTTAATATATGCTAAGAAGCTCTAAGATCCTGGCCTCTCAATTCCTCACTTCCTTAACTCAAGGAATTTAACTTTCTAAACTCAGTCCATCTCATCTGCCTAGTTTGAGGTTCATATCCAATTCCTGATAACATTAGTAATAGAATAAAATTAGCAAAGCTCGTTTTATTACCAAAGATTTTATTGTGTAATTTTATGGGCAAATGCATTATCAAAACCTTTTGATATTCTGCATTGATTTGAATCCTTGAATAACTGGCTAGTTTTGATACTCTAGAGATATACAAATTTGCTATAATAAATATGTTATCACACCATAGGTTTGTAAGTATCATCTTTAGATTTTTACAGATGGTCATAACTTACAATTTATGCTCCAATAGCATTTGACTACAGATTTATTACAAATGATAACCCCGGGGTATGAGCATTTTAAGGTGGGTTAGTTCCACATTCACATAATATGAATCTTGTTCCATAATATGACGAACTGGGAGAAGAGATGTTTAAAAGAGTACTCTCGGGACTGGGGATACAGTTCAGTGATAGAGTCATTGAATAGCCTGAACAGGCCCTCAGTCTGTTTCCAGAATCTCCAAGAAAAAGACAGAATAAGCAAAACAGAACAAGATAAAATTTTTATCTGGCTATGTGGAGTGCTTCATATATTACTGTATGACAGCTGTCAAGGAAGAAAGACAATCAATGGTGATTTTGTTTTATACACTTCCACGTGAACCTAATACGAACTGTGGCCTATGGTAAGCTTTGAGTTTAAGCCTTTAGTTCTCAGATGCCCTCTTGGATGTTGGAATCACCATCTTATATATTTTATCTCTTTTACTGTATATCTAACATTTCAAAATATGTTTTAAATCAATAGTGTATGCTGCACCGAGTTCTTAGAAAACTATAAGTTTATACAAAAGTACACTAAAAAGAGGTAAAATTCATCTTCAGCATCAGACAAATCAGGATTTGAATTTTGTCTTTGTGATAGGAATGCTGAGACTCATTGAAAATTTTACTTTTGGTTAATTTAGTTTCTTTCATGCTAAAGTGTATTAGTGATGAATATCTTGAAACACTGTTAGAGAACAGATGCAATTAATACATCATGAATATATGTTCATGTTAATATAAATAATGTATTACAAATGAATGTGATATGAATAAATTATTTTGTTTTGTATAAACTTATAAATTAATAAATTATTTATAGATTTTTTTATAAATAAATTAGTTGCTCATGTGCACTACATGAACTACTTATTTGTTATTATTGTTGAAAAATAAACTTCATAAAATGTGATGAGTTAGAAAGGGGCCAGTGATACAATTCTGGCTCCGAAACTGTAACAAGCAATATTGTTAAAATATAGGTAGAATATTAATAAAAACTGTTTGCAAGATATTGACAATGTGCTCAGAAGCATGAAAAATTACCATATTAAAGGTATCATTTCATACTTAGTGGAAAGACCAGAAATTATCATGACAAAATTGAATAATGAGTTACCAAAATTATTACAACTCAAAAATCAGCAAAGGACAAGTCACCCATTTCTGAATAGGTTGGTGGTTATATTGTTGAATGAATGCTGTTTCTAACAAAGGCAGTTAATGAAGACAATGAGTGTACCTGTGGGCTAATGTTATATCAGGCATGTAACCAATGGAGTTATTTAAAAGCAAAATATACTTATTTAACGACAATAATGAAGCTTTAAACAAAGAGCAAAAATACAAGAAACAGGATTGTCTCACTGAACTTATTTCAGTCTAACACATTTTTTCCAATTCTTTGATAGAAAAGAACCATGATGTACATTAACCAGAACAATTGTGAGTAAGTTATTTAATCTTATTAGTCTTATTTTCCAATTAGCTAAATGAAGATAACAATATTAACATTTTATTAATATTAAATACAATGTTGTTTTAGAAGTTTATTTTTAGCTATGTTTAAAATGGATGTTTTGTGCATTGGTAGGTGAAGGGCTGCCTAGGCCTTGGCATTTTGTATGGTCTGCAGGTGTTGCCTTTATGTAAAAGATGATTGATTTCTCATGATCTGCACCTGGTATCAATAGAATACCAGAGGAGCTTAGGTATCAATAAAATACGTGGAAGCAACAAGGAAGAAAGAATCCAGACCTCTCAGCATCCAGGAAAGCACATTCAGAGAATAGAGATTAAGGTATTAGTAAAATCTCCTGAAGGAAGAAGAGAGTGAGGGAGGAAATAGGCCTCTATAATGAGTGAAGACTGTGGAAATTAAATGAGAAACAAGGCTCAAAAGTGACAAAGAGAGAGGCCTCTAGAAAAAGAGAGAGCTATGTACATATAAAGGATGCTGAATACATTGAGAAGTATCTCTACTAAAGGACAAGAACTTTGGCAGGGTTCACTAAAGCATTAGAAAGCAAAGTTCTAACCACTTTTCCTGATCATGGAGCCGAAGCTCCCTGCTACTGCTGCCAGTAGTCAGGGCATAGAAACATGGACCAGATTATATTGCTCTACAAACTGAGTTTTCTGATAACTGCTTTATGTGTGTGTGAAGCTCAGTTCAGTCTTGTGTTTGGTATCTATTAAGAAGGTTGTATGTTTCCAATTAGCAGTGTGAAGGGGAATGCCAAACCACCCACCAAGACTTTTCAGCCTGAGATTCTAGCCACCAACCCAAGACCCACTGCTGTGGAAGCTGGGAGTGAAGTTGGCAGCAGAGGCCAGTTATTTACCAGCTTTTTTTTTCCTGCCAACATGACAAGTCGACTGGATACTTGTGAGGTGGTCCTGAAAGGACACATCTGCTATAGTGATGAGAACTCCACAACATGGTAGAATGCTTCCTGAAGAAGACAAGGAACACATGTGATGAAGCTAAGAAAAACACTTGCTGAAAGAATCAGGACTAACAGTTGCTGTATTATGAAGAGGTCTTTGGAATGTTCTACTGAACTTTGAACTCAAACATGAACTGAACAGTTTTTTGTGGGGGTTTTTTGTTTGTTTTTTTGTTTTTTGTTTTTTGTTTTTCGGCAAATTAAATTCTATCTTAAAATCGGGAAAGTGTTTCCTGAGGGTCAGCAACAGAAGCTGTCTTCCAGCATTGGCCGAGGTTACATTTTGTACTGGCAGCAAGAATTGGTAATGTGTAAGAGTCACCCAGGCTTTACTGGTTTTGAAGGCATGATATGTCATTGTAGAGCAGCTGAGGCTTGAAACTGTGAGAGTTCAGGACATGCTATTGGTGAAGATACAGCCTCAATAGCAGTTGAAGGCTGAGATTGAATGGTCATGTAAATAAATCAAGGCTTGGCACCATGAAGAGAAGCTATTGGTGAAGGTGCAGTCTCAGCAGCAGTTTAAGGCCCAGATTGAAGGGATCATGCAGAGAAGTTGAGGCTTGGCCCCATGAACAGAGCCCAGGGGAGGATATTGGTGAAAGATCAGCCCAGTTGCACAAAGGGACTCCAGTAGTTTTGGAGATGTCAATGCCATCGGACAACCACCAAAGGACAGTAGCACTGATAGAGGGGAGCCAGCCAGAACCTAGAAGATAAACTTTGTTTGCTGAAGAGGAAAGAGCCAGAGAGGTGACCCAAAACCTTTTCAGTAGAGGAGAAGATCGTGAATGGATTCTAGATAATTAGACATTGATAAGTTTTACTGTTGTCCAAAGAAGTTGTGAAAAACTTGACAGATGTTTGGTTTAATTAAATCCTTGCATCCTGGCAGGCTTCAAAATTGTTCCTCTGGTAAATAGTTTTGCTTGTGTAGTATTAAATCATGTTGTAGATTTGAAGCATTTTTGATTATATTATACAGAAATGAGGAAACGTTGTAGAAGTTTATTTTTAGTAATGTTTTAAGTGGTTGTTTTGTGCATTGTTAGGTGAAGGACTGCTTAGGCCTTGGCATTTTGTATTGTCTTCAGGTGTTGGCTTTATGTAAAGGATGTTTGTTTACCCATGATTTGCACATGGTATCAGTTGAACACTTGAGGAGTTTAGGCATCAAGAAAAGTCTCTGAGATGTTCAGGGTTCCACTTTCCAGGTGGCACTTGCCATGATGTGGTTTCCTTTGCCGAGGTCTGGCAGGATGTGCACCTATGAATTCCTCCATGTCTTCATTGGTGAGCCACCACAATAGTGTACAGTTACAAAATGTAATATTTAAAGTTTCTTTGTTTCTCAATTTTCAATTCTACTTATCAACATAAGTTCAAATTTTATTAATGCTTAAATTACCATTATTCAGAATAGGTTATTACTTAACACAAACTGAATAATACACACTATGTTTCATTGTAATCAAGAGAGGGAGGAAAGACAACATGGTTTATAGTTAAATTTTCATAGATTACTATTGTAATTCATTAGATAATATGAAGTGAAAAAATGAGAAAAATCTGATTATGTAATTACCAACAGGCTGTTTTGTTTGCAAGAACTAGGAATTTCTAAGTCATCAGTGACTTGGAAATGTAACTCCATGTCCAACCCACAAGAAATACGGCCACTGTTGGCCTAGTTGGGACCTAGCTAAGAGTAGAAGTACAAAGAAAAATCATACAAGATAAATCTTAGCTAACCATGTCAGGGTAAACAAAGATTATTTCTAATGATAACTTTTACTATGCCTTAAAACAAAGAGCTTGTAATATATGGTTTCCAAGTTTTCTAATTACTTTACAGTATACATTTCTTTCTTGTCCTCATTTTACATGTTTATCTTATGATTCAATTTCTGGACAAGAGATTGAATTATCTTGTAAGGGTTCAATTGAATGATGAGCTGCATAGTCTTCTAATGTCTCTTAATCACTATCCAAATCAAATGCAAATGTAATATGCTCAGTCTATGACAGAGAGTTCCATAAGCTAAATGGCTTAATTTGTTCAATGTAGTTCAATATAAGTAATTTACTTTAAAATAAGTAATGATAATGACACAATGACATGTTTATTTTCAAATGCTAAAATGTAGGTCAATTACTGGATCTTGAATAGCAAAACTATAATGCTTATTCACAGAAGTTTCAATTTTCTAAATTAATTTTTGTATTTCAAAATGAAATACACATAATGCCTTATTAGACACAAAGATCCATTTGTTTAAGTCATAATTTAATCTCTAGCACCATGGATAACTGTATTATAAATAAGATTAAATAAGATTATTTAAAGGAGTTAGAAAGAGAGCATGAGGACTTACAAATGCAGCAAAACTAAGAACATATGATCTTATATGGAAAATCAGACTCTAAGGTAGCATGTGGAATGAAGACAGTTAGCTGAAATTGTGATAAGGAGACAAACTTGATTGTCCTGATGGGCATAATGTAATCAGAGTTTTCTATCCTTGAATTACTAATGATAAAGGATGCTGTACCATAAGTTTTTTAGTGTTTTATCTATATTAGCCACACATATTTTCCAATTCAAATGGATTAATAGTCGGAACTAGGGAACAATTAGATCATATGACTGTTATTAATAATAATTAATATTAATTATTAATATAGCATTTCACACTCTATCACATTTTTAAAAATACCTCTAATGGTAAATGAATTGAGCCAGGAAATACCTACTGGCACTGACCTTCTATCAATGTACTCATTCTAAAGTTCCAAAAGAAGGACTATTGAGAAGTTATTTTAATCATAGAAATAATTTTTAAGTATAAATACAGACAACTGTAATATTTCAGTATATTAATTAATATCTAGAAATATCAATGTATATAATTATTCTGTTTTCAATATATCAATATAGAATAAATATATTACATATAAATAATATATATTAATATCTTGTGAGCAAATGTAGCTGTTGAAGTGGTAAAACAATCTTTCTGCTTACACTACTGAATTAAAATCAGATTGCCATACATACTTAACTGTGGACAACTATTATCATAATACTTTAAGAAAATGTGCAAAATATTTTTATCAAAAAGCAGCCTTAAGTTTTTTTTTATCTTTTAGTCTAAATAGATTCTTTATTTTGTTTCTGAGTACAGCATTCATAAAGAAATTACAGAGATAAATAACTAGCAAGCTGGGAAAGATAGAAATAAAGCAATTGTACACATCTAAACTTAAAGAATTTATATTCAAAAATAGAATAATTTGAGTGCCTCAGTCTATAACTTGCTCCTTTCATGGAGAAGTTAGAGCTGTGCCTATCAGAATAAATATAATTTTGAGCACTTCAAAAAGTCATTAGTTTGGAATAAAGAATAGTACCAGTTATTCATTGTGCCACAGCTACCTAAAGTTGTTTGTAGTGGTTGATATTTCCAAGGATTTCAGCTGACTTGGCTGACAAGGAGGGTATGATTGATCCAAATATATACTTTTATCTTGTTGAATGAAGAAGATATCCTGCTGGCAGCAAAAGTGTTTTCATAGATTCTAAAAAGTATTTCTCAAAAGTAAAAACCCATCATTGAATCATTAAATGAATGATTATATTAGAAATGCGATTTTAAATTAAACATTAAGAATAGTGTCTGTTAATCTGTGTTTAACTAGGCTATATTAAGAGATGTGCTTTAACCCAGGATCATTCATGAAACACACCTTAACAATAAGGCTGCAACAGTAAAATGTTGATAACTTTTGGTGACTGAGCATCACTAAAGCTTCATTTCATTTTTTCCGAGTATGGAAATGTTAACCGGTGATTCAAAAATTCTAAATTCTTCTACCAACAAATATAAACAGTAAAACAAAATAATTTGCAAACTAGAAAGTCTTTATGTCACATAAGAGTTGCAGATCGATTTTCATGCATGTTTGTATATGTATATATAAATTGTGGACATCTTCACAACATATACAGATATGTGTATCATGTGTACATATGTATATGCAACACATGCAGACACATGCACATTTATTTATTAATATACTCCTTTCTGTAAATTTTTTTAATGGAAGAGAAATTGGAAGATTAAAGAGCATTATTGAAAAATGTTACAAAATTTTCTCATCTGGTAGTTCACAGAAAGAGCACCTTATGTTTTTTTTTTGATTCTCTTTTTTTGTACTTATCTTCCTTTAATATAAAAATACTACAGTTTTGCCTCTGGAAAATTTGATAGAGTTCTACTTCAGTGTCAATGACTATATATTATGAGAGATTTCTGCCATAGCTATCAGTAATATTAATAAGAACTCATATATTTGCAAGACTAATAAAACACTAATTGGCTCTTTGGAAAACATCTTTGTATGTGGTAGAGTGATATGAAAGGCTTCTGAATGTGGTTGTGATCTGTAGGCTTATAATTCTGAAATAATAGCAAAGCTTTTGATAGATGAAGCCACATGGCCTGAAAGCCACACAGCCTGAAGATCCTCACAGAATGTAGAAAAGAAAGAAATGTGGCAAGAAAGCATAATGATGATGAATTTTTCAAGACATTTTTCTCCTTTGTGATAGACAGTGCAAAACATTATTCTTATTCATGGAAATTCTATCATAGTTTTGGGCCATTGTAGTAATATTGCCACCACCATGGTGACACCATTACATCACACACACACACACACACACACACACACACACACATACACACACACATACACTTTCACCTTAGATCCTCAAGTGCAAAAGACCAATAATCCTAAGTTAACTATTTCATTTTGAATGTTGGTATATAATTTTTAAATGGATGAAATATTGTGTGTGCATATACCCTTGCTATATATATATATGATTCAGGATAACCGTGGGCTGCAGAGAAAGTACAAAATTCAGCCTTATAATTCACAGGAGAGCTCAATGGCTGATACTGAGATGGAAACTGGCTATAATCCATAGCACCCAATTTTGTTATTTCACAGAATCCTTGGGCTGTGGACTGATATTGAAGTAAATGAAAGAGACAGAACAATCGTTTCTGAAGCATTCTCATTCTGTGTTTGCCACACTCTAGCAAGTCTGCTTATATGAAGGAAGTGCTGGAACTTCAGCTTGAATAAGCATAATGAAGAATTGTGCCAAAATTTCTTGATAGTGGTTCTATTCATGAATTATGAACCATGTTATAGAAAACCATATGAATTAGAAGTAGAACTGAAAACCACATGAATTAGAAGTAGAACTATGAGTTTATTTTATAACTAAGATCTAAAGCAGAACTGAGCCTGATGGGCTTGATTTATATTTTTATTTTCAGATTTGTGTTACTTTTGCAAAACATGTTTAAAAACTTTTAATTTATCAATTTGCACCACTGCTTTTGCATTGCAAATTTGGCAGAACAAAAATAAGATTACAAGCTATGAAGTATTTTCCTACTGAAACTAGACATTACAAAATCTTCCTCTTACAATCACTGGACCAGAAATCTCTGTTCATGGCCATTCAAGTGTATTGCATCCTTGTCACATAGACCAAGCATGAAAATATATTCTTCCATGAATAAATTAATAATGAAAGCAAAATGCCTCTAAGCAATATTTCCTGTTAATATTATTCAACAAATATTGATTCATAATGATGGTACTTAGTGTAGAATCTGAAAAAAAAACCAAAATTCATCTCCTTTATGGAATTTAGTTTCTAATTGACTAAGTATGTGAGAATATAAATCAAAAAGTAAACAAAACTTATGATGAGGGCAATCAAGGAAAAAAGGAGGGCACCAATACAAGGAATGAAATTGAGTTGGCAGTGGTTTGGAAATACAGTGGTTTGGAAATGTTTTCCTTGTAGGGTAATTTGTGTAAAACCTCAAAGCAGGTTAAAGAGTGCACAAATGACATTTTGAAGAGCTGCTGATCAAAAGGGACAGCAAGTAGAAGAATGGTGAGATTAAATCACAGCAAAATTGTAACATTTTATAGAACCTTTGTGTTATTTGGGAGTGAGGGTTGCAAATGGGTGGCAACTCTTATTATAAGATTAGATGTCTTAAGTTGTTTCTGAGAAAATTAGTGACTTTCACCAATCTATGTTTTAATGGAACCATTCCAGCAGCTGAATTTAGAATGAATTTATGAAAGGCAAGGTAGAATGTAGGGATAAATAATCAAGGTCAAGTGTGATAGTGACTTGGGTCATGGTACTAGTACTGGAGACTGCAAGTTGTCAGATTTTGGTTGGTTGAAGGCAGAAACAAAGGTACTTTCTGACAGATCTTTTGGTTTGTGAGAGCAAGAAAATCATTAACAATTTAAATATTTTCTGTTAAACAGAGCAGTCATGATACAAATAACTATCATAGATAATGAATAGCAGCAGAGGTTGCAGAGTAAATCAAGAGTGTGTAAAGGTCAGATTGAAATAGCCACTGAAAGGAAAAAAGACAGTTAGTTGGGCACTGAGTCTGGGCACTAACTGAGTCTGGTGTTCAGGAAAATGGTCTTGAATTGAGATTTATATTTAAGGGCCATCAGGATAGAAGGAACCTTTCATTCAATTCAAGAGACTTGATGGTATTCACTACAGATGTGATTATAAGACAGAAAACATACATATGCACTTTATTATAACATACCTCAATGCTCAAGAATAATAAGAAACAGGGTAAAGAAGTAATCACATGCTTTTTTAGATATCACTCTCTTTGCCTGAAGGTATTCTTAGGCTAGGGGTAGGTGGATCAATGTGTAAAGCACTTTGTACAGAAGCATGAGGCCAAGAGAAATTTGAATCTGTGGCAGTCATGTAAATAAGGGGTGGCTGTTGCCATTTCCTTATAATTTCTGTGTCTGAGAAGGAAAAGACAGGGGATTTCTAGAGCAAACTGGCTAACTGGACTACCCAAATCCATGATCTTGGGGTTCAATTAAAAGATCTTACCTGATTGGACAAGAAGGATAAAAATAGACAAAAATTATTGATGTCAACCTCAGGCTTCCACATCCAGAAGCACACATATGCACCTTCATACAAACAAACACTCTCTAATAAGAACATGTGTAAACACATATATACCACACACATATTACATGGACAGAGAAAGCTCCTCTTATTAACTAAAATCTGATTTTGGCTTGCAAAAGAAATTACAGACTGTATGATAACATTGTTTTTTATTAATCTTCCCCTTATCCCTAATGGTTATATCCAATTGTGAAACGTTCTCACACTCAAAAGGCATTAATTACCCAATTAGAAAGAAATTTGAATTATTGTTATTATCTTTACTGATTTTAAGATATGTTAAAAAGGTATGGATAAAATAATTCTATTAGCTCATTTTAGCAAGCAAAATATCTGCCTTCTTTATTATTATTTTTTACTCAGATTTTCCTCATTATATTCCCCAAAATGATGAATTTAAATTTCTGTTTACTTTACTTTTCTTTTCTTTTCTTTCCTTTGCTCTTCCTTCCTTCCTTCCTTCCTTCCTTCTTTCCTTCCTTCCTTCTCTTTTCTTTTTTTGTTTTTCAAGACAGTTTCCTCTGTTGTAACTCTGACTGTCCTGAGCTCACTCTGGAGACTAGGATGGCCCTGAACTCATAGAGATCTTCCTACCTCTGCCTCCTCTGTGCTGGGATTAAAGGTGTGTGTTGCCATGACATGGCTAAGTTTAAATTTCTAATTAGGTAACATTTCTCAACATTTAACAGATCTATTTAGCTTAATTCTTTGACCAGTTTCAATTAATTGATATGGTGACCCATAGAATTTATATGTAGAAAAGAAATTTTATGTAAAAATTATCTGATATTCTCTATAATTTTCATCTTTCTACCTTTAGGGACTACCATATATCTACATTGTTATTTATATTAAGTATATTTCATTTAATACATTGTATTTAATTTTTGCCTTATTGCTCTGGAGGAAAGCTTTTTTTAAAATCTCTGGACTCCTGGTTAACCATCTTGTCTCCCTCTTACTACTACAGCATACCACCATTGAATGTGGAGTGATCATGTGACTTATTTGCTGAAAATCCTTTGAACAGTTAAAACTCCCAGCAAAATGAATAGCAAATGCATTAAGGGGCCTTCATCAATTGACCACAAGTAGAATTATTTCAGATATTTCCTAATATCCATATGTAAGACCTTCAAGTATGACTGTTTGCCATAATTTTACCAATATTCCACTGTTTTCATAGTAGAATTCACTTTTCACAAACACTGCGTGTCCATATCTTCTAAATTTCAAGAAAATGTGTACCAGTTTTAATATTTTTAGTAACCACATCTGATTATGCCATTAATTACTCATTTCTTTTAGACTTTGGTTTTGATATTTCATAAATTTTAGAGCTTAATGAAAACCATCATGTAAGAATCTTTAAAACAAATTTTAAAATACAAATTTAAAACAAATTTGTTTCATGAAGCACTACACCTTGCATAGTAGGCACTAAGTCAATGGACATAGGTGTACTTCATGAACATATACACCTCTTTGAGTAAAATAAAATAATTTTTCAGATTCCAGAAGTCACAGTATTTGTGTTTCCTTTTAAAATATTACCTTAGATATTTATTTTAACATGTTTTACAGAAAATTTGCAAAATATCCTGTGTTCCCATCCCTCAGCTGCCAGTATTATTATGATTTTAAAGCAAAATCTTTAAAAGCTGTGCTGTGTGTGTGTGTATGTGTGTGTGTGTGTGTGTGTGTGTGTGTGTGTGTGTGTTACTATGAGTATGACTGCATATTATCTTGTTACATGCATGTGCGAGTGCAAGTTTGGATTCCCAATGAGCACATGTGAAAAGTTCAAAGAAGGATGTCTAACATCCTACTCAATGACTGTCTCTCTTATACTCTTGAGACAGTTTCTCTCATTGAATCTGATGCTTACCATTTTTCATCTAGGATGGTTGGCCAGCATGTCCGAATATTTTCCTGTCACTGCCCTCTGCAGCACAGGGGATTCAGGCCCATGAACCTATGAAGAGCTTTTATATGGGTGATGTAGATTCAAACTCAAGTTTCCATGCTTACTCAGAAAATGCTTTTACCTTTGATCCATTTACCCAACCCTTACTCACACTTTATACACTATAATGCAATTATAAAAACAAAAATTTAACATTTGTGTAATATGATGAACAGATGGTTCTACAAACCTCATTTATATTTTATGAGGCTCTATGCTCTGTGCTATTCTGATTAAGGATCCACTTGATCCCAGGTTTTGTTACTTACAACATCTTCATGGTGATCTTTTATCTGTAATATTGCAGACTATTTATTTGTTTTTGCTGAAGATGAAAATTTTCCCATAGCAGATCAATTATTTTGTCAGATTTGGGTTTGTTTATGATACAATCATTATTAGATTTGGATTTTGTGATAGCAATAATATCAGAATCTGGTGTTGTAAATCTTTCTAAATGTACCATATGAGAGAACATAATGTATAGTGGTTCATTTTTATCCTAATGAAGACAATATTAAAGATTACTCTTGATTAATATCATGATATAAATTAATTGCTTTTATATTTTTCTGTGGTATAAAACAAAAGTGGAAAGTTTCAAGTTTAATACTATGCATCAATAGTTTATCACAGATTTACATAGCAAGTGTATAAATAAAACTTATTCAGAGATTCCTGGTTCTGACTAAATAGATGGATTATGAGAATTGAAAATGTAGGATTGCTGTTTTAAATACAAAATAGAAAAATGTCTAAACCATTAAGATTCTCCATTCATGATGTACTTTCATTTTATAAATCATTTGCATATTATTTAATGTTTTGTGAATTTATTAATATTGATTTTTGGCTTCACAATTCATATTTATAATATGCTCCAAACAATGAAATTTCTCCCTTTCATATGTTAGGGATGCAGATTTTGTAAAGTAGAATTTGCTGCTTTAAAAAAGAATATTTACAAAAGACTCATTGTGTGATAATTACATAAATAAACAACAATTTTCTGGTACAATATGTATTCCTGAATATTATATTTCTCACACATAAAATTAAATATGCTAATTTTTCTACAAACAAATCATCATGAAGAAGTTTTGGCTCCTTATAGTTTGTCTCCCTTCAGAATTGTATCCCTCATTCACAAAGTATGCAAATAGCAGAAGTAAATCCACAGAAGTAATGATAAAGATATGTTTTAATGATAGACTAAAAAGAATAGTGTGAACATGTAAAGAACTGAAAATATATCAGTTTAAAAATGGGGCAATGAACTAAGCAGAGAGTTCTCAAAAGATGAAATATGAACATCTGAGAAACATTTTTAAAATGTTCAATATGTTTTATCTTAGTTCAGTCAGAATTGCTAGCATAAAAACAAATAAACAAATAAAAGACAAATGGCTCATATATGAGAAAAGGGGAAATATTTAATCACTTCTGGTAGGAGGTTAAACTGGTATAGTCATTATGTAAATCAGTGTGGAGTTTCCTCATGAGCTGAGAATTTGTTTACCTCAGTATCCAGGTATACCACGCTTATGCATATATCCAATGGACTTTCTCTTTTACTATAGAGATGCATGCTCATTCTTATTCATTGTTGCTTTATTCACAATGAGCAGGAAAATGAAATAGTCTGGATATTCATCAGCTGATGAATGGATAATTAAAATGTGATCATTAGCACAATGGAATATTATTCAGCTGTTAAGAAAAATGATGTTTTCAAATAAATAGGATGAATTGGAAACAGTCATCTTGAGTAGTATAACTCAGACCCAGAAAGACAAATATAATATTTACTTTCATTTAGAAAACCCATAGTGTTTGGGAACCTATTAAGGGTTACAGGACACTTTTAAACACCACCATCAATTTATATTGGCTCTGGAAATACTACTCAGTCTGCAAGAGCACTTTTGACTCTTTCACAGAACCAGAATTCAGAACTCAGTCCCAAATCAGGTAGGTCACAAGCATCTGTAACTCCAACTCTAGGAGTTGTAATACCATTTTCTTGCCTCTGAGGGCACTGCACTCACATGACATATATATATATATATATATATATATATATATATATATGTATATATATATATATATGTATATGTATATGTATATATATATACATACATATATATATATGTATACATGTATATACAATCAAATATTCATAAATATAAAATAAAAATAATTGTTAGAAAAAACCTAGTTTATATTATTTTATTTCCCTCAATATTTGCTGTAAAGAAATGTAACATTTTATCAATTTATTCTACTAATAGGAATCATGATTATAAGTTTTACTGAGATTGCTTTGCAAATAGGATTTGATTGCTTTCTGTAGGAAATGCTTTATTTGCTTAGCATATGGGAGCATTTACTATTAATATTGTGAGAAATTAACATAAAGACATTTATAAATTTTATATAGTATAAAATTATTTATGTATTATATTAAAACTCCTTTACAAAGTCATACAAAAAAGTTTTCATTATTGTGTTTCTATTGAAAGTCTTTGCTCTGCATGCATACCTTATATATTGTGATTGTCAGTGCCTGTCTGTGTTTTTATACTCTTTTCAGAAAAATGAGAATAACCATTAGAAATCATGTAAAAGGTTCTTAGTAGAACTAACTGGATTTTTAAAGTGCAAAATAAATAGCAAATAGTGAAAAGATCAATTAAGAGTTGATCTTTTAATTATCTTTTAAAATTATTTTACCTTCATTACTTTTCTTATCATTTTTATTATTATCCTTTATTAGCAATTTTTGAAGGTTTATGATACCTTAAAATTTGTATTTTGAGAGCTAACCCCCAAGACAGTGAAAATTATTTAGGTAATGGCTTTTGAGGATATTGTCCTCATGGATAAGATTAGCAGTCTTATTAAAGAAGAAAAGAGAGTTTGCTTTACCTTACCATCATATAATGAATTATTAAGAAAGCACCACCCAAGAAGTAGCCTGGGAACCATCTTCAGTGGACACTGATTCTTCTGGCTAATTTGTCTTGGACAATCAAGCTGTCAGTAATTGTTTGCTTTTGTTTATAAACTACTCGGTATACAGGATTTGGTTAGAGTAGCCAGATGGTCTTTGTCTCTTACAAATCACTTAAGAGTTTCCCACAGGGAAATCACCATAAAGTTTCCAGAACTCAGTGACTGAGAATTTACTTCATCCTTTCTATAAAGTGCACTTCTTTTGTTCATCAGGTAAGTGCTCATTAGTGGATGCATCCTATTTGGTTTTACGTACTTTGTAATGTGATTATTTACTTCACTTTTATATTAAAGGTAAACAGAACCTGAAGAATGCTGCTGGAAAGACTCTATTTGCTCTATATGTACATTCCACTTGATATATATATATATAAAATTCAAAATAGCCTGATAACTTAATAACAGAATAAGGTGTAACTTTAAAAATATTTAAGAATAAGGATGTTGGACCCTGGAGAGATGGCTCAGCGGTTAAGAGCACTCGTTCTTCCAGAAGTACTTAGTTCAATTTCCAGCAACCACATCGTGGCTCACAACTATCTATAATGGGATCTGATGCCCTCTTCTGGCATAAAGCTATTCATGCAGATAGAGTACTCATACATAAATAAATAAGTCTTTTAAAAAAGATTAAGGATATTATTTTGATAGATCATTATTCTGCCATAGTCTTTTAAAATGTATTTTAAATATTAATCAGCATTATATGAATTCTATAGTTATATGTAGTGTCATATGACAGTTGTATCAAATTTTTGTAGGTAACACTAAAATGCATTTTGGCAACTTGACAGTTATTAACAGATTAACAAGATTTAATGACTAATGTATTTTCAACTGCAATCACTGGTGCTACTCTGACAGCATGCAGTTAAGAATGACACATTCACTTGATATGAAATCACATATTTTTCAATAAATTGAATAAGCTTTGGAAGTAATGATGTATGCTTGAAGTTATGTTTTAATATATTAACATTATATCAGAACCACTGATAACTAGTAGATTTGATGGTGTGATGTGTGTGTGTGTGTGTGTGTGTGTGTGTACATGCATATATGAATGGGCTTGCATGAATGCTTGAAATTTTAAGTATTAAGTCATGGAAGCACATTAAATCATCTATATAAAGTTTAGATGGTACTTTACCAATCACAAATTCCTCAGTGGTTTGTTCTATTGAAAATACTAAAATGAATAACACTTCAAAGTTATTTTATACAGTGCTTGTTAACAGTCAACAAAACATTATGGTAATGTATTCTGTATACCAATTTTTTATACTGGCACATTCAGTTTCAAAGGGCAAAGTGACTTATGAAAGGTTACAAATTACATCAACATGATAATGTTGATTATACACATTAACGCTTAGCTTTGGCAAGCCAAAGTGATTGCTTTTGCTAACCATACATATGCTATTTGAAAAGCTACAGGAACAAAATTACATTTTCAAACAACATAAGAATCTGGAAACATTAAAAAAATAGAATAAATCTTAAACATTTGTGTCTGACACTTAAAGTTAAAATATTCTCACTATTTAATGTACAGTTTAATTCATACTTAACTGTTATATATCTACCTACTCCAGAGAAGCTAACTAAAGGAAAGAAAATGTATGTACTACTTGGAACTGTAACAGTCAAGTCATTTCAGTTACTGTGCCACATAACAAGCATGGCACAGGGTAAGGTGTGGGATCCCTAGGAAGTACTTCTGTAAATTTTACCAAAGTCTGTTGGATGTAATTTTATTATTTGGATTCACCAGAAATAATTAGGACTTATGCATCTCCTAAGAGCAACATGGATAAAACATGTCTACATTTTAATATACATGGAAAGAAGATAGGGAAAACAGCATAGTTGATATAGCTTGGCAGTATTCCCATTGTTATAGTGTGTATTGTGTTTATTCATGCGTGCTTGTGTGTGTGTATCTGTGTAGTCTGTACTGATCCTTGGTTAGTCTTAGTGGATTAGTTCTAGGACTACCTTCCAAAATTCATATTTATTTAAATTCATTAAATAAAATGGAGCTGTGTTTAATGATGGTCTCACATACACTCATATTTTTAAGTGATGTCTACATAGTTCACATTATGCAATGAAAGGCAAATGACAGGTAACTAATTATTATACCGTACTATTTAGGAAATACGGACAAAAATCTCTTATATATGTTCAAGACATACACAATCATCTTTTCTAATAATTTTGTTGTTCATTTTCTCTAACTCATAGATGTGGAACCCAAATATACAGAAACATATTCAAATTATTTAAATAATAAAACTAAGAATTTTTATCTTCATATGTCCTAATAGCTTAGATCAAGATAAGCAGTAACTAGCAGTCTGTAAGAGACTAATGAATTTTGTAACTGCATACAATGAACAATGTGAATGCTCCACTGCCTTTAGATCCAGTGAAATACCTGAGCTTTATCCTTGAACTAAGTAGGTTCCTGCTGCACAATACCAGACAAACTTTTAGGATTAGCTTTGATACAAGAAACAGGCTCCAATATTATGTACATGTGAACTATATACTATTAAGCTAATACCTCCACACTCCCTGAACATTGTCTCTGCTTACAATTGTATTTCTCCTGTAATTCTGAAGATTACCTGTTGTATGCTGTTATGTTACAGCCATTTCCTTAAGTATTATTCACACATTACCCTTACTGAAAGATCAAGACAACTCCATAAGGCTTTTGTTTTTTTAAAGATCTAACTTCACAGGCAGAGGAACTGCATTTGTTTATGTAACTGTTTGTAATCATACAGTGAACACTGTGAGATTACCATTTAGATGTCAAAATAAAGAACTCAGATATTTAAACACCAACCCATATGATTACTCAGTAACAGTGCATAGTTAAATTAACTGTGTATTTTTATGGAAATATTCTTTACTAGAATCTGATTACACGGTATTTTCTGAAAATATCATATCTTCCTTTGTACTTTGAGCCTACTTGCAATGTACAACTTACAAATTAATAGGAGAGTATCACCTGGAGACCAGCTTGCTTAGTGGTAAAAGAACATTCACTTAGTTTTAGGATTCAAATCCAGCTGTTTATTGCTTTATATGAAAGTCTTTTTAATTGTTGTTTGCTTTGCTTGTTTTGCTTTCTTTTTTGAGACAGGGTTTCTCTTTGTAGACATGGCTTATCCTGGACCTTATTTTGTGGAACAGGTTCATCTGGAACATATTCACAGAGATTCTCCTGCCTCTGCCCCCTGAGTGTTGTAAATAAAGGCATGTGCCACCACCACCAGGCATCTGTGAAAATCTTTAAAAAATTTATCTAAAATTTTATTGAGAATTTCACAGGTAGCATACCTTGATATACTGGTAGGCATATCATGTTTTTTGTTTGTTAGTTTATTTTTTAGAAAAGATTAATGAATTAGTTTAATACAAAGTAAAACAAACAGAAGCAAGTTGTAGCAATTATTTTAAAATATGGAGGACTGCTATTTGCTGAAGGGAAATAGGGGAATGGATCTGGGGTAAAGAAGACATGGAGGGTTGGAAAAGTGGAGGGAGGGAAATCTATAGTCAGGATATATTATATGAGAGGAGAATCTACTTTCAATTAAGAAAATTAACCTGGGTCAATGCTGTTCTACTGATTTCCAAAAAGTCAAGAAGGCAGAGAACATGTTAAACTGTATCTAGTGATAAAGACACTAAAAATCAGATTTAGGAGAACTTTATCCAGAACGAACACCAGATATAGTAATAAAGAAATAGAGGAAAGGGAAAAGATGAATGAGCTCAGTGATGAAAAGCCAGACAGTATTGGTGCATGAACTCACTGATTCCAATATAGATGTGAACATCATTTACATAGTTAATGATAAAACAGAACTACTACTTTTCCTTTAGTTGTGATAATAATGCTGTATTTATTTCACAAAAAGAATTCATCTAGCCATTTAAAATATCTATACAAAATAGTATGTCTGAAAATATTACAAGAGTAGGAAGATATGGACAAGAAAGATTATGATCCAGGGTAGGAAAGGATAAAATGGTTATTGAAATTCTGTGGTAAGGTCATGGTATTTCATTATATCAGGTATTTCATTATACTGTTAATTGTTGTGATGCTGGTGAATTAAAGAATTGCTTTGTGTGTTTTAGGCAAGTACTCTATCATTCAGTTGCACACAGGGTCTTGTTATGTAGCCCAAGCTGTCTTTAGAGTTGCAATCTTCCTGTGCTGAGATTGTAGGCATGTACCACCATGCTTGACTTATTACATTGATCTCTACATTCATGGGTATATTAGATATTCTCTATCAAAATAAAAAATATATAATAATCCCAAGGACTGTGAAAAATCTCACTAAAGAACCCTTATAAAACAGTTTCATTTGTGAAAGGAGATAGAATAGATTCAGCGACATCACAGTAGAAGTTTTGGACTCCTGAGGAAAAGGGACACTGATTGATATTCATATTATACCTTAGAGAGCACATTAAAAATGGGAATTAAGTGTGAATGATATCAAGCTGCCAAGACAACAATGACTTTCTACTGAGAGGAAGAATAGATAAACTCTGGAAGGACAATGAGGTGGGTCAAAAAAGAAACAGAGGGATTATGTAAGCATGATTCTATTCATTACTAATGAGAAATATTAGCAATGAGGATGTAAACCAACACATGCCCTCATTTATTGCTGATGGGAAAGCAATATGGCTGTAGCTATGTTACTGTGGAAGGGAGTTAAACACATTTGTTTTGTTTTAAAAAACTAAACATAAACTTTTCCTATATGACCCAGTAAGCACATAAATGAATATTTACCCAAATGGATTGAACACTTTTGTTCACACAAATTCCTACACAAAAATGTTTATGTCATTTTTATTAATACTTCAAAAAAGTAGAAAAAAATCAATGAAACATTATCAGGAAAAAATAAATTAGGATATCAAATATTGAGAAAAAAAGAGATAATCTTAAAGTAATTGTTAATTCAATGAAGACACTCTAGAAAATATATTTTATGCATTATTCCAATTATCTAACATTCTAGAATAAGCAGAATTATAAAAAACTGTGATAATATCACAGTTGCCAAAATATGAGTGATAGGAGGATTGGTCTACTGGTGGAGAGCAGTAGCTCTTTATAGCAGTAAAACCATTCTGATAGAAACATGGTATGTATCTGCCCAAACTCAAAGATATTTAGTGTTTAATAATTGGTGTTGAGCATAGTAATTAGAATATTTCAACACAATTATTAATTATTAATTGTCAAACAATTATAAAAATAGTCTCATGGAATAATTATTAATTGAGCATCATTAATATAATATTAACAATTACCAATGATATTATTAGCATATATTATATATTAGTAACATATCATAATCATGATAGTAATAATATAATAATTTCTATAATATACTACTAATAATAGTATAATAATTTGTTTTTAGTATAATAATATGTCAATACAGGTGCAACAGTTGTGCCAAATATTATACTAATGAAAGAAATTATTATAGGAAAATGTGAGATGAAAGGGAAAGCATATGTAAGAATTCAATAATTTGTGACTAATTATAATGTAAAGGCATAAGAAGGTTATAAAAAGTAAAGTTTATTACTCTAAAGATAACAAAAATTCAACCAAGAAGAAAATTCAAAGTACAGTAGCTGCTAAAGTACAGTAAGAATATTTTGCTTCCCTGGCTGAGAGCTGAAGACATGAGGGAGAAGTAAGTAATTGACATTTTGTCAGTTGACATCTTTCAAACTCTGAGATAGTAACCTGAAGCATGTTTCTTCATAGGAATTGAACCAGCATGTGTCAATATTCATAGAATAACTCCCAAAAGAAAAAAAAATCTACTGTGGGAATCAAGACTAAATGTAGTAGTCTGGAAACCTCCACAGTCCCAAGATTCAAAAGGCTTTGGTAGATAGGGAAAACTGTCTCCAACCTTTTTTTTTTTTTTTTTTTCCAAGAAATTGGAGAGATATCTAATTATTGAGTTGCCATATACTGGGAACCAAGTGCAGCTAGAAATGTGCATTATGTCTTTTGGGAAGATTAGCATCAGAATTAACAGGTGATTTTATAATGGGTAGAAAGAATATAGAGAAAATTACCTGAAATATTTCCTAATCAATGCTCCATGATCAGTATTTAAATCATTCATCTATTTTTTAGAGTGTGTGTTCAACCAAATGAAGAACATTTTCTTTTTAAAACAATCAAACAAATGTAAAAATTGATAAAAAAATGCATTCAAGGAAATGATTATTATTGATAAAAATATCAATACAACTGAGGAAAGGTGTTAATAAAATGCTTATATATAATAACATGTACAATACAATATATATTGTATATAAGAATTGGTTAACATTATTGTACTACTGGTCAAAGAATTTCAATGACTTGGTTTAGGATTTCTAAGCTCTGCATTTCTAGGGAAGCATGCCCTGCCAAGTCATTTTCAGTAATTATGGAATAAAAACGAGCCTGTTGTTTCAACAAATCTCATTGTTTACAAGACTTATTTGACATCTTTGAGACTAAATGTTTTTTTCAATTACAGTTCTTTGAACTTTGGAATTTAGAACATATACTGAATGTATTTTAATATCCCTGGTATAGTTTGGGACTATATTTAAGAAATAAACATATCAATATTAATTTCTTTAAATATATTAATGGTTAATTTTATGAAATACTGCTGTCTAGAATGAAACATATTTTTACATGAGACTTGCTTTTTTGTGATTTTAGGAGGAGGCCTGTTGTTTTTGCATTTCGTTTTCTGTGTTGATTTGGTTTTCCTTTACTCCTTCACAAGTGACTGATATAGTAAGATAAACAGCAAGAATAGGAAATAATTTAATCAACAAATGACCCTATGAAAAGTGGTAAAGGTATAAGTTTCATTTAATTGTATGTCACTCTCATTTGTAAATTTTTAATACAGATTCTATTTATAGATGGGTAATCAAAATATTACTTACAATGATGAGAAGATAGCTACACTAAAAGGTCTTTTAAGGATAATGAACCATGTGCTTGGGCTCCTGACCAGAAATGAAATTTAACTTTGTTTGCATAGTTTAATATTTGAATGTGTAATTCCCAAGATGTCATGTGAAATTCCAATTATGTTTAATGCTGCATATTATTGAGAATGAAAATTTAAATGGGAAAAATTAATCATCAATGTGTGAAAATATTTTTAATTTATGAAACTCAGCGGTTATTATAATAAAAATTTTAATCATCTCTAGAAATTATGCCTTAATAAAAACATATTTCTGAACAACATATGCATTCAATTCAATGCTATATATCAAAGACTTTAATGAACCCAAATAATACCATTTGCTTTGATAGTCTGGGTCCATGCTACTTCACTGTAAAATAAGAAGCAGACAATTGAAAAACAAACTGAGAATTTGAGGTGTCAGGTACTCTGTTAAGAGTATCAAATGTAGTATGTCTTTTAATACTTTCCACAAAACTGTGATGTAAATAAAATTGTCCACATTCTACCAATTGTCTCCTGGAATCATAAAATGTTGTGCTGTCATTTCCTAGAACCTCAACCCTAAGCACCCTGATTGACTCATCACAAAACTTACCATTGCCTCTTTTTGTTAGTTTATTGTTGTTGTTTTTGAATATTCTAGAATATTACTAGATGGAATTACATACAAATCTCCATGGGGGTAACACTAAGGTGGTAAAAATACGTAAATGCAGTTAATGCATGCATGTATATAACAATTAAATATTTTTTAAAATAATTTGTAAAAACAAAACAAATTTTAACTATTAGTAAGGATACAAGGAAGAGGGAACCCTTATTCACTGCAGGTAGAAATGAAAGCTGAGCTAGCCAACAATAAAAAATCAATGTGGAGTTTCCCCAGAAAACTAAAAATAGAAGCGCAGAGATTCTGAGCTATGCCACTCCTGGGTATATATGAGGCATGTAGGTCACTATACTATTGAGATACTTGCACATCTATTATTACTGCAACATTTAACAATTTTTAATGAAATGCAAGTTAGTAACTAAAACAATAATTTCCAAAAAAACCCACAAATATTCTGACACAATCCAATCCAACAATACATTGATTTAATACATACTGAGGAATTATTTAGAAAAAAAATTGGAATTTTTGTTTTCAGTCATTAAATAATTATGTTCCTATAAAAGTAGCAACCATTGTGTATATTGTAAAAAATACTGAAATTACCAGCACTCCATATTCTCAAATCAGATAGTATTTGCAAGTGTTGAATGATGCTGCAACAAATTATGTGTTTTTGACAACGACTATGGTGAAGTTGTGGGAGGACACATGAATAAGTACTGCCAGAGCCATGTATGGTTAGCCATGTGTTTAAATTTAAATTTGAATTTATTTTTGGTCAGTGTACATCCAGAAACCTTTTCCTTTGACTACATATTCTATGACCCCCACATTCAGTTATGTGATCTCATATAGAATTGTGAGCTATTGTTTAAGAAGTCTGACTTCTAATAATATTCTGCTCTATTAATATATCAGTACCTTATCCAGTCATCATCAGAAAGGTTTCCTCCTGATGGGAGGAGGTGGGAAGGAATGCAGAGACCCAAAGCCAGACATTATGTGGAGAGAGTCAAAATGGGAGATGTTCATCAAATCCCTTCAAAGATCTGGGAACTCAGTGGAGGGAAAGCAGAAAGAGTAAGAAGAACCAGAGGAAATGGAGGACACCAGGAGAACAAGACCTTCTGAATCAGTTAAAAAAGAAAAAGGCACACAGAGACTGAAGCAGCAAGTACTAGGCCTATGCATGTCTGCACCAGGTCCTCTGCATATACATTATGGCTATTAGCTTAGTATTTATATGGGACTCTTATGTGTGAGGACAAGTGGGTCTCTGACTCTTGTGCCTAAGTTTGATTATTTTAAGGTTTTTTCTGTTCTGAAGTGAGTTACTACTAAACATAGGCCTTTTTTTCTTTGATATTAAATAGGTTCATCTGCTTCTTTTGCCTCAGTGGAACATATTTCTCTGTATCCATGAAATAACTTGCTGAGGTTATAATTTGGATATATTTTGAAATTACAGATAAAATTAGGACAAAATAATAATTTTGAAATTATGTATTATTATACAATAACATGAATATCAACATACTCTTTTGATTATTTTTGATAATTTTCTTGACAATTTTATAATTTTTCTAAAGTATATCTTTGCACATATTATGCTAGTTTTATAGCTAAACATTTCATTTACTTGTTTACTACTAATGCATGTAAGGGCAACTGAGTGTTTTTATTTTAATAATGTATTATAATACTGCTATTCTTATTCATTACTCTCAGAGGATGTGGCCACTTCTTCAACATGTTTTTTCTAAATAGTCAACAATATCCTCTACAATCAAAGGCAATTTTATTTTTTCCTTCTTATATAATATCGCTGTAATTTCCTTTTGCGGTCTTATTATGTTGGCTAGATATTCAAGTATGATGTTGAAAGTTATAGTAAATGTGTCATCCTTAACTTGCTTCTGATCACTTACCAAGTAAAACTTTGAATTTCTCAACAATGAATATTGTTACACTACTTTTGTAAAAGATCTATGTCAATGTCAAGAAATCTTCCTTTATTCTTTTCTGAGATTTATACCCATGGATGAGTGTTGGAATTTGTCAAATGTTCTATCTGCATATGTCTATATGATTATATGACTTTTCTTTCTTATCTTTTCAATCTGAATTATAATAATTGATTTTAAAATATAGATTCAGTCTTGAATAACTGACCAATTCTACTCTGCCCCAGGGTATAATGTTCTTAGCACACTGCTATTCTACATTTTATTTTATTTCATTAGTATAGGATTTTTGTCTCATTTCCTTATCAAAGTAATGTAGGGAATATAGGGTAAGATGGAAAATACTTGCTGCATCTATCTTCTGAAAGAGATTACAGATGCTTTCATTTTGTTTTTAAGCATTTGGTAGATGTGGTATTCTTGTGATAAGTAGCTATGGTTTAATTATTTAATTATTTTCTTCAAAATGTATTTTATGCCTTTTAAGAAGCGTCAATATTTTTTTGGTTGTTGTTGAAAGTAGTAGTGATATAATAGGTAAAACACAGCACAGAGGGGCCAAAAACATTTGACTGAACACAATAAGTATCCATATGGTGGGTTTTTATACCTGTGAAGCTTCTCATATTGTTTCTCTGTCACTCAGGCATGATGGAATAAGTGTGGAGGAAGGAATCTATGTTTCCAATCTGGGTTTATAATGATTTCAGGAACTATACATGGGTAATTTTTTCCTCACCAAATAAGATAGGCTGTGATAGAGCAATTGGAAGTAAGACACAAGCAAAATCACTTCTTTTAATGGCAGACTTAAGAATAAAATTTTCTATGCATGTGTCAAAATCTTTACCCCTCCTTACTGGAAATAAAGAGGATTTTTCTCTGATACTGACTTGAGGCCCTAGTGGATCTCCTAGAAGTAAAATTTGAATAACTGTCAGTCTTCTTATGGCTCTCACCCTTATACTTTTTAACTCTCAAACATGTACACATTGAGCTTCAAGTAATTCATCACTATAGTGCTGGTTTTGCTACCCTAGACATGATTCCTGTGGAGGTTTCTGCTCCAGTAAATTGAGATTCTCTGTATCAGTCTGTCTCTCCAATTTGGTAGACAGTTGTTTGCTGCACGATCTCAGTGTTCTCAGAGATTTAGGAGTTTTTATGGTTTTTCATTTTGTTAAGCTTAGTATGTTCCAAAATGCAGTGCCAATTTCTAAGCTCATGAAATAACAAATGAGAAACCAAATCTTTGCCTAATTGGAATTTAAATACTATCAGTCTTCCATTCATTTTGAAATATAATATAAACTATTAATGAGGAGTGGTCCATAAATAATTTTTAAAACTTCACAAAAGGTGTCATACAGCATAGACTGGTCTTAAATTCATGATACTATGTAGCTAGGCTATTAGTGCACTTCTTCTCCTATCTATACCTCCCAAGTGCTGATACTGTAGTTGTGGAGAACCATGCCTGGCTTTAAAAATGATTTTAACAAGAAAATAATTATTACCTTTTGGACTTCTGGGAAATATAGAGTAAAAATATAGATATAATGTTTGCCCATGTGTTCTTTTATTATTTATATGCATGTAAATTTCTTATATATTATCAAAAACACATTTAAATACTTAAATATATCCTATACATTAGAAATACATACTACATATTAAATATTGGTAAGCATATTTGTGTACATGGATTGATGCATAACTATATTTTACTCAAATTTTAGTTATTCTCTATAAAAGCTGTTTTCTTATTCATTTAGATTAACACGGGCTATCTTTGTTTTAACGTAAGGAGGGTTTGATTTTGGCTTGCAGTTTGAGGGATTTATTTCTATCATAGGCAGAAAGTTATGGTGGCCATCAGCTTCACAATTGTAGAAATTCGAAGATAGGACTCCTTCAATTCTTTGCAGAACAGGAAGCAAAGAGCTAGCATATGCTTATTCAAATACAATGCTCTTGTTGGAGTAACATTGGTACTGCCATGCTTCCTGCAACCTTGCACACAATAGACATGAGATGGAACCAATTTCATTATTCATGAACTAATATAGTGTTTTAGCAATAAAAGACATAAATACTGTAATTTGTGACAGCAGGAATAGACCTAAAGATCATTACATTAGTGCTAATAATCCAGGTAAAGAAAGACAAGTATCTCATCGACTTGCTCACATGAGGAATCTGACAATGTTGATCTCATAGAAGTTAATAGTACAGTCTAGGTGCATGTGCAAACACCCCCTCCCCCCCACACACACATATGTGATTTATTAGCCTAATATACATATACTGGTGTCCAATGTACTTTAGTGATGGAGCAATTCAGTGTGTATGTATTTTGATTATTGACTATATCCTTCAGAGGTTATCAGAGAAGGAAAACGTTGTAAACATGTTTTTATTCATAGAAATGGCTATAAAAAATGAGTTGTCCATGTAGATTATGTACTTTTGCATTTTCGTTAATGTAAAATCTAGTTTTATTTCTATAGGGACATACTACTCTAAGAATACATGAATTAGAACTGCATCTCTATGATTTCCCTGTTTAGTGATGAGGCACAAATTATTTGAATATCTCCATGTTTCTGTTCATTTCTCTCTATGAAATGGGAATATCAATTACATATGGCCCATTATTTTATTGCAATGCACTGTACTAAGATGTCATGAGGCGTTTTGGTGACAGCTGGCATTTAGTAAGCAATCAATAAATGTTAACTGTTACCATCATTGGTACTTCACTTCTTTCCTGCTTAGGTATACATAAGAGAAATAATTTTAAACCTTCGTTCTATGTGAAATAAATATATGAACCAGTAAATTACATGCTAAATAATAGAAACATAATGCAACATAAATTTTAGATTTAGATGAAAATTTGATTAAGAGAGCATATTTTGAGATATTTGTTTTTTGTGCTGTAGATACTAAATAAGACCATCCGTTGCTCAGATTAAACCTTTTAAATGCACTAACAGATAGTTTTCTTACTAGTTAAATCATTTCCAATATCTATTGCAGCTCCAAGATACAGAGAAAATACAACCTGGATGAAACTTCTTTTGGAATTTTAAAAGTCATCAGGAAAAGTATGTTTAATGAATAACACATAACAGATATGGAATCTACATCAAGTTTTTGGTATTATAAATTGGTGTTGGTGCCTTTTGCAAGCCAAAGATAAAATTAGATTGTCAATACTTGGTTGAGCTATAAAATGCTTCATTAAAGCCATGTTGTCTGTGTAACTATTATATATATATATATATATATATATATATATATATATATATATATATATATATATATATATATATGTCGTCAAGGATAAAACAATATTTTATCAAATTTCACCTGTGTTTTGCATTTAAAATTAGAAATCTCAACTGTTATTGATGGTGAATTGCTTTTTCTTAAGTAATATTTTATTGTTCCTTGTGTTATTTTCCTATACTTGTAGTACATTTGACAAAAAAAAAAGAAATTACAAAAGCCAAAATCTTATGCTTTATTCCTATAATGTACAAAGGATTGATTCATAGAGGTATTAACATAACTTAAGGAAACACAACTTTCCAATAATTTTCAATTTTCCACGGGTTTGATTACAGATGCAACCATTATAAAAATCATCTTTTCTTTTTAAATAAAAATAGGGTGTTCAGTCTTACCACAAACTTTTGTGAATGAATTAACAAGTATTGTTTGTATTCCCATATCAGCTAGAACAGGTTTAATTATGATATCAAGTCCTTACTTTTTCTGCAACTTTTTATAAGAATATATTGCTTCAATGTTACCCCTTACCAAAGGGAAACTCTTCCTAATTCTCCTTCTCTTCTTATAATTTCTGTACCATTTTATACTGGGAATGTCTTGTTCCTTTTGAAATATTGTTTCCACTAGCGGCACATGACTTTCTAATTTAATAGTTACTTGAGATGGTATATCTGAAAGACCAACATTTGACCTCTAGGAGTTAATAAAGCCAAATGAAAATCTTCAATGCTTAATGAATTATAGATTATAAGATAATTTAAAAGACATTTAGAAGTTGATACTTGGAGAGCATTTACATAATCTTTTCATAGGGAAGGCATGATGTACAACATTAACTAGAAAAAATGTTTTTCACTTAACTGTAGTTTAAAAAACTAACATGTAGTCATCATACTATTAAGAAAATGAAAGTGAAACATACTCTGGAAGCTTGGACATATTTCTCATGACCCAATAGCCTCATTGCTACCCATTGCCTATGAAGAAATTCTTGGTCACATGTATCAAAAGGCAGACAAGAGTACTCAAAGGGAAATAATTTCTTATAGTAAAACTAGTGAAAATGCCATGCCATATTCAAGAAGACTATAAGTAAAAAATACTACTTAGAGGTCAGGTGTCCAAACAATACTCTACTCAAGGTCTGTGTGTGCCTTAGAGTTAATGATGGATTGATTATAAATTAGCCAGAAACATATACATTATAAACATTATAAAGACAATAAACAAAATGGTAAGAATGAATTATGTAGGGATGTGCATGTGGTGAAGCAATGTTTAAAGGTAGGGAATGATAAATATAAAATTAAGAAGCACAACTATCTTTGCAAGAGAGGGAAAAGATTAACATTTGTTAGAAAGACACAGGGGCTTGAAATATATATTCTATTGTGTAAACTAGGTGGTGTTAATGGGTTATTTATTTCCTTTTTCTTTATATCTTACATAATACTTTGTTTTGAAATATTGTATGGACATTATATAATAAAACTTTGAAGATAAGTTTCTTTATTCTCCCTTCTACTCTCCGCTCCCCTCCCCTCTATTCACCTCTTCTCTCATTTTCCTGCTCCTCTTCTCCTTATCTCCTCCCTCCCTCCCTCCATCTCTCTTTTTCTCTCTCTCTCCCTGTCTCTCCCCCTCAACCTCTCTTGAGGACATAGTCTTACATAAGTATCTGAGGACGATATTTACTGATCCTTTTGAACTTCTGAAATTTTGATCCTTCTCTATTTCCCAAATGCTGGTATTAAAGGCATATACCATGATACTTTTCCACAAATAAAACTTTCAAACAGTTTACTGTTTTATTTCTCAAAATATCTATGTATAATACATACATTAGGACACATACCAAAATATTAATAATGGCTATCTATGGGATTCCAGAAAGTTATGATTCTTTAAAAGTAAGATAAAATTAAGTACAATGAAAACCTCTCTACTAAATAAAAACCATATCAAATGATGTTGTTAGAGTCCTGAAAAGAAATAACAGAATATGGTATAACAAGAATAGAAATGAAAGGAAATTATGGTTTTGGCAAAGATCACAATGTTTCACAGCAAATACACAATAATGTCCCATGTGTGTACTGCATTGCATGGTACTTAAAATGGAACTGTTTGTTAAATCACTCCAAGAAAAACTCATTTTGAAGTATGTGAAGCTCCAAGTCTGCTCAGCATTACAATTTTAGCAATATTAAATCAAGGCCAAGTTGATTTGGCACCTTTGGAAGAACAGACACTAGGAAAATGTCTCAAAACAACCTTACAATACCTAAACCTAATCGCAGTCTTTGTAGCATTTTAGTGGAATGCTCTCTGTGGACCTGCTGCATAAAAACTGGCTTATCAATGTTTAACAGACTTCAGTACAATGTTGAATATAGGATTACAAACAAATAGAATCACATGAGGTAAAATCATTAAGTTCCAGACCATTGGCAGCTAATTGAGGAGAAGGGGAATGGGAGGATATAACTGCTATATTTGGAACAACAAAAGTAAAAATAAAGGCTCTTTAGAAAGCAGAACACACTTATAAGATTTACGTCACATTATTCTCTAACCTCATTTTAAAAAGGAACTGAAGAAAATGGTTCACTGGTATAAAGGAGCACATAGGAATAGTTGATCATTACACAAAGAAAGGTGGCAATATTAAATACATTTTTGTTGTTTTTGTTCAGGCTTAAATTCAAATTTAAAGAATTTACCAAGGGCTTCTTTAAACAAAAAACTTCAGCTAATACAGCTGAAGTGCATAATGTATAATATGAATGCCTTGAGGCTTAGGATTTTGTTTAAAGAACATCTTTTAAAACACAGAATATTCTTATAATGGTTGTATGAAACCGTAGAAGGATGAAAAAGAAAGATCTTGCAGTAAAACACTCTTTTATAGTCCTCTTCACTCTAATCTAATATTGGAATTTTTTTTCCTGGTCATCAAAGAAAACTGAACTGTAGTATTTTCAAAGACAGTATTTCTAAACACCATTAACTTTCTCACTTCAAATGACATTGAAGAAAACTTTTTTCACAGTGAGAGATAAACTGAAAGAAAGCCAGTGAATTATTAGTATACATATGCTTTTGTTTGGAAATTCATGTGTATAAACTGGCACTCAAAATAAACATCTCCTACAACCCCAGAAATAGCAATATACAAGCTTTCTCTCCAAGAGATACAGTACTCTCCTACCTTCTATGCATATCAAAACATCAGCTGGTTTGAAACAGATTCATAGAAATTGCAATAAAATATTTGACATTTCTTATCACAAGATCAAGTGTTCTAAAAAATTCAGTCTTACTAGAAACAAAATTCAGGAAATTTGAATATAACTACCAACCTTTCACTTAATTTTCATGGGGAAAAAAAGGGAATTAGAAGTGTGTCAGGAGGTGTGTCAATCATTTCCTGTGATCTACCTCAAACTAGATTTTAATACTGGACTTCAAGAATTTATTTTTAAAAGAAAAAGAACTTTATGAAAGTAAAGTATTTAGTATTCCCCCAATAGATCCCTTAAAGGGGACTTGAATTTTTAATAAGTTTGAATTTATTATTTTTAACTCCAAAGTCAAGACAACTGTGTATCAGTGCATTCTCTCTTTTTGTTTGCTTTTATCTCATTTTTAATGTGTTCTTGTGCTTGTGTCTGTGTGTTGGTCTGTGTGAAAGTATGCTTGTACATGTCAAATCTTCAAGAACTGGAGTTACAAGTAGTTGCTAGACATAGGTGCTTGGAATTTAACCTGGATCTTCTGCTAAGCCATCTCTTGAACACCGTAAAAACTTTGTTATTTTATTTAACTAATACAAATTTATTTCTTCCCACCAAAATGTTTAATTAAATGTAACTCACTGTATGCATATTTTAATTTTCATATTTTATTTTCTCTTGTTGAGAAATATCATTTAAAGACTCAAGCTATGATTCTTAAAATGAAGATAAAAGACACTATTCTGGGAAATGGATAGTATCTATTAAATCTTAGTATGTGCATGCGTGTCAGTAAATCTTCTGGTACATATCTCTCTATATACAGATACCAAATGGACCTGTTTATCAAATGTTTGTCAAATGGCATATACTAAGTGTTAGAGAGAAGGTTATTCACTATAGTGATAAGCTAAAAATTATTCAAAATGTTGAACTATGTAAACGTGGCAGCACATTTCCTGTGATATAGTATTTATAGCAATGGGAATGAAATATAGATCTTTAAAACCATATGCCACAACATGAATAAATCCACAAGCATAATGTTGAAGACAAGAAATGAGACTATAAGGAGTGTATCAAGTAGAATTTCAATTATAATCAGTATAAATGTGATAAAATAATTTTGGCTGTTAGAATTCTGATCAGTGATTGCCTTAGGAAAATGAGACTAAAGCTGAACAAAATGGAAGTTTCTCGGGTTCAGATAAATTTACCTTATTTGAGCTATGTGATAGTTTTCTAGGTGTGTTTCATTTGTAAAGAATGATGGAAAAACCTTCCCATGTTACATGAAACTTTATAACCATGGAAACATCTCTACAGGCTGCTGCTAAATAAATTGAAATCATCTCTAATGTCTACATTTTCAATTATTTACTATTACATGATGTTGAATGTATCCTCATAGAAAATGTCTCTCTGAAAAGGATACAAATATTAAATCAAGAACATTTTCGGCATTATTTTTCTATAATGAGTTTAGTCTTAATATGAGTGTAAGGAATTATCTAGGATAATAAAATGTTTCTCTACAAAGAATGATATATTTTCAAATAAATTTCTCTTTCTGTGGGCCTTTAAGAAAAAGAGATTTTGTAGTACTTCTTTATTTTTTAAAGCAGGCAACAGTTCAAATTGGCTTCTGTTGTTCTTTTTAAGGCACTTACTACACAATCTTATTGAAACATCATTTAGATGGAAGTGTTTTCATGTTTTTTTCTCCAACTGATAACTATGAATTGAGTTAAAATGTCCCAATACTGCAGAAAAGTCTCTCAAATGGAAAATGTTTTCAATACAGATATCACAAGGAATGTATGCCAAATCAAATAGCATCATAAAAGCCTGACTTCAGTAAGAACATTCCATTTCGGAAAGTTTATTTTTAAAAATGTTCTTGAGCCAAATGTAAGTTTGCATACATTAAATGCTCTCAGTGAGTGAGCTTTTAGAGCCAACAGAGAAAAAAATTCAGATACAACCATTTTCAATAATTTACATACTTGGGAATCATTTCAGATCACTGAGAAAAATTACCTTATGATGAAAGAGAACAATACTAACTCAAATAAGATGCAGAGTATTTCACCGAAAGTTTAATTTAAATAGCTAAACAGTCTTGTAAAAAAAGAATTCATAAGCATTTTGTTTTTACCAAGAGTATCATGGTAATCTGTATGCATGTTTTACCTTGATCTACAATATAGAATTATAGCTATTTTATAGATTCTCTTAACCTTCAGGGACCAAGAGAAATATAGAATTATAAGATAATGGTAAACATGCTTAAAACAAAACATTCAAGTCAAGATATTGCAAAAGAAACAAAATATATGGAACATATGAATAATAAACTAACTTTAATAAGATATTTCTACTTACATACAATTTTGGTAAATTTGGAAGAGCATTTAAAACTGTAAATCATAATCATAATAAAAAATGATTATCTCTTCTCCCCTAGATTGTATTCAGATTTCCACGGTGGTACCAAGCAATATAGCAGCTCATATAATAAAGGAAATATTTTTATGCGTAGTATCTTTAATTTTAGCAACATCAAACTGGATATTCCACAATTCTTCATTAAGTCATGCTATTTAAGATTTAGTTGTGTTCTTTTCTCACAAGTCAAAGAAGTAGTTTATCTTCATTCTATTTGCATTTTTCTCCCATATTTTAGAAAAAAATAATTTTGATTAAAACGTACTGAGTCCTATGCTGGAGAATGGAATCCCCAAAAGAAAAAGAAAATAATTTTATCTTTCTCTTAAGAAAACTTTAAAATAATGTGTAGCTATATGTTGTGGAAAGGTTGACAAAAAGGTAAAGTAGGTGAAGTTATAAATTGCAGTTCAAGATTTCCAAATTTATAGATATTTTCTAATAGTTACAAAGAATTTTTCACAGTGCTTACATGACCTCCAAAAAGAACCCATGAACTTTTGCTTATCTTCATAATATCTATGCTTATCCAAATTTCTGGTACACATGGCTTCATTAGAAAAATTAGAAATGTACTGAATTAATCAAAATATAAAGAAAACACACTTTTGTCAGTTTAATTCAGGCCAAATTCGTGGAAGAATAGTATTCTTGAAAAGTAATAAACACATTCTATGACAAGGAGGTATTTCACAATAAGATAAAGAGAACATTTGTATTGATAGAAAATAATGAAGAAGGGAATGTAGGGGTGCTTGGTAATAAGAAAGAGAACGTCACCCTTACTACATACAGTCTTTTGATGGCTTTTCAGAAATAAAAGTTGTCGAATTTGTTAGACTGGAATAGGAAACATCTAGCAGAACTATGAATGGGTGAGTTCCAAGGGAATTGACCAGAGACAAAGAGGCCAGGTAAAAATTTCTTGAAATCACACATCTATGGTTGACAAGTGCTTGTTGGCTTCTGACTGAGATCAAGATGAAGGAGACTAGGTTGTCCCAGAAATGTCACAAGAAAGAAGTTTTAAAATATGGGCAATAAAATTGTGGAGGTTAGAAAAAAATATAGATATTTGTAACATTGCAACGAAAGAGAAAGTTATATTTATCCACTGCACATTTTAATTTCTGGCAACCTCTGTGATTATCTGTAGTAGCAGAAACACTTCTGAGGATTTGCTAAGAGCCTTTTACAGGGTCTGTTCTATGGACATTTTTTCCTGACACTATGGAAATGCTGCCAAAATAAATTATCTGTGTGAAGTTTTATTCCTGACATCAAACACTTTAGAAGAAAAATACAGGAGAAAAGAGATCATCATATTTAGATGAATGTGGATTTCATTTAATTATAAAATGCTTGATATATTCCATTTAAAGGTTTCACATAATAAAAACTGTAGTCAGGATTATAGATTGATTACCCAAAAGGCACTCAAGGTCTCTTATCCTATTTTTCCCCTTAATATGTAGGTTACAAAGGTAAAATATTTACCTCCCTAGATTTTCTTGCTGCTAGAACTAGTAGCTACATATCCATGTTTTTACCAAAATGTTGGAAGCAGAAATGGTTTTTTTAAATTTTTTTTTAAATTAATTAATTAATTAACTTATTTTCAAGATTTGTTTTATTTATATGAGCACTCTATCTGCATATACACTTGCATACCAGAAGAGGGCATCTGATCCCATTATACATGGTTGTGAGCTACCCTGTTGTTGCTGGGAAATGAACTCATGACTTCTGGAAGAGCAGTCAGTGCTCCTAACCTCTGAGCAATCTCTCCATCCTGGAAGCAGAAATCTTTTAATAAATCTAAAAGAGATGTTTGGCATGGACCAATTCAACTAGTTTATGATGTCATAATTCTCAGTCTTCTGATTTTTTTCTTCTTTACCTTTAGTTATGTGATTGTGCATGCACACACACACATAGACACACACACACACACACACACAAACACACGGAATATGAATAGAATGTCTAGATTACTGTGATCATTGCGTGAGTATGTAAATGTCACACACATACTTAAAATAGTAAAACAAAATACATAAGAAATTTGAAATGTTAATAATGGCTGTGCTGACTTATTTTGTGTCAACTTGACAGAAGGTATAGTCATCAGAGAGGAGGAAGCCTCAGTGGAGAACATTTATCTGTAAGATTGGGCTATGTAAAAGCCTATAGAGAATTTTCTTAAATAGTTATTAATAGGGGAGCACCCAGCCATTGTGGGTGGTGCCACCCTTGGGCTGCTGGTACTAGGTTCTATAAGGGGGCAGGCTTAGCCAGCCAGAAAGCAGCACCTCTCTATGTCCTCAGCATCAGCTCCTGCCTCCAAGTTCCTGTCCTTTTTGAGTTCCTGTCTTGACTTCCTTTGGTGATGAACAGCAATATGAAAGTATAAGCCAAATAAACTCCTTCCTCTATAAGATGCTTTGGTCATGGTGTTTCATCACAACAATAGTAACCCTAACGAAGACAATTGCAAAACATTACTCAAATTTCATGCTTTTCATTTCTGTTTATTTGAAAAAGTTATATCATTACCTGTTTATGTTTTTATACTATGTTTATATAATTGAGCAAATGATAAACTATCCTTTGGAAGCCCTTAAAATCAACATTAACAGCTATTACTTTTTAAGGATTTAAGTTTTATCAACATTTAAGAAAATTGTGTGAATTATCTAACTTAAACATCACTAAACATAAAGCAAATGTGTAGTTAGATATGTCTCCAGTACTGAACATGGCATCCAACTTATTGAACTGGTCTTAAGTGTAGTTAGAGAGTTGATGGTTTCCACCAAGCTATGTATACTTCTACTGCATTATTATACCATGCTGGTTGTGGAAGTAGATCATAGATACCATAGCTAGTTAAAACTGCTGGTTGTCTCCCTCTTTTGAAAATTTGCATTTCTAGTGCCCTCTAGTATCATGAAAGCTAGTCCTGGGTGGGGGCAGATATTCAGGTCAGTTTCAGGTCAGTTCCAGCTCAGGTGTTCCTGGAGCCTCTTTCTGAAGTGCATGGTGTCTTTAGCAATAGGAACTTACAGTCCACCACATGGGGATAAGGAAGGACAACAGCAATAGGCTTGATGTTTTCAGTTTCTTAAACAACCCTTGGTAATTAACATGAGAGTGAAGCATCAGGTTATATACTATGAGAAAGATTGTGTCTCCCAGTAATTTCGTAAGCTATACTCATATAAAGTCTTATTAAAATGACTGTCTAAGCATGATCTGAACAAAGATGACACCAACATGTAGGCCAGAGTAGACAGGGTAAATCCCATGAAGCTTCAACCCTACACCAAATAGTATAGGAAATTGAGGAAAGCTGGTACCTAGGAAGGTGATCTTCCTCAGGGGAGAGCACAAAGCTGGCCATGAATTTGAAGGAAAACATTGAGTGTTATATTGAAGAGATTTAGAGGAAGGAAAAGCAAGGAAGAAATATTGTAATCAAATTACAATCTCAAAAAAACAAAACAAAAACAAAAATAAAAATAAATTAAGTAGATGATATTTCATGTCACCATCTAATTGACTGATTTATTAATTATTTAATTAGAAGGATGGTATCATTCTACTGTATCATCTTGCCTAGAACTCACTATGTAGTCCACTCTATAGCCCTCTAATTTGCAGTTGACCTCATAGTTTTACCATACATGTTCTGAGATTGCAGGCAAGTATCTCCTTGCCTGGATCATATTATCATTGGAAACATGGATGTGTTTAAAAATCCTAAAGGCGAGTATCCCTGAAATCATGTGACTAGAAACACCGGAACAAAAATTTGAGTAGAAGGAACTGGACTTTATGACAAAATATCAAAATAATATTTAATAAGAAAAAAATAACACACATTTGCAAATATTTGTAAATAAAAACTTTTTTGTTACTGTACATAATAGTTCGAGGAATTTTAGAAGCTATTAAAGAGTATTTAAACATTAAAAAGGAACATGATGAATCCATTATTACAATTGAAGGCCATTGTGATACAGAAAAAGAAATAGAATCCTTTCATTCTGCAAATTTTACAAATGTTGACTTGCTGCTAACATGTTATATTTTTATTATCAATACACCATTATCCACTATAAGAAGCAACATAATATTGGGTTTACCAACTGGAATTCTAAGATGAGATGGACTTGCATTAAAATCCCAGCTTTGCCGCTAATTCTCCTATAAAACTTGGCTTCAGTTTTCATATATAAAAATGAGCATTATAATTTTGTTTCCTGGTAATAATCCAAGCACTAACTCATACTTCAATAAATTATTTGTACATGATTGGTCAAATAGCAAAACTTCCATGATCACTGTAGTAATCATTATTAATAGTCAAATTTTGTTTCTCTACCAAAACAAAAATACTGTGATTTATAGCCTACAGACTCTGGAGTAAGTAACTGAATAATAATAATAATAATAATAATAATAATAATAATAATAATAATAATAATAATAATATATTATCAGATGTTAAAGTTTTAGGGACATTATGAAGTTCCATTGAGAAAATATACCAAAGAAGAAAGAAAAATTATGTGAAGCCAATGTCATTTGCAGTATATTGTCTGGAATTGACTTCAGTGCTCTACACAATTAGCAGAACTAACTGAGTAACACGTGTTCTTTACCAGGCTTGTGCTTCCTTCCACATTCTAATTCTCACTACTAATTAGTACTAGTACTAAAAATTATTAAACTTCTCATTAGGACTTGGGAGATGACTTCATGGATAAAGTGATCAACATACAAGTACTAAAACTGGATTTCAGATTCCCAAAACCAATGTAAATGTTGCATAGGTATGGTGATAACCTACTGTAATTCTAGTTCTTGGAAGGTAGAACTGGGGATCCCCAGAGCAAGTTGGATAACAAGGTAGGCCAGTAAAAGCATCACTGAATTCTATTTGGATTCTTTCTCAATGAATTGGTTGAAGAACTATCAAAATCCCAATGTCAAGCTGATGCCTCCACACACATGTGCTCAAATGTACATGTATACACACACAAACATGAGTTCACACACATGTGCATCATACACACATACACACAAAAATAAAACCTTCCCATTAATCAAGAAACTACTCTGAATTAATATAACATGCTGGTGAGAATTTTATATTTTTTGGTAAATCAATTAGATGATATCAAGTTCAAAATATATCAATTAAGATGGTAATATTATAGTTATTTGCTTAATATTTAACATGATTTTCTACTACTTATGGTTATTCCAGATTTTTCATTTAAAAAATAAAAAAATTACCACTAAATATGTCAGTCAAAAGACAAGTCTACTAAAGGAAATACATTAATATGAAGTATTACTAACAGGGATATGACAGCTATAGAGAAGGCAGAGTTTGAAGCACTTTGAGAAATGACTATGGAAACAGTAAAATGGATTTTTGTTTTATAATTTGATTATTCTTTCAAATGAGCTACAGTATTCAAACCAATATGTTTGTTCAAGAGATTTTATTAGCATAATTTTAAAATAAGAAAGACATACATAGTCTTAACTATCTTCAAATAAACACATTGCATAGCAAAATACAATGTGACAAAGTGTTAGTCAAATTACTAATTAGTAACATTCAGTTGAAGTGCCACCTAGATCCCCCCAAGAATTAAAGCAAGTGATCAAAGTGATGAAATTCAAAGGAAGTTATTTAAATAAGATGAACATTTTAGCACTTTTTCTGTTTATGGTAATGCTAAAAATATATTACACATGTACAGCCAGTAACCTCAAATTTTAATCTATGAAAATTTATTGAATAAATATGTCATTTTATTTTATTGAAAATTTTTGTGGGAATCTGGGAAAATTTCATAGTAATTTATTACATGTGAAAGTTCTTATCCTTTAACTATTTTATCACCATTTAAGAAAAATGGAAGCCTATTGTTTCCTTGAACTCATTAACCATTTTAATTGATAATTTTGATGACTTCATTGTGTTTAGGTTAATTGAACATCTTAATTCCTTATTTTTTGTGTTGTTTGAAATAATATGTGTACTCTCTAGTTTCTGAACTGTATATAAATATAAGACAAATGACCATCTAACTTTACAACTGTCTTTTACAGGACACCCTGTGTGTGTTTGGGGGTGGGGTGGCAGGGATATACAATGAAGACAGTGCCTTGTGTATGCCAGGCAAACTGTCTTTCCCTTGAATACATCCCAAGCTTCAGAACTTTAAGATCAAAATGAAACAAACATGACAGGCACAGTCAAATGTTTTACTCTTCCTTGAGAGTAGCCAAAGATATTATATTCTGTGTTGTGATATTTGGGAATAGAATTGATCAGCTCAACAGTGAAAAGTCCCAAACTTGTGGACTACTTTTCTTCATAGAAACCAGAATAACTATTGAGATAGGTATCATAGGGGACAAAGACACAAGTAACATACTGAAATAAGAGAGTGTTGTCAATTCTAATAAAATATGCATCCTTCAATAGGACTCCTGTTAGTACACAGGAAGGCAAATCCCAGCGAATGTGACAGTGTTATTGTCTTGAATATCTTGCATTGTGGAGAGAATTGTTCAGGAGGTAAGTGAGCATACAACACACAGAGTTTGTACTTGTGAATGGTACATTCATCATATGTAATTTAAAAATCACAAGTATAGCTCATGAGAAAAGGCATCTGGGCTTTCAAGGAGTTCATGTTAACATGATCCAAATTGCAAACCTCCCCACCTCAGACACTGCAAACCAGCTGTGGTCAGTACCACTCCTTGGATGCCAATAGATGGCATTGTTGTATCACCAAGCTCTGCCTTGTCTTCCAAAGAGAATTTTCCAACATTGCTCAGATATATGAGAATTTCACCAACATCTTTATGTAACTTGTTTGAAAATCTATGTAAAGAAAGTTTCCAGCCTCTGTGATTTTGACTTGTTTCTCCACCAAAAGTATAGAGGATCTGGGTTATTTCCTTTCTGTGTTATATAAAAGTCATAGTATCAAATGGTTCAACCTTTAGCATACTCTAATTTTTGACCCTATTCTTTTCATTTTATTAAAACCATGCACATAGTCTTTGTTCTAGATGTAGAGGAAATGTGGAAGAGAGTTCTGGCTTTTTACAAGGTAGTTATGACTAGAAAATGACTTTCAAGTCATTGAGACTTAATAAAAATTTTATTTTTGTATATTAAATAGCGATAGGTTTAATAGTAAATATTATGATCAACATTTTTTGTCATTTATGTTTTAATGAATGCAAAGATATCATTTTAACCCTAGATATGGAATTAATTTCTATAAGTAAGTTTGGAAAGTCATTATTCATTTAAAAATTTTAATTCCTATTATTAAATGTAAAAGTTTTCTTTTCAATTTGAGGTTTATCAAAAAATATTAAAGGATGTTATAATTCCAAACAACTTCTTATTGGTATACTTTTGGGGAGACAGTTTTCAATAAACATGAATCATAAGCTGCATGCAAAATATAATGGAAATTTTTGCAAATAAAATATATTTACTTAAAATTTCCTCTGCTTAATTTTTCAGATTAGTTTTAAGAAATAAAATTGGGAGAAAATATACTTTTGAGTAACTCAAATATATTTACTCCAAACCTAAAACTTCCTTTTTTTCATTGCTTCCCTCTTCTTGTGTCTCTTCGACACGCAGAATAACCTGGAAAAAATACCAGTTAAACATGACTATCTGCATAAGAACCTTAATAAAATGTGACTATCTCTCTTGGACAAAAGGTATCAATATCACTTTACTTATAGGTAGAACTGATCTCATTTTCTCCAGGGAGCAAACATTTTTTTTCCTCTGACAACTGGTAAACACTGAAGCATGACATGCTTAAATCAGTTAAGAATAATAGTAGCAAGTGAAGTTTTCAAAGCTACAGACTGATATTGAAAAGCAATTCATGTTACTGTCTTCATCAGGATATTTCATAGTCCTTTGTCACAATGGTGGTTAAGTGGTGAGGGCTTTATTTCCACTTCATTAACAAAGTACAATGTGCTAATCAGTAATAACTTAAAATCTACTTTTTCATAGGATGATGATTAGAATGTCCTACAATAGAGTAACACCTTGTTGATGTAAATTTGTAACAAGTACTACCAAAATTGCAACATTTTCTGAGCAGCCCCATTTAATTCAAGGGAAAACAAAACAAATTTTCATGGAAATTCTAAATCAATTAATTCTCAGATAAGTGCAATTTATTTTTACTATGTATAACATGGGTTAACAGTGAGTCCAAGGCCAGAAAGGTAATTCAACAGTAAAGGCACTAGTCACATGATGCTAAAATCCTTACCACTTGAGTTTCATCTTTAGAAGTTACAAAGGGGTAGAAGTAGAGAATCAACTCTTTTTACCTCTAAATATGTGCCATGACATGTGCTTTTCACCATCACACATTATACATATACAAAACAATAATTATTTTTAAAGACAGTAAGTCTAGCATATATTTGATGAAGTACTACCAGATGGAGGTATATTATGAAATCATTTCCATAATTATATGAAAGATCCTATCATGGAGAAAATATTATAAAGGCTTTTTTTTGCTTTCTTGAGACAGGGTTTCTCTGTTGTAACTCTGGCTGTCCTGGAACTCACTCAGTAGACCAGGCTGGCTTTGAATTCATAGAGATCCACCTGCCTCTGCCTCCTAAGTTCTGGGATTAAAGGTATAAGTGCAAAGGATTATTGGACAGAAAAATCAGACACTTCGATGCATCTGATCATTGCATGCTATATAAATTTACATTAAAAATATTTATAGAATCATTGAAGTGAATTCTTAATCTTTCAGATGTCAGTTTTGTTGTACATGTTTTAGTTACCCAGCAGGTCATGTAGAAAATGAGATCAATATCACAAGAGTCCATGACATTTATTCATACCTTTATGAAGCACTGCACCTTGGGGCTATATTAATGTCAATTTATTACATTTACATCTGCTTTAATATTTGTAGCTATGATAAATAAAATGGTGTCCTCTGGAAGGCCATAAAACAATCTGAAATGATGGCACTACTTTACAATAACTGCTTTACTTTGGATTTCTTAAAGCAGAACGTATATGCAGAAGGCAAATATTTCCTACTGATAATTCAAAAATATTTTGTATGCTACATAAGAACTATTTTTGAGTTGTTCACTATATTTTTAGACAGTTATTTTTCTAGAGAAGTTAAGCTCAACTCTAAATATGGGACTATTAGCACCATTTAGGTGAGGACAGGAAAATCATGAGGTAAAGTCCATCATTATCACATATTATGTTCAAGGTCAACTCAGATAACAACATGAAGAAGAGAAGAAGGAGGAGGAGGAGGAGGAGAAGGAGAAGAACAAAGAGAACAAGAACAACAAGAAGAACAAGAAGAAGAAGAACAAGGAGAAGGAGAAGGCAAAGAACAAAGAGAACAAGAACAACAAGAAGAACAAGAAGAAGAACAAGGAGAAGGAGAAGGAGAAGGAGAAGGAGAAGGAGAAGGAGAAGGAGAAGGAGAACAAAACTGAACAACATGCTGTCTCTGTTAGTTTCCACACTTTTCAAGTCGAAATAGTGTTGACAGCCAGTAATCTGTAGATTTCAGGTTCAAAAGCCTTCTTATTCTTTGGCTAATTCAATCTGCAATCCTAGTCCTAGAGCCCTGGAACATTTTGGCCTCCTTAAAATATAATCTTAATCCCAGAACAGGAAGGCTTCAGCCTCCATACAATCTAGAATGTTTAAGCTTCTGAGACCTATTGTTTACTGAGCCATTCTGACTAGCTCCTTCTGAACTCAGAGCTGTACTGATCAACTCACTTGCTGTTCTGGCTCAAACTCGTCTCCAAGTTAACTGGTTTAAATTGACCTTCTGAGCCAGCTGACTGTTTCTGACCAAACTCTTCTTGCAGAGTCTGGCTGATTCCCACAACTTCTCTGACTGAATTGCTCTGCTTGGCTTCAAACTGACTCAATTTTCCTGTCTGATACTTCTGCCAAACTGCCTCTGTGTCTCTGCTTCACACTCCTCAGAATGATCCTGTGTCTTTGCCTCAGACTCCCTGCCTCATACTGCCTCTGTATCTCTTATACTCCTACTGCCTGCTTCAGACTGTTCTCTCTGAGCTGAGAGCATCCTTTTCTATCATGAGAGTTGGGCATGACCTCATTCTAACTCATTCTGCCATCTCTTCCTCTGAGTCATTACTTTGCCTGTCAGTCACTCTGAAACATCTCTGATGTCACTTCCTGTTTGACACTGACTCCTTCTGAGCTCTGCTTCCTGTCTCTGCTTCCTGTCTCCCAAGTGTTGTGATTAAAGGCATACAGTACCACTGCCTTCTGAACACTGGGAATAAAGTTGTATACTAACATTCTTTTTACATTCCATCTGGACCACACAGACCTCTGAATGTGATCACTTTATATAGACTCCTGGAGGTGAGACCTTCATATAGACTGTTGGATTTGATCCCTTCCTAGCTATCACACAGGCCTTTCAATGTGAACTTTTGCTAGAGCAGTCACAATGCTAGATTAAATCATTAAATAGTCCTCTACACTAATTACTAAAGCTGGCTTGTTGTTAGTCTTCCAAAGAATTTAGAAAGCTATCATTGTCCAAAAATATTCTTTTTTTCAGACTTACTTATCTCTCACATGGTATGGTGCTAAAGGTCTTCACCATCTATTGTACTTTACCCATATATTTTCCAGTTTATTAGTATGTCTTTGAAATTTTAATCTCATATGTTGCAAAGATTCAACTGCCACTAAAATTAAATTACAATTGTATGAAGTAATATCAAGGCTAATAGTATTAAGAACTGATAAAACAGAATGTGAGTAAATTGTGTGGAAATAAAAGAAAATAAAAGAAGGGAGGGCATATAAAAACAAGTAAGAAAACACACATTCGTGTCAAGTCTTTATTGAAACAATGTAAAATATCTGACATTATCAAAAATATGAGTACTTCTTCCTAGTGATTCTTAGATAAAAGAATTTAATGTTGTCTTACAGTTTTATAACATAGCTTCATATCCTGTTATTTGGGAATAAGATTTTTCTTATTTCCCAAAACTCTGTGATCTTTATAATTTGGTGTAAGAAAAAGGAATCATACCACTACCAATCATCATCAGAGTCAGGGATGCTAAGAAGTTTTGGGCATAAAGCTAAGGCAGACACCAAAAATATTTTTATCAGCTTCAATTTTTCTCTTCAATTGTGTTTTTTCATAATATAAATATTTTAACACTGATAAACTCTCTTATCTATTGGGAATATTAATATTAAGGGAATCTGATGTTTTACTCCCCTGTATTTAATTCTGTAAAAGCTTCAGTATAACAATGGGGTAGTGCATTGGTGGCTCCTGGGCTGCATTAGGCTTAATAATTGATATGCTCTCAGGAGCACATTTAACATTTTATGTTAATATTAATTGCCAAGAATTTAATAATCTACAGGTTTCAATTATGAACACAGATTTTAAATACTTTGCAAACTTGCATGATTTTATAATAAGTGGACACTATTTTAAGACTACTATTAGTACCTAAGGTTCAGTTCTCATGCTTAGATCATTTTAAAACATCTTCATATGCATACTATTTTTTGTTCATTCCATACTGTTCTCATATTCATCTGCCTCATTATGGTACCTTATTCCCTCTTTCCTCTTTGTTGGCCAGTGTCCTATTGAAAAATAATAACTTTGTGCTGTCATATGATATAGTTCGCTACCACTACTGTATGTATACATATACATATATACATACATACACACACATATGCGTGTACATTTGTATGCCTGTGTATATATATATGTAGGTGTGTGCATGTTAATGTGCATGTGTATGAATGAATAATTGCTAGATATCTAGGGATGATTGTAAATCTAATGCAAAAACAATCTTTACATATGAATACCCTGAATTGTTAATATTTAAAATTTCTATTATGTAGCTACTCAGATAGCTCATCAGGTAAAAATATTTGTTTAAAAACATGTCCTCCTGAATTCAATCCCCAGAACTGAAATAATATTGGAGGGGACAACCAATTCCACAAAGCTTTTCTCTGACTTGCGCACATCCATCTTGCCACATATGTACACAAATTTATATGCATAATCCATAATAATAATTTAAAATCCCATTAAATCTGTAGGCCAGATATGGTTATTTTTTGTTTCATATTTTCCAAGGTAGACTTCTGCTTTGAAATTAAACTAGTTTAATATAGTTTCTATAAAGTTTCCAATAGTTTCTATAAAATGTAGCTATTTGAAAATACGAAGGAGATAGTAAGTTCTGTTATGTCATTAAAGTAGTTCAGCAATGCACTTAGATTTATATGAATGATAAAAGTCATAGCCCTATCAATGAGGAATTCAATTCCAGAATTGTTGTAGAAATGACTAATAAGATAAAATTTTTTATATTGTATATGCCTTTGTTATTTATTGATGGATATATATATTTCTAAAACAAATATTTTCCCTAGGACATGGGAGAGTCGAGTCAGTAATGAAATGTACGGTCATGTCCCAATTTCAGATCTCCCATGCTGAAGTCAGCACATAATAGCTTACACTGAAGCAAACACTTAGATGCAAGCCTGTCAAAAGCTAAAGTAGGGATTACTTCAGGGATATGCCTGTCCCGTTGAAGAAAGCTCCCTTTGGTAGCTTTTCAAGCAGTTGTTTGGCTACCTATTTTCTAACAATATCTCAGTCGTATCTGCCCTCTGTTTCTCTCTGAAGACATAAGTACCACCTTGGCAGACTTACATCATTTTAACTCTCCTTGCTTTCAAATAATTTTTATCAATTATTTCCTTGAAAAATCTTCAGCTGTCTTCTATATATACAGCATACCAGAATCAGTAACTATACTATAAATATCTAAGCGCAGGGCAAAGTGTTTCATTTCATGTAATATTTTCCTAGTGCTTACCTAAGACAAATGTTATTTCTTAAAATATTAGGAATCATATGTTCTATATTGATCTTTTTGAAAAGTAGTGAGGTAACATGAAAGGCTAGGTGGGCAGAAATTAAATTCATTAGCATGATTGGTAGGAAGGTGATAAGTTCTTTTAAAAATATACTACCAAGGTTACTGCTGTATAAACCAGACGTGCTAAATAAAAGTATGCCAAGCAGCAAAATTCTAACCATCAAGAGTAAATGCTTCTATATTTACCCTGGGCTCCCCATCACCTTGGTGCTGGTCATGATATATGTTTCAGAGTTTACTGAGCACTGTTTTTTCTTATGCTTTATAATTGCATTCTAAATAAGTTTCTAATTTTGTCAACCATGTTGGAATGGGCTGGATCTTTTATTATCATGGCTTGCATCAGCATGCCAGGTTTTTTCAGAAGACTGAAAAAGACTTCATGGTTTTAATATTCTGTGTTTTATAAGGCTAAATTTGGATATATGGATAAAATATTCATACAGAAATAAAACAGGTATTTATATATTTACAAGTATTTACAATAATATTCATGGCATCCTGAATGTTTTCACCTCTTAAATACTTTTTAGGTTCCCTCAGATGACTTCTATGCCAGGAAATACAAACCAGAAATACACTTGAATAAAATGACATGCTAACATACACAAGTACAAAAGCACTGATTAGATGAGATTCAATTTCCCGTAACTATAGAAATTTTCTTTGCCAAGTTTATAGAAAAGACTATATCTGTGTAACCCCACCACACTCCCCCTTGCTTACTGTTTATTTAGGCATGCTCACAGTTTAAAAGAACACAATAGAAAACTTTCCACAACAAATCCCAGAAGCTAACATGTTGTTTCATTTCTTATGCTTGAAACAATTTTGCCTGATGTTTAGCCATGTTTCATCTTGTAAACAATAACTCACCATTGCTACCCTGAAGGTGGTGTGTCTGTAAGTAGCTGGTATGTTTATGGAAGAAACCATGGAAATTTTAGAAATGCCCAAGTATGCTCCTGAACCCATGCATTTGAAAGAGCTTTTGAAATAATGCAAAGCTTTAGTTCATAAGAATCTACTCATGCTTTAAAGTATTTATCTCTGTAGAACCACAATCATTGAAAGCTCAACAGTGCTGCTAATGGTGTTTGTAAATTACACTTTTAATGTAGTGCAATAGTTTTCATTAGTAGAGGCAGTAGAGGAATCACAGTTGTACTTTAGAGCAAGGAAGGAGGAGGGGAACTCCAAGTACCCTAGAGCACAGTAATGTATAAGACTTCAATTTAAAAGGTGGTATTATACTACATTATTCATGTAATCTTCCTGTAATGCTATATTACCAATAGCTAAAATAATAATAAACACTACCTCAGAAAAACAAAATAAACAAACAAAACAAACAAATAAAAAGATTAACTACTGTGTTTGGCACATGGATATGACTTAATTTTTAATGGTTGTAAATAATATGTAAAGAAAAATAATATCTTACATTCTTCTCATATCTAGCTTACTTCCAGATCAATTCTGCCAGATAAGAATTCAGACAGACAGTTTTCACCCAGAACTGTACAGAAACTACATGCTGAGAGCATTTTAGAGACAATCATACAGCTTTGTTCATAACTGTACGCTAGCATATGAGAAAAATTTTTACACTTGGCAAGACAGGATTCTAAGTTTATAAAAGAAAACTGGAAAAATTCATATTCTCATTTATTTGATACTGACAAACTCTAGAGCATCTCAGATGTAAGCTAGGTTAGGGGTAATGTTCAACTTAGCAAGCATGGTTGTACAACATCAACATTAATTTTGTTTCAGTTGAATTTCAAGTAAGAATTATAATATAGATGGTTTGCAATAAACTGTCATTTTGTCAGATGGCAATTTAACTGCATCTTGTTGTGTTAATTACATTTAAATTGTTGTGGTGAAATACCTAGCAGAAACAGCTTAAAGGAGGAAGTGTTTATTTTTGACTCACAGTTTCAAATGTCTCATACTTAGGGAGTAGTAGAGTGATCCAGTCTCATTATGTTGTGCCAAAAGTCACTCAATGCTCAAGTTGTTCAGCTCTAAATTTCCTTTTTCTTTTTGGTCCTTTTCTCTGAGCCTATGAAGTAGTACCACTTACACTTACATGTAGGATGGTTCTTTCCTGCTCTGTTAATCCTCATGAAACCCTTCACAGACATACTCAGATGTGTACCTTAAGAAATTCTTAGCTAATTCTAAGTACACTCAGGTGAAAAAATAATGTTTACCATCATTCCTGTAATTATTGGTTGTTTATATATTTTACTATATTGAACTCATCAAAACAACCACAGCTTCATTATAAATGTCATATTTTGAAATTTAAAAATGTAATTTTTGATTTTCTGCGTAATATCTGAACTATCAGGAATTATTACATATTTGTCCTTTATACTTGATGAAGTGATAAATTGCCATTACTATGTTGTTGAAATTCAAATGATGGTGTTTATACCATTGTTTGTTAACAACCTTAGTTTTGAAACTACTTCTAAGAATGGATTCTCTAAAATATCAGCTTAAAATGTACAAATAACTGTACATTCTAAAATACCACAGGAGGTGAAAATAAAATCAATCAATTAATTAATTTTTAAGAAGTATAATATAAATGAAAGTTCTTTTCTCTGGCCTGGCACCTTTTCTATTAAAGATCTTAATGAGCCTGCATTTATCTTTTACCCTGATCTTATCATGTGAAACAACCTAGATAAAAATTATTCTAGATAAAAATATTCTAGATAAAAACTCTATTAAGAAAACAGGTATTTAAACCTCCTAGCTTTTGTCACACTAGTTCTCTTCTTGATGTGAATATGTATGAACATATATAAACACACACATATTGATCTATTATTCTCATAGCCTAGTAAACTTTTTAAAACTTGACTCACCAAAAGTGAACATGGCTCCGTCATACTATATAAAATTACGTTCTCTTTTGTGACATATTTTAGCTCCTCTAAAAGTTGTGGTGTCCGTATTTCACAGCAATGTCAATGTGCATCCTTGAACTCTTGCAATATACCAAACCTTGTCATGTTTAGTTTACACACATATACCTGCAACATGTGCCTAATTTATATTTCTACTATCTAAATTAATCCCACAATTTGCACACTTTTGGTTCTGTGTAAATACTTACTTAATAATTGGATTAACTATTAGAATCCTTCCTTCTGAAATCTTGGATTTCTAGTCATAGCATATTAGGAAGCCCTACAATCATCTCTTAACATGCAAGAATATAAAATAGCAAGAAAATCCAAAAAAAAAACAAATTGATGAGGAAACATCTATTTATATGAACAACAATCTTCATGTATATCATTCTTTAACTTACATTTGTTTGATAGCAGTGCTTTCAGTGTGAAAGCAACAATAAATAAAATTGTCCATATATCCTAATGTATATTTTAAAAAATATATTTTAAATCACTTGAGATGTTGAATTAATTTGTATGGAAAGTATTACTCTATCCCTTCTGAGTTTTGAAAATAATCATTTTGTGAAGGAGCTGGTAAACAACATGGCCCTTAAAATGATTATATTTACACATATTTATGTACCAGAACACAGTATCTCCAAGGAATTGTTACCAAAGATTTATAAAATCCTACATATAGAATTTGTCATTCCTGTATCCAGGAGCAATTTTTCATCTTCAGAGTCTGCACTCAGTATAAAATAAACAATTATCTAATCTCTCCCCATTGAATTTTGAGAGAAAGTAGATTGTTGCCAGGAGTAAAATAGTACTTTGATTTTCATGGATCAAATACATATACCTAAATTTCTAATAGTTAATTTATGAAAAACTGTTTATGTAACTGTTGTTACCCTTCAAATGTATGTCATGACCTCATTTTTTTCTTAGTAACTAAATTTATCTAGTTGAAATCTCATGTGATTATGATTCTATTTGCAAGTGTACAAATTGTGCAAAGTCACTCTTAAATGGCAGAAAATTGCTTATCCTAATTTCCTATAACTTTTAAAAATCATAATTGACAAACATGTATCTTTGCTTTTTATTTATTATTACTATGACACGCTCCATGGTGGGATGTCCTTTCTCCTTCATTCAGCATGTTCACTGTTTTCCCATTACTGATTTAAGCTCTTTTATAGATTAATATATCCATTTGCAGATGTATTAATTATCTTTACCTTAATTGGTCAATGCCCTACAACTCAGGTAGTTTTATTGTAGAATGTCTCAAACTACATTATATTCCTCTTTAGATTTGACCTTTCTCCTAATTAATTGCTCTAACATTGGTTGCTGTCTCCTTTCACCAACAAAATGGATATTGTAAGCCTAAACATGGAGCTCTGCAGGAGGACATGTAATAGGAATGAGCTCTCATTTACTGCACACCTTCCTGGTGAACTGAGAATTGTCAGGCATTCCCACTAGTCACGACTCCCCGAGTTCTATGGACCCAAAATGGGATCCTTCAGAGACGAAGATTCTTGGAAGTGTATGTCTCAGTATCACACATTTGGCATCTTCTCTACTCATCATGAACTTCCAGTATAGGAGCTTTAATATTATCATGGATCTGCTTCATAAACACTAACCCTAAAAGGACAGTGAATTATCCATCTTTAGTTTCTGTTACTCCCATGAGCTACATAACCACTCATTCTATATTTTCTTAGTCAGTACTTACTAAGTTCTAGAGAAACTTGAGAGTTGTATTTAGGAGATTGAGTAGAGGTTGCAGAGCCTTTCTATGACTAGTGATGAGTTTCAGTTCAATAAGAAAAGACAACAGAGAACCTTTGATAGAAAGAAGAGTAAGCTTGCTGATTGCTTCCATCCCTTGAAAGTTTCATGGCTACTTTGTACCATGAAAGCTTTTCCTCAGGGAGGAAGCTTTCACGTCAGTTCCAGCTCAGAAGTCTGATTACCCCCACATCTGAAGTGTATAGTGTCTTAAGCAGTAGAGATTATTTTTAATATAGTCAGCCAATGCAGTTTTTCTCTTTATTTTCTGGCACCCCAGTCAATTTAACCAGAGTAACAATATCACATAACAAAGAATTACAAAGAAAGACAAGAGCTGATCCTTGGTTTCCAATTTTCAAAATTGACTTTAAAACTCATCACTGTGATGATAGTTGTAGAAAAGAGAGTGGGTTTTTATAGGCTACCATGCAAAACAAATAATACATATATATAATGTGTGAGGCGAGTGGGGTTTTGGACTAGCTGAAAATGCTGAAAATGCTAAAATATAAATAGTTGTATTTCTAATCTGTCTCTCAACTTGCCATGATGTATGTGTGTGTTTTTATTTGGCAATGTTGTTTGTTACTATTCTAAATAAACAAAAGTTGAAATAGTAGAAAATTAAGTATTATATTCACCCATATAACATGATGGGTTCCATAATCTTTAATTTGTATTTATCTTATATTTTCCCAGCATGTCTCAATAGATTGAAATAAAATAATTTAAATTAAAAGAGTTTAACGAAGCTACTTTTAAACAGTCCTTTTCCTTCATTATTAAGTACAGTCTCAGTAGAATATCTTTATTATGTGGCTATTCAGAATCTTCCAATAGTTCTTCGGAATGTGTCAAGACTGAATCCAAATTCCTAGATATAGTATCCAAAGCCATGATCAACTCAATAATCACTACTTATCATTATATCTCAATATTTCATCTTCCTAGAAGTAAAAATTCTTTATAAATCTTTCACACCAAGGAAAAATCATACATATCCTTGAAAATTGTTTTTATATTATAGGGATTTTTTTGCCCCTCTGCATTTAGCTGAATAGAATACCCCATAAGATTCTTATGGGATCACCTTATTCATGAATTCTGTCAACATCAATAATCATTTTAGTTTTTTTTTCCCAATGGAGTCTTGTATACACAAAGGGCAGGTACCATGACCAGCATTAGAAATCCAATACAAAACAAATTCTTCAATATTTTTTATAGACTTTTTTCTCACATTGCTTTGTTGAGTCATTTCTTATTTAACCTTACTGGTCTTTTGCTTAGTTATGTGTGTGTGGGGGGGTGTACGTATTTCTCATGCTTTTTGTTTTTATCTATTTTTTTATTCTGACTTGCTTTTATTTGTTTCTTATTTGTTTGTTTTATAGAGGGAGAGAGAAAGAAGGCATGGAGTTGGATGACTAGGATGGTAGGGTAGATCTAAGCAGAAATGATGAAAAACTGTTGTGAGAATATATTGTATGAAAACATTTTCAATAAAGTAAATGCAACTATAAATGGTAAGTCTCATTAATTTGCTTAAATTTCCATTTCAAATACTTATATAATCTAATTTACATTGTTACTCAGAGATAGATTAATATGCCTGGCTTCCCCCACAATAACATGCTTTAGAGAAGAAGGAAGCCTGTGTCAGTTTGTTTATTTCTCTGTATTTCACCTGTCTAATGAAATTTATGATGTATGGTATGTGAATATTTCTTATAAATAAAAATATGAATGAATGAATTAATTCAATTAAAATCATCTGAAAAATAATCAGAATTATTGCTAGAGTTTTTGAATTACAAATTAAATATGAGATTTCAAAAGGAATGAGGAGAAATTTTCCTTTCTTCTTTGAAAATTATACTACATGATTTGCACTGAATGGACACTACATTGTATATGTAATGAAAATAAAAGAACAAACTAGGAAAAATAATGAATTTGTCACACACATCATATGGCTTCAAGTCTGACAGTAATAATTACTAAAACCTATAGCTATATGAATGTTAATCATTTAAATCATGTTACAATCGGAAAACATTTGTGAAGGAAGATAAACAACCTTTTTTTTAAAAATATAGTATATTTATGTATTTAAAACAATATTAATAACTCATTTCACTTATTCAGATTGTTAAAACACTAGGTGCTTGTGATAATTATAAAAGCAGGAGTCACATTTTTCATCAGATAAAATAATTTACTAATTTTATATTTAGGTTTGTTTGTCAAAATATACAAAATGTATAATATCAGTATAATAACAGCACAAATAATTTTAGTAGGTGAAAAATAACCATGATATTCAAGTATGTTATCAAATCATAGTTGGTATGTACTTATGGAGTATAAAGGGAAAGTTATGACTTGGATACAATGAAATGTATAATGCTTAAATAAGTGGATCAACCCATCTATCACTTCAGGCCTCTAATCTTATCTGCAGTGAGAATATTTCCACTGCTCCCAAAGACATTTTAAGGTATAGCACTAAGTTATTAGTTATTTTTACTTTATTACACAGCATATCTCAAATAATATACTTTATTCTTCCTGTCTATACTAGGCTCTGCAACCTTTGGATATCATCTCTACATTTCTATCTTCCCTGAGTTTCTGACAACCACTTTCATATTTTTTTTAATTTTAGGAGATGATAACTCTATATTGTGGGTATGAGGGAAAACATATTCTATTTGTCTTCTTATGCTTGACCTTTTATTTTCAGGGATAGCCAGCGAGAAAGGAGACTTGAAGAGTGTGTGTGGGTGTGTGTGTGTGTGTTTGTGTGTGTGTGTGTGTGTGTGTGTGTGTGTGAGAGAGAGAGAGAGAGAGAGAGAGAGAGAGAGTATATGTGTGTATTTGTCTCTCAGAGAGTTTTCTTCTATGAAACAGTGATGTTATTACACAACAGATAAGTACATGTTTGTTTGTTTTTTTTACATTTTACCAAAAACAGGAATATTTAAAACTTGACCATTATCAAAATACTAAAATATTAGGCTCATTTATATTCCTTTTCTATACAGAAATTGAACAGTAGCGTGGCATCCTTCAAGTAATATTATTCTTACAATGTTGTGAAAGTTGGTCTAAGTTTGATTTAAAAAAATGCCAGACTTATGCCATAAACTGACCAGTTCTTGTATTCTCTGGCAGTTTCTTCAAAATATTAAGTCTTGTTTATAGATGAAAACCATCTTTTTCCAGAAATAAGTAATTAAGTCGACTTCAATAACTAATACATTTCACTTCATTCCAACTAAAGTAATTTTTAGCATAGTAATTACCTACTTCAATCAAATAGGTACATTTCTCTTGCATTTTCCATCCTACTTAAACTGTGTCAATTTATAGTCCATAGAAGCTTCTGATGAAAAACAAAAAAAGCAAGCAAGCAAACAAACCAACAAAAATGAACAGAAATACTATACTTTTATTGTACTAAAAAGTATTTTCACTTCAGAATATATCTCAGGCTATAGAAAACTTATTTTTTGTGTGAATTTCATCTAACTCTATAATATACACTTGCATAAAATATTGGCTAACATAATATCACAAGTAAAACAGTTACAAAGATACAATTTTAAATAATAAAAAAATTAAAGGGGGCTCTATATTAAATTTCTTTACTTGGACATTTCAAACAGAAATACAACATAGCCCCTGATTGAAATTTAAGAAGCCTTGAATATTATTTACTCAGTTTCTTTGCTTGAGTTGAAATTGCTGATGAACCACAAATTCTAAACAATTGCCATCTTATTCAAGTCTTGTCAGCTTGATTTAGTTTATAATAATAAGGAATTGAGAGTTCCAGTTGAATGATAAAATACAAATACATGTAAGCATTCATGGTCATATATGAGAAGCAGTATGTCGAAAATATTGTAAAATAATAATGTGGATAATATATTTGGAAATGATGATTTTTCTCCCAATCAGTCCAGGTAGTTCCTTCCAGCACCATGAAAGCTAGCAAGCTGGGAGAAAGATTCCAGATTAGTGTCAACTTAATTACTCCACTTCCTGTGAACAAAATATCTGGTGTCTTCAGTAATAGGTGGTCTTACCATCAAGTTCAGATGAACAACCAAAAAGGGGCAATAGCCTCGGTTTTGAGGGGACCCCTGGAACCCATTTGACAAACAAATCAAATAGAGCTATCTCATATGTGACACTGAGATTCGTATTTGATAAAGGAGGCTAATGGGAAAATCAGTATTCCTCTGTGTGGGATACATCCATTCAAATTTTTTTAAATTACACTTTTAGGAAGATTATGAAACAGTAGTTTTCTGTATGGCTTTTTCAACACATTTAATGTTAGTCCCCCACCATAATCTCTTGTGCCATGCTCTTCAGTCTCTCTTCCCTTATAAATGCCACTCTTATTCCCTTCTCTCCCTCCACACTTAAGTTTTTTTAAGTCATTTCCTTCACTTAAGATCTTCCTCCCACCTTCAATGGTCCCTTTCTAGCTTTTTGGCTTCTACCAGCAGTCTAAGTAAGAAAAAAAAAAATTAAAGATTTGGAGCTCAGATTTACTTTTGAGAGAAAGCATGTGAAATTTATCTTTCTAGGTCTGGATTCCCTTTCTAGTATAATTTTTCCAGTTCCACTCATTTAAGTGAATATTTCATAATTTTGTTTTCTCTGTACACCTGAATTTTGTTCTTATGCCAATTTTTCCTTATGCATCCATATGTTGACAAACATCTAGGCTGATTCCACACTCTAGCTATGATGAATGGAGCAGCAATGACCTTGGATGAGTAGTATATTTGGAGGGTGGATATAGAGTCCCCTGTGGTGTATAACTGGGTCACATGATTGCCTTACATAAGGCTTCATGAGGAATCTCTACATTGATTTTCATGGTTGCTGTATCAGTTTGTACTCTCAACACTAGTGTATACAGCATCCCATTTTCGCACATCCTTTCCAGGATTCCTTTTCATTTATGCTCTTAGTTTTACCTATTCTGACTAGATAAGATATAGAAGATTTAGTAATGTAAATTTAGTGATCACTAAGAAGGTTAAATATCAAAAAAATATTTCTCAATCATTTGTATTTTTTCCTCTTGTGATAACTCTTTGTCTAGTTCCATAGCCAAGTTCCTACTAGATTATGTTTCATAAAGTGAATAGTTAATATTCCGTAGTGCTCCATTAACTATGAAAGGTGAAGAAGATAGTAGACAGAAAGTAGGAATTGATGAATATCTTAGGATACCTAAAACTGAGTTAGGAATATATAAATATATATAAAATAAAAGACACATTTTATAATATCATATCATATCATTTTATGTTCTACAGACAGACTAGTGAATCTACTGAAGGACTTACAGCTAGTGAGTGATGCAGTTTTACTCATAAGAGACTTGAGTCTGGGCTTTGAAACAGTAGCATATGCATCTAATCAATAACAAATAACATTACAATCCAAAACACCAGGAAGAAATCATTTTCGTATGTTATACCTATACAAAGAATATTATAATGATAGTAGGGTTTTAATGCTCAGAGGGCATATGATTCAAAAGGTGTTCAAGATGATTCTGGTGTGGCTTAATAGAAATAAAAGTATATAATCATAGCAAAGAGATCAAAATAGTCTGCAAACAGGATGCATACTAGCCTGGAGGATAGAGAGAAACAGTAGTAAAGGCAAGTTGAAAGTGATTTTGATACATCAAATCAAACAGATTGCCTTAATTACAGTGATGAAAATTAACAAATAACAATATTTTTAAATTAATTAAATTACATTTTGCCTATTATCTATTGAAATCCAGTATGATTAACTAGTTTAAACTAAAAATGTGATTTGATAACTCAATGGTAATAGAGAGGAAATGGATACGGACAAGAGACACACATCTTTATATCACTTTCTTTAGCAGTAAAATTAAAAACACTACTTTTACAAATTGTGAGAAATAATGGAGGCTTTTCTGTCTCTATTTTGAATGCCAAGAGGAAGTGTTATGTAAATGGTTATGATACACAAAACCTTATATTTCAAGAAACAACTACTGAGGACATTACTCAAAAAATCGCATAGTTTGCCATCCACATGCTTTCTCAGTTTTTGTTTTTTCATAGGCCATACAGTTGGGCTAGACACTCGAAAGCCAGTTTTCTAACTTTGCAAAAGAGAGATAGGATGTAACAGGAAAATATAGAACACAAATAAAACACTTCATGGGTTTGATCAGAGTGGCAAAATAAACAAGGAATCTTTACAAGTTCTAACCATACTCAGAGAATTTGGATTATAAATTTTAGTGTCAATTCCAATTAGCAGAGTGCAGCAAAATGTTTAATGGATGGATCCTGTCTTTAGTTACCCAAGAATCTGCATGAGTTGAAGGTACCCATTTCCTCTCAGCTATACTATGTCATGTAAGTCACTTGTACACTTGTTATTTTAGAGAGAAGCAGAAAACCCTCAAAAAGAAAGAAATCTTAAAGTAGAACAGAGTTAAGACCAAAGAGACTGATGAAATCTTAGGACCGGGATGATTTTTATAACAGATAAAGTCAAAATTAGCTCATCTCACAATACTGCAAGAAGAATGTTTCCTGATTACAAAGGATCCTACTTTATGGTCTTCATTTAAGTACTCTGACAATAATTTGTACTCCATTTTTAAATTATAACTGTCATTTTCATTAATTGATAAAGTAAGCCACTTTAAACCAAATTTTAGAATTCTATAATTCCAGTTATTTTCCTTAATGAGTCACAGACTGTGTGTATATGGAGAAAGATGTGTTTCTGAACAAAGTATGTTTTTACATATTTTAATGCACAGTGGAAAATTTATTTATTGACACTACTGGAAATTTTTGATGGATGAGTATAATGCATTTTAATAGGTGTTATCAGTGAGAAGGAATAAAAAAAACTGTAACAATGAATAATCTTTCAAGCTGGTGAGCCCTTTAAAGCTTTAGCCTCTTACAGGACAACACTGCATATTAAAAAGGACAGATTTACCTAAAGATATGAATAGACAAGAGGATACTACAACAGACAAAAATTTCAACAAACAACAACAAAAAGTTTCTGTTTCTTATTATTCTAGGGACTATTTAATATGCACACTATTGTTGACTTGTTAGAGTTGGAATACATAGGAAGTCTGTGTGCCATTCTAGATCTGACACATAGTAGCCCTAAATGGATTTTGAACTCCATCAAACCAGAATTAAAATTTGGAGTAGAGGAGAAAGGATAGAAAATTTTCAAGATAGAAGTGAAATGTGGCAGATAATATATATCTAATGATTTCTAACTCTAATGATAGCCTAAGTAAAACTATATATACTATATAGAATATGTTTCATCTAAAACAAAGTCTATTATTAGGATAGAACTTGCCATTTTCAGTGTTAACATCACAGCAAATAGAGTAACTGAGATGGTAAAATGTAATAGAATAATTTGATCATATTTTCAAGACTACTTTGTACACTTTAAAAACTTTATTAAAGTGGGGAAATTTTATAGAACTCTTTTTTTTCCAGGGAAGAAAGTCTGGATATCTCTCTATTTGAAGGGCCGGAGCAAATATATTCAATCAGAAATATACCTCAACACATGGGAAAAAAATAAAAGATAATATTTAGTTTTCCCAATTAATGGGATTATGTTAATGGCACCATCCTTCCCAAGCCAGCATAAAGAGATATGCCAATCTTAGACAGTTGCACCTTTCAAATTTTAAATGGAATTTGTCTAGAATATTTTTATGCTAATGTATGCGATGTGGTTGTTTTCCAGATTCTGTCCAAAAAACCTTGCTGTGAACACTCTAGAGAAGTCATTTGCTGTCCATCCTTGTAGCCTATGAAGAACAACTCTGTGTGTTATTAAATGTGTTTCTGATATATTTTTCCATTTTTACTGAGGCAAATGGAGCCAGTTTCTTTTCTTTACAACCTAACTATAACCACAAATAACACAATAATGATAGAATTAGTACTTCTTTCCCAATATTCACTCACCACCAATCTATTCAACTACAGGATAATATTTTTCTCATTTCCTTTGGCATACTAAATATATTCATATACTTTTATTAATTCATGATTATGTTTAAAGTAGGTAATTATTGTAATCTTCAGATAATTGAAGTACTGGACTTTTGTGAAATTGATTAGCTATGTAAGGAAAGAAACAAATGCATGATTGAAAATTAAAATATTCTTAATTCTGCATATCAACATTTTCACATTGTTAAAAATAATGAAGTCACTTATATACCACTTTTGTAATCTTTATCAAGGATTTTTTAATCAGGATATACAAAGTATAAAGAAGAATACAATAAATGCAGAGGTGATCACATATTGGCTTCGTATATTCTCTTACAAGTAACATTCTCCTCTCACATTAAGCATACTTGGACATTCAGACTTATGTATCCACTTGATATTTTGGTGCATGATGTATCATCTCATTTGGGTAATGAGCAATATGAGAAAACATGGCATGAGGGATGAGAATCAGAATTCAGTAGAATTAGTGCACAAAATAAATTTGGAAGTACCCCCAAGGCCATGAGAAACAATTGAGGTCCTTTTGTGTTAGGTCAGATTTCAATTTCATAGCCTCTGTTCCATTGGTAGTGCAGCCCAATTTATCAAGTACCAGGAGAGGAACAGTCAAGGTGTTAATTGGGATGAGGATATCCATTGCTTCAAAGTAATTTATGAACAATCTAAATTTTGTAAAGACAAATTACAGCTTGAGAAGTATAGAATAAGGTACTCAATACAATCTACTTCTTCTGGAATCAATACACAATTTCTAATGCTCATGACTTTGAAAATCACAGCAAAATGTCAAAATGAAAAATCTTTATAGATCCCTAAGGTCTTCAAGAAATAAGATAAACAAATAACAGAAATCTGTTTTGTATTATTAGTAGTCAAACCATTTCCTTGAAATAACAGAAAATGCATAATTTTCATGAGGCTTCAAGATAAGGAAAAGATTTGGGGCATATTTCATATCACATGCACTCTGTGATTATTAATAATTTATAAATTGTAAGAGTAATTGATTGGTATAGGACTAGGTAATCATATCTTCATCTAGTCTTGAGTGTTAAAAAGCTTTTTTCTCTAATATAATTATATTTCAACAGATAAATCTACATACCACACCTGCACCTGCTAATGGATTGGTATTGGTAATATTCAGGAAAGGAAACAATTACTATATATGAACTTTTTTGTTGGCTGGTATTATGTCAACTTTACACAAGCTAGAGTGATCTGAAAGAAGGGAATGTCAACTGAGATCATGCCTCCATAAGGTCCAGCTGTAAGACAATTTTAATCAGCGATTGATGGTAGAAAACCAGCCCAATGTGAGTGATCCCATCCCTGGGTTGGTGGTCCTGTGTTCTATAAGTAATCAGACTGAGCAAGACATAGGGATCAAGCCAGTAAGCAGCACCCCTCCATAGCTTCTGCATTAGCTCTTTCCTCTAGGATTCTGCCCTATTTTGGAAATGTCAGTACCATGAAATGACCACGCAGAACAGCAATAACAGTGAAATAGAGCCAACTGGATCCTAGAAGACAAGTTGTGTGTGCTGCAGAGGGCAGACCTGGAGGAGAAGTAACATAAGCCCTTTGGAAGGGTCCATAAAATCATGAGTTGTTCCCAGACATTGGATACTGACTCATTTACAGTAGAAGTTTGTTTTTGCTTTGAATTGATTGTTACTGTGCCCTGGTTCTTCCCTCTTGAAGTAAAAAAGTATTTGATTTATTTTTGATTTTACTGAAGCCTGAAGTTGAAAGACTTTGAATTTTAAAAGACTTTGGATTTTAAAAAGAGATTGGCTATTTTAAACAGACTGAACATTTAATGTGTTTGAATATGTAAAGAGTGTGGGACTTTTAAATTATTTATGATTTTACATGAGATCTTGGGAATAAATAAGAAAGGAAAAGTTGTGGCTTAATAGTGATGTGTTTGTGTCTTAAGTTAATAAGGGGTTAGTTGTGCTGGCTGGTCTTATGTCAACTTGACACGAGTTAGACTTATCTGAAAGGGGAAAACCTAAATTGAGAACATGTCTCCATGAGATCCAGCTGTAAGATATTTTCTTGAATAGTAACTGATGCAAAGGACCCAGCCCATTGTGGATTGTACCATCCTTGGGATGGTGGGCCTGGGTTCTATGAGAAAGCAGACTGAGCAAGACATGAGAATCAAGCCAGTAAGCAGCACCTCTCCATGGCCTCTGCATCAGCTCTTTCCTCTAGGATCCTGACCTGTTTGTGTTCCTGTCCTGACTCCTTCAATAATGAATAGTGCTGTGGAAGTTCAAGCTGAATAAACCCTTTCATTCCCAACTTGCTTTTTGGTCATGGTGTTTTATTGCAGCAATAGAAACCTAACTAAGACAGCCTTCCAAGATGGAAGTGAAAGTAATATCAGATTTCACTTTTGTAAAAATAACCTTGGTAGTACTATATAGGAGAAGATAATGTGAGGTTTCTGTGAAAAAAATATTTAGAAAATGATGTATGTAAATTCTATAGAGAATAATCTAAAGAAAGTGGGTCATGGCAAGTGAGTGTGCTTTGAATGCCATTTAGTGACCTAGACATCAGTTTTGGGCTGTAGAAAATAACAGAATAGGTTAATAATCACATTTGGAAATAATTTCTAAAAGTCACATACAAATTTCCACTACCAAATTAAGTGACTGTCATAGGCATGTGTTAATGTTTGTTTTTTTTTTATCATTTTGGTCTTTTGGAAGAAAATTACTCATTTTAAGACAGACTAATACTGAATAAGTTCACAAATAGTTGCCATCCACCACTGTTTGGGCAGTAGAAACACAAACTTTATTTTTTCAAAATGCACATTGTAACATCTAGGTAGTGAATAATATCATTAGAAGCAACATTTCAAAAACATTTTACTGTGGACTTCAATTGCCTCATTGCACTACGATGCATAATTTCAAATGACTTTGATACACATTTCACAAATTAGAATACTTTTTTTTACAATATGGGCATCATTAAAGCAATTTTCTCTGGCCTGCTAAACTATGAACACTTGACAGTTGAATCTTAGTCACTCTGCTGATTTTACAAAACAAGATTAAGTGTATTTGCTAGGAGGGATGAGAGATTAGGGAGGAAACACTTTTATTGTATGGAAGAGTTAATCTGCTTTCTATCCAGCTCATTTTTCTCAGTTCTGACTAATGCTGAACTACAGGATTACAAAAGCAATGTAAGCATTATGTTCTTCAGTCATCCATAAAGTAACCAGAGTTACTATTCTAAACAACTTACTGAATACATCATCCATAATGATTAAAATTCTCTCTTATTTTCCTTTGCTGATGGAATATTGTCCATCTTCTAAGAAAAGATATAGAGATTCTTTATATTGTGGTTTCAGTCTCTTTTTCCCTTCTATACCATTATCCTTTGTGGTTACATTTCCTGAACTTCCTAAATACCTAAATTTTTTCTCTTTAAGATGAGAGAAATGTAATTATTTGAGAGAGATAGAGAGGTACAGAGATATGGAGAAAGGAAGAGGGAAAGAAACACTGAGAGTGTGTTCATGTAGGTGTGTGCATATGTTTAGAGGGGGCACCTATGGAAGTCATAGTTATACATCAGGTGTCTTCCTCAGTTTCACTCCTCTTATGTCTGAGACATTGTCAGTCTCTGTATACAGATTTGGTTCAGTTGTTTGGACAGTGAGCTCTAGGGATCTATCTATTTAATATTATGTCAGATTTTATTTTAAATATGATTGATGAGAATCCTAACCTTGACACTTATACTTCTGTAGCACGCGTTGCACCTACTGAACCACCTCACTAGTCCCAATTCAGTTCTTTTATGTTCTGTATATTTTGCTTTCTATGCCAGACATGGACTTCCTGGTTCTCACCATACCAGAAAAATTCTTCATTGACTTTTAAAACCAACTTCAAACAACTTCATCTTCCAGATCTCTTTGAAGCTTTATCGTTCACCTGCAGGGAGTATTTTTCTTTTTTGTGCTTGTATTAACACTTTGCATCTATCTCTTCAATAGTGCCTATCAAACTGTATTCTTGTTGTATGCTTAAATGGATATTTCCATCATTTAGCTAAAAAAAAATCTCACTAATTCTGCATACAGAAAGCCCAGTAGCATACCTAGCAAAATAGAGAACTATAGAATAACAGCCTCTTAATGAATAGCTGATAAAGTAAGCCTCACATAAAGGTTTAACTCATTTCAAGCACAACATGGTGAGTGTGTACAGAATAATGTAACATTTTTATAATGCCATTTAACCATTAGAAATAAAATATATGAAGACATAAAGTATCAATTATGCCCATGCTTAATATACTGATTTTTATAAAACAAAAAAAATTGTAAAACAAACAAAGTAACTTGTTTGCTTTGTAGAGGAATATTTAATCTTTTAAAACAGCAACATGACTATTCTGGGAAAGGATCACATTCAAGACCTGTGTGATCAGCTGGAATTCAGCACACATCATTAAGTAACCCAACTAAGAAGGCAACTTTGGCACTCCTTTAATCCCAGCTCTCAGTATGTAAAAGGAAGAAGTCAGTTCAGAAGCAGGTCATGGTTCTCAGTTCAAGGGGCTCAGTTCAGTGTTCACAGTCAGTTCAGAGTTAAGAGAGACACAGTAGAGGTTGAGAGAATGGAAGAAATTTGATTCAGAGCATGATAGTCAACTGAGAAGTGGGAAGTCATAGGCAGAGTGAAGTAAAGAGTGGGTACATGCCTTTAATACCAAGTCTGAGAGTGAATCAGAGTGAAGACTTGGCAGAGTGACATCTGAACTGAATCGGAGTGAAGGGCAGGCAAAGTGACAAATCAGAGAAAGAGACAGCAGAATGAGTCAGAGTGAGGACATGCCTAATTCTCACAAAATAAAATCAGGCTTTCAGCTCAGAGAGTCAGGCAGTCAGAGAATCAGTCAGATAACACACAGAGGCAGTTCAGCAGGAGTCAGTATCAGACAGGAAGTGTGAGTTTGGGAGAGTCAGCTAATAGTGAGAGTCAGTTTGAAGCTGAGCAGAGCAGTTAAGTCAGAGAAATTGAAGGAGTCAGCCAGAGTCAGCCACAGTAAGAAGAGTTCAGTCAGGAACAGTCAGTCTTCTCAGGTCAGTTTGATCCAGTCAGCTAAGAGAAGAATTTGAGCAAAAACAGCTAGTAAGTTGATGCAGTCAACCAGGGAAGTCAGTTGAGTTCAGTACAGTTTTACATTCAGATGGAGTCAGTGAGAGTGAGTCAGTCAGCAGTAAGTCTCAGAGACTTAAATGATGTTGGTTTAGCCTTGAAGATTAGATTGTACAGAGGCTGAAGCCTTTGAGTTCTGGGCTTAAAATTAGATTGTATGGAGGCTGAAACTCTCTGAGGACCAAGAATTGAAATAGCAAAGAATAAATTGTCCTTTGACACAAACCTGTAAGAATAATTAATTAAATAAATTATTACATTCTATGCCTACCTTACTTGAGATAGTATCTGTACTGTCTAGTTTTATGTCAACTTGCCACAAGCTAGAGTTATCAGAGAGGAAGGAGCCTCAATTGAGAAAATGCCTTCAGAAGATTGGGTTTCAGGCAAGACTGTAGGACATTTTATTAATTAGTGATTGATGTGGGAAGTCACAGTTCATTTTGGGTGGTGTCATCCTTGGATTGGTGGTCTAGATTCTTTAAAAAAGCAGGCTGGGCAATCCATGGAAAACAAGCCAGTTAGCAGCATTCTTCCATAACTTCTGTAACAGCTCTTCCCTCCAGGTTCCTGCCCTGTTTGAGTTCCTGTCTTGACCTCTTTCAATGATGAAAAATGATGTGGAAGCATAATCCAAATAAACTCTCTCCTCTTCAAGATACTTTGGTATATATATTAAATGCGTATGTATATATCCATTCTGAAAATCTGGAGTGTATTTTATAGTTTACAGATAAGAGCGTTTTCTATTTCATCTTTTATTAAAATAAATTTTATAAGTCGTTAATGCCTACATAACCTATTCTCAAATTATTTAAATGTAGTATTCGATATATGTATAAAATAATGACTGTAAATTTGTATCATTTCTACAGAACCTCAGATTTTTAAAGTTTCTTATTTAATCCTCAAGGGAAATCTGGTTGAATGATTAGATGTATACACAGATTTGGTTAAAGGTAAGAATTAAGGTGTTTGAGGAGTAAGAGTTCCATAAACTATTGTTCCAGACATGAGCATTAGATTTGTTTTTACACTAGAACAGATGGGAATAGAAATGAAAGACTTGTTTCATATAGTTACTTATTATAAATATTGTTGATGATCTAAATAATTATGATTCCTCTTAATTAAATCTTAAAATCTTTGTTCAGGATGTAATGGAATGTATCCTTTTAAGGTGGTTAAGTCACGAAGGAGAAGATTTTAAAAATAATAGTGTACTAATAAATTAGGACAAAAATCATTTCTCTACCACTTCAATGATATGATAATATACTAAGAAGTTACTTATAAGAAAATAAAGTCTGTACCAGATAGCAAATCTGGCACTATTTAAATATTTGACTTTAAATTACCTAAACTGTGACAAATAAAATTTTGTTACTTTGGGGTTGGCAAGATGGCTCAGAGGGTTAAGTTATTTGCAGGTACACCTAAAATTTCATGGAAGAAGAGAACTACCTCACGTAAATTCCTCTGTGACCTCCATTTGAATGTCATGAGATATCTGTGCTTATGCACAAAAATAACACACACACACACACACACACACACACACACACACACCACACATCAATAAAAAATCAATAAACCAATAATCTGTTACAATTCTTTTGTTTATACGTTACCCAATTTATTGCATTTTAATATCAGACAATGGGGAAGAGGAGAATATCAAAGAAATCCACAATGCCTCACACACCATGCTAAGAAAATGGAAATAGTTAGTGACTACAGTGTACAGGGGCATTATTTTCCATAGTTCTTTGGTTTCTTTGCTGGTATTATGTGTCAGGATGTAAATCTGGAAAGATAGGTAAATTATTTGACTAGATAATAAGTACATGAAATATGATGAGAAATTGTGAAACATTTCAGAAAATTTGTTTTAAAGTTACTGTTTAAATGGCAGAAGATTATGGAGAGGAAATACTTTATAAAAGTAACAAAGGGATTGTCAAATAAACATTAGTATATCATATGGTAACTCCATGACAGCAATATGAAAAGAGATAGACAATCCAAGCAGGGTCACTGTGCAGTACAAATAGGAAGCAAAGTCATCAAACAACAAATCCAGAAAAAAGGGATGGTTATTATTACACTGTCACTCTCAGAAGTTGAATATTTGAAGTATTTGCCATCTATAAAAATTGTTTTATTTATAATTCTTACTGTTAACCATGTTGACAAATAAATTAACTTATGGGAATAATTATACTTTCTATTAGTGAATAAAAGCTCACTCAGAATTTTGTATATTATGTCTGGAAAAACAATTCTTACTTTCCCTTATTATGCATTTAATTAAAATTTAACTTACATAAACTTTCATGGTTTGTTTCCAATTTCTAAGAAGTATGTTGCATTTCTCTAGTTTCTCAAAAGTCTTTAATTGCTTTTCATACATTTACTGTGTCAATTTAAAAATATATCTCAACCTACTCTGGAAATTTATCAGTGTATCTAGTACTGACATTAAAGTGGTAAATGTTTCTAAATACTAAACAGTTGTCATGGAGATTAATCAAGATATTTTAAGAAAAAATTATATTATTTTTATCAGAAATTAGCTAATTAGCATATAGAAAAATACATATGCTAGAATCTCTAAATGAGGTTCTCAAGAAAAAATATTCTTTTAAAATAAAAGAAAATAAGGCCAGCCTCCAAAACTTCAGGAAGGCTGCCCATCCATGGAACCCCTCCATTTACTTGGTGCCCCTTCTTCCTATCTCCAGTACTACCTTTCATCCTTCTAACCATGCTCCTCTCACCAGTTGAAGTAGAGGCTCCCTGCTAGACCAGAGGCCATGTCTGCCTCCAGAACTACATGTAGGTGCCTGGCTTGTGAATCCTTTTCATTATTTCCAATACTCCTTCATCACCAATCCGCACTCCTATCACTGGGTCCCAATCCAGCCTCATTCCAGCACCCAACTTAAGCTGAGGCTTCCTGCTGGACCAAAGGCTACACTTGCCTCCAGAACTCCTGGTAGGATGCTGGCACATGAAACTCCTCCATTCTCTTGGTGCCTCCTGTCTATCCCAGACTCCATTTCTTGTCATAGTATCCCACCCCCGAACTCAAGCATAGGCTCCCAGCTAGACTAGAGGTCAATCTGGCCTTCATTAAATTCAAGAGAAACCACTCCACTCCCTTGGTGCTCCCCATCTATCTCCAATTCCCCTCCTTCTGCATTGCCATGTTTCAACCCCTCACCTCAAGTGGAGACTTCTTGATGGCCTAAAGCCACACCTCCAGAAATCCAGGTAGGCCACCTCTCTCCCAAACCCTCCATTCTCTTGGTGCCCCCCTCCTGATCCCCAACCCCCTTCCCTTCATTGTTGCAGTGACCCAGTGCACAACTTGGGCATAGACTTCCTGATGGACCACAGGTCACATCTGCTAGAATTACAGCCAACGACTCTAGCAGAAAACACTTGCCCATCTGCAAGCCCCACAGACCAGAATACCAGAGAGGAAACAAACCAAGGAACAAATCACCCATCCAACAAAGACAAGCTCGGGAATTTGGCACCTAAACCTGTATTCACCCCAAACCCAAATGCTTAGAAGCTGGTATAAGAACAAAATCAACAATAGCCAGGGTGATATGTCACCAACAGAGCCCAAATATCCTACTACAAAAAGCCTTGAATATTCCAACACAGCTAAAGCACAAGAAAATGAATGTATGAAAATGAAGGAGTATTTAAGAGGAAGTGAATAAATAAATTTCTTAAAGATATTGATGAAAAGACAAAGAGAAAATGGGAGGAAATCAATAAATCCATTAAAGAAAGCCAAGAAAAAGCAGTTTACAGAAACAAATAAAACTGTTCAAGACTGGAAAATGGAAATAGAATCAATAAAGAACGCACAAACTGAGGAAATTCTGGAAGTGAAAAATCTAGGTAAGTGAACATGAACTACAGAGGCAAGCTACACCAATGGAATGCAAGAGATAGAAGAGAGAATATCAAGCATTGGAATTACCTTAAAAGAAATAGATACCTCAGTCAAAGAGAATGTTGAATCTAAAATATTCCTGGCACTAAATTACCAGGAAAACTTGGACACTATGAAAAGACTAAACCTAAGAATAATAGGAATTCAGAAGCAGAATCCCAGCTTAGACACCCAGAAAATATCTTCAGTAAAAGCATAGAAGAAAAATTTCCAAACCTAAAGAAGGATATGCCTATAAAGTTAAAAGATACAAGAAATATACAGAACACCAAATAGATTGGATCAAAAAAGAAAGACCTCTCACCACATAATGATCAAAGCACTTAACCTACAGAACAAAGAAATAATATTAAAATCTCCACATGGAAAAGAGTAAGTAACATAAAGGCAGGTCAACTAGATTTATACCCACCTTCTCAATAAAAACTCTAAAAGCCAGAAGGGCCTAGACAGACATCTTGCTGACTCGAAGAGACCACAGATCCCAGCCCAAAATGCTATACCCAGCAAAATTTTCCATCACACCAAATGAATAAACCAACAAAATATTCCATGTTAAAGCCAAATTTAAACACTATAAATCTGCAAATCCAGCCCCACAGGAAGTACTAAAAGGAAATCTCCAACCCAAGAAGGTTAACTACACCATGAAAACACAGGGAATAAATTATCTCACACCAGCAAATTCAGTAGAAGAGAGAAAAACTTCTCTCTCTCTCTCTCTTTTCTCTCTCTCTCTCTCTCTCTCTCTCTTTCTTTCACACACACACACACACACACACACACACACACAGACACACACACACACATACCCACCACTACTACCATCACCATAACCACAACCACAACTATGACCAACAAAGAAATAACAGAAATCATCAATTAATGGTCATTGATATCTCTCAAAATCACAGGAATAAATTTTCCAGTAAAAAGACAAACACTAACAGAATGGATGTGAAAACAAGAATCATCCTTCTGCTACATACAAAAAACATACCTCAACATCAAGGATAGACATTATTCAGAGTAAAGGTTTAGAAAGAGTGTTTCCAAGCAAACAGACCTAAGAAGCAAGCTGGTGTAGGCATTCTAATATTTAACAAAATATACATCAGACTAAAATGAATCAAAAGAGATGGGGGAAGACATTTCCATAGTCATAAAAGTAAAAATCCACCAAGATGATATTTTAAAACTTAACATCTATGCTCCTAATATAAGGAAACCCACATTTGTTAAAGAAACTACTAAAGCTTAAAACACACATCAACCTTCAGACATTGATAGTGGGAGGGTGTCTACTGAAATACCCCCCACTCTTACCAATGGACAGCTCTTCCAGACAAAAACTAAGCAGAGCAATACTGGAGTTAACAGATGTTATAAACCAAATGGATCTAATCGATATCTACAAAACACTTCACCCCTGCAAAAAAGAATATGCCGTCTTCTCAGCTTTCCATGGAACCTTATCTAAAACTGACTCAGTCACAAAGCAAGTCTTAACAAATACAAGAAAACTGATCAACCCACCTTATCTTATCTGAACAGCATGGACTAAAACTGGATTTCAACAACAACAGAAAGAACAGAAAGCCTACAAATTCATTCAAACTGAATACTCATTTCTGAATGACTACTGAGTCAAGACAGAAATAAAGAAATTAAAGACTTTCTATAATTCAATAAAAATGAATACACAACATATAGAAACTTATGGGACACAATGAAAAAAGCACTAATAGGTAAGTTCATAGCACAAATTGCCTACATGAAATAAGTGTGTTGATCTAATATTAGCAACTTAGCAACAACTAAAATCTCGAGAGCAAAAAGAAGAAATCACACCCAAGAAGAGTAAACAGCAAGAAATAATCAAACCGAGGGCTGAAATCAATAATATAGAAAAAGAAAGAACAATCTTTGAGTAAAATCAGTAAGATAGACAAACACTTATTCAAGCTAACTAAAAGACAGAGGATAACAAAATTAAAATCAGAACCAATGTAAGGCATAACTATAGACACCAAGAAATGCCAATAAATCACTAAGACATACTTTAAAATAATATACTCCAGAAAATTTGAAAAATCTAAAAGAATTGGATGAATTTCTTGATATATAACACTTACCAAAGTTAAATCAAGATCATATAAACAATTTAAATATACTTATAATCCCTAGTGAAATAGAAGCAGTCATTAAATATCACCAACCATAAAAGGCACAGGGCCAGAGAGTTTTAAAATAGAATTCTATGAGACTTTCAAAGAAAAGTTAACACCAATACTCCTCAAACTATTCCACAAAATAGAAACAGAAGGAACATTGTCAACTTCATTTAATGAGGCCACAGTCACTCTGATACCCAAAGCACACAAAGATTCAACAAAGAAAGAGTATTACAAACCAATTTTCCTCATGAATATAGGTACAGAATATTCAATAAAGCATTTGCAACTGATCCTGAAAATACATCCAAAAACATGATCTACTATGATCAAATAGGTTTCATCCCAGAGATACAGAGATAGTTCAACATAAAAAAGTCAGTCAAAATCAGACAATGTAATCCACCATATGAATAAACTTAAAGAAAAAAATCTACATGATAATCTCATTAGATGCTGCAAAAGCTTTTGACAAACTCAAACACCCTTCATGATAAATGTCTTGGAGAGATTGGGAATAGAAAGACATACACGAACTTAATAAAGGAAAATTACAACAAGCCAATAGCCAAAACCAAATTAAGTGGAGAGAAGCTCAAAGCAATTCCACTAAAATCAGGAACAAGAAAAGGTTGTCCACTCTCTGCTTATCTATTTAATATAGTACCCGAACTTCTATCTAGGGCAGTAAGACAACTGAAGGAGATCAAAGGGATTCAAATTGGAAAGGAAGAAGCCGATGTTTCATTTTAAGATGATAAGATAGTATATGTAAGTGACCCCAAAATTTCTAACAGGGATCTCTTAAAGCCAATAAAAAGCCTTCAGTGAAATGTCTGGATACAAGATTAACTAAAAATCAGAGTCCTCCTATATATAAATGACAAATGGATTGAGAAAGAAATCAAGAAAACAACACTCTTCACAATAGCCACAAATAATATAAAGTACCTTGGGGATAACACTAACCAGGCAAGTGAAAGACTTGTATAACAAAAAACTTCAAATCTTTGAAGAACAAAATGGAAGACCACAGAAGATGGAAAGATCTCCCATGATCATGCATCAGTAGGATTAACGTTAAAAATGGTCTTCTTTCCAAAAGCAATCTACAGATTCAACAGAGTCTTCATTTAAATTCGCAGACCTTGAAATGGTAATACTCAACTTCTTATAGAAAAACAAAACAAAACAAAAAACAAAAACAGAGTATCAAAAACAATCCTTAACAATAAAAGAACTTCCAGAAGTATCACCATCACTGATTTCAAGCTTTACTACAGAGCTACAGTAATAAAAACTACATGTTATTGTGGTAAAAATTGACATGGTGATCAGTGGAATCAAATGGAAAACCCAGACATAAATCCACACACCTATGGACATGTGATTTTCAGTGAATAAACCAGGAACACACACTGGAAAATGAAAGCACCTGTAACAAATGGTGTTGAACTGGATGTCAACATGTAGAAGAATGCAAATAGATATAAATTTATTACCTTGCACAAAACTCAAGTCCAAGTAGATCAAAGACTTCATCATAAAACCAGATAAACTGCAGAATAGACTTTAACACATTGTTACAAGAGACAATTTCCTGAGAGAATACCAATAGCAAAGGCACTAAGATTAACAATTAATAAATGGGACCTCATGGAACTGAAAAGCTTTTGCAAAGCAAAGGACACTGTAAATATGACAAAATGGCAACCTACAGAATGGGAAAAGATTTTCACCAACTTCACTTCTGATAGAGGGCCAATATCCAAAAGATATAAAGAACTGAAGAAACTACACATCAGCAAACCAAATAACCCAATTAAAAATGTCATACAGATCTAAACAGAATTCTCTTATAGGAATCTCAAATGGATAAGAAACATTTAAAAAATGCTCATCATCTTAAGTCATTAGAGAAATGTAAATTTAAACTACCTTGAGATTCCATATTACACATGTCAGAATGGTTAAGATCAGTAACACAAAGGAGAGCTCATGTTGATGAGGATGTGGAGCAAGGAAAACACTCCTTCATTGCTGGTGGAAATGCAAACTTGTATAGCAACTATGGGAGTCAATTTGGCAGTTCCTCCAAAAATTGGCCTGTTTACTTCATGACCTAGCTATAACACTTTTGGGCATATACACAAATGCTGCCCCATTCTACCACAAGGACACTTGCTCAAATATGTTCATATTGGTTTTATTCATAATAGGCTGAAGCTTAAAACAATCTAGATGCCCCTCAACCAAGAATGCAGAAAGAAAAGTTGGTACATTTGCACAATGGAGTATATTACTCAGCTATTAAAAATGGCATCATAAAATTTTCAGTCAAATGGATTGAACTAGAAAAGGTTATAGTGAGTGAGGTAACCCAGACACAGAAGAATAAATATGTTCTAGTCTCACTTATATATTAGTTATAAGTGGGCTGGAACTGGAACAGAAAGGATCGGGTATCAGGTAGGGATAGAGGGAGTAAATATGGGGAGAGATGACTGGATTTGGGAGGTGTTTGTGGGGTGATATTGAAATCAATTGCAGTGGCACCTCCTCAGAATCTTCAAGGATGACCCTGGTAAATACTCCTAGTAATGGCATATAGGAAGCCTGAACAGGGTATCTTTTATAACCAGACAAGGCTTTCAATGGGGGTACTGGGAAACCAACACAGACAAAAAACCTGCTTGCAAGACGTTCTGGGGTAATGGAGGCACAGAATTGTGGGAGTGGCTGACTAATGGCTGGTCAACCTCAATACTGCCTGCATGGCCAGGAATGGGAGCTTAGATAGCCCAGAGACCTAGCATAGAACAAACATGGCTGGCAGATTAAAAAAAATCAATGAAATGATTTCTAATGATATTCTGCTATACTCCAAGATTGGTGCCTAGTACAATTATCATCAGAGAGGCTTTCTCTGGTTGCTGATTGAGCAGATCCAGAGATCCACAGCCAGACATTAGGAGGAGCTGGGAGAACCCAACAGAACAGGGAAGAGAGGATTCAAGGAGCCAGAGGGGCTGGGGACACCAAGAGAATATGGTCCACAGAATCAATTACACAGGGCATCAATCATTCAGCCTATATTTGTCTGTGCTAGGTCCTCTCCATATTGTGTTAATGTTATTTCGCTTAGAGTTCTTCTAGGACTCCTAATAGTGGGAGTGGTTTGGGATCTCTGACTAATTTGTCTATTCTTCAGACCCCATTCATCCTACTGTGTTGCCCCTTACAGTCTAGATTTGAGGGTGTGTCCCTGGTCTTACTGCAACTTGTTATGCTGTATTCAGCTGATATCCCTGGGAGGCCTGCTATTTTCTGAAGGGAAAATTGATGATTTGGGGGAGAAGGGATGTAAGACTGGGGCTGGAAGGAGTCAAGGGAGAGAAAACTGCATAAGGGATGTATTATACTAGAGAAGTATAAATACATTTTTAAAAATAAAACTATATTCACGTGTCTAATTTATATATTGTATTGAGAAGGAAGTATAAAAAAATGTTTTAAAAATCCATAAACTTCATCTATAACCACAAATCAAAGTGGCTATATTAGGTAAAACATATGAGATTAAAGAAATAATCACATAGTATTGGTCTATTCCCAACAAAATTAGATATATGAAGAAGAAATTATTTTACCTAAAACACATTGGTAATAAATTTGTATACTTCATGTTACCTATGTGATTGAATTTTGTACTGAAATCAAATTTGTTCTTAAGTGATGAACAAAACATACACATTTTAGTTTCAAAACTCCATTGATTTTATTACTTTAAAGTATAAATGTTTATGAGTCTATTCATTTCTACTGCTAAAACCCAGCCCTTATGTTTAAATCAACTTTACAACAGTTTTAATAGCTCCTATGTAACAAGCCTTCGGTTTAATTTTAAAGGATAGCAAGGCGATTAAATTCACACTCTATCTGATGAAGTCCTATCTGTTCATGACAAGTAGAAGAAAATGGAGGAATATAGAGAGGGCTACAGAAAATTCTTGACTTACAGAATTGGGGTATCTAAGTCCAGCATGAGTTATGAATAATAATGATTGAGAGACAAAAGGAGCAATTTCTAACAGGTACATTTATTTGCTGAATAACTAATAAAGAGAAATATCTATAAAGAAAGATTTAACTAATTAGAGAAGGCCCCAGATTTAGATTTCATTCACAAATTTTTACTTTGAGGTCATATGAATGTGAAGTGCATTCGTTAGCAACTCTGTACTTAAAAATTACTTTGAATTTGAATATTCTCTTATTCTAGCAACTTTTAGTCTCATTCTTGCTTCCAAAGATGGTACCAATATTAGATGATGATATTCAAGTTCTTAGCTGTGAATTAAAATTACTAGCCTCCACCTTGAGTCTACAATGTTAGATAGTTTAAATAATTCTGAAATACTTCTTTATTGTTTAAGAGTATTTTTAATATTTCAATATATTTAGCATTTTTGAATATTTCATACATTAGAACTTCATCCACATCATTACAACCCATCCCTCTTCCCTCCTAATCTTCCTTCTCCCTCCAAAATTCACAATCTCTTCTTTTATTATTACTCTTACATGCATATACACATATATTCATGTATATACATATATTCATGTGCATGTGTATATATATATATAGCATCATATATAAACTAATGAGTCCATGTAGCTTTGTATGCATATAGTTTGTATGTATATGCTTCCAGGGCTTATCACTTATGATTGGGCAACCTATGAGGGATCTTGTTCCTGGAGACAACTTATTTTTTCTTCTCAGGATTCATTGACCTTCTGTGAATCTTTCTGTAGGACCATGAGGAATTTTCCCTCTTCACATTGGCATGCCAACTGGTATTGCCACTATGTTGATCTTATTCATATTATTGAGCTATCTCGAGTGTACATTTCTTGTCATGTCTAGGAAGTATATACCTTCAAAAAACACTCTAGGGCTCTGGTTATATAATCTTTCCATAACCACTTCTATAGTTTCTTTAGTCTTGTGTCTAAGGGTTATATTGCAAATATATCAGTTAGGGTTGGTCATTTCACAGTCTTTTATTCTCTGCATTTTGAACAGTTGAATATCTCTTTAATAGTATCATCTGTTCCAAAATGAAACTTCTCTGATGAAGGGTGAGAGCTATATCTGTGAATACAAAGACAGATATTTAGAAAATAAATTGTATTGGCTTAGGAAACTGACAGTAGTGGGTTCGCTATTTGTGTTTATGATCTCACCAACCATGGATAGTTGGCTAGGTTTAAAATACCAGGCTCAAATTCCTTCCTGATGAGTGGGCCTTGAGTCCAATTATACAGCTGTTAATTACCCTCAAGATAAAAGTGCCACTATTTGATCACGGTGGATGTACTGCTAGTTAAGTCATTATTGTGATTTATAGGCTTACAGTCAGATAAGTCCACTGATTGCTTTTATTCTTTAGCATTTATGAAACTATGAGAGCTAATCTTTAGGGAAGAGGCTTTCTGGTCATTTCCATCCAAATTCTTCCACGTGCTATTTTGAAATTTGAATTTCATGGTAACTTTGAAAATAAAATCTTACCTTAGAATTTGTGGAGGCAAATAGGGACAGAAGCAATAATTTAAATTGTTTAGTGGGGTCTCTTGGACTCAGCTGAACAAAAATCTCAAAGGAGGTTTTCTCAGAAGTGGTAATTTCTTTTTTGTTGTTGTTAGTTCATGAGCATCAAAGAATATGCATTGAAGCTTGATGCTTGTTTGATCACTTTGCTTTTTGAGACAGTCTTATTTGGTAGCCTGGACTGTTGTCCATCTCCAAGATCCCCCAGGGATTAAAGATAAGGACCACCATATCCATATCCTTTTGAGATACTCATTAATCTTTTGATACAAAATTTTACTTAAACTTGATACCATTCAAATACTGGGTAACATAAAATCTAGAGATGCTATGAAGAAGAATGCCTGCAAAAAGGATGAAGATACCAATATGGATCATTCATTTTAAGATATCATATGTTATAATACAATTTTCATCATTTGAAAAAACAAGACCATGTTATTAATAAATGGGAAATTTAAGCATTGGTGGGTAATATATTACAGAAGTAAGGAAGATGAGAGAGGCATGAAAGATGACTCAGAAAGTAAAGATACAAGCAGGCAACCCTGAATACCTGAGATCATTCCCTGGAATGTATATGGTAGAAAAGAGTATCCACTCCCAAAAACTTACTGTCTGACTTTGTCACTCATGCAAAATATACACAAAATAAATATACAAATGTAAAACAAAGATAAATGAAGGATGAAAGTAAAATTTTATGAATAAAATTATTATGATTCAGACATATTTGAAACTTGCAAAGTAGTAACAGCAGCAGGTAAAATTTAGTTAATGGGGAGAGAGTGATACAATGATTTCACTCTCTCTACTTGACTGCATTTCATTATGTATAATCTAATAGTGCTAAATTATCTTAGGAAGTTATTAGCCACATGTGTATGAAAATATCACTTTGCAAATTTAATAGTTATCCATTAGCTCTTCCTCAATCTATATAGTTTATTGTCAGAAGAACAAACAAAATATGCATCTTTATTTTTAAAGCCTTTCTCTATGATTAGGATAGGGAAAAAGATGAAATTTTGCTTTGAAAAATCTGTGTTTAGATAAAAATCTTAATAACTAAACTGTTTAGAATCAGAAAATTATAGATAAAAAGCTTAAATATTGACATAAGATATTTAAATATTTCTTTCCTTATTTTAAAGCAAAACTAAGAGAATATAGGTTATTTATATGCATTAATTTCTCATGTTATAAATGACAAAGCCAGAAAATTAAATGCTAGCTTGTATTAACCACAAAGCTCAACTCGTGTTGTGAGTTAGAAATTATCTCCATTTATTTTATATTCCAAAATTGCCACGTTGGCATTCTTCCATAAATACATTTGTTTATTCATTCAACAAATATTTAGTAATAATATAGAGTATCGTTGTGAGCTGCTACTCAACATGTCACATGGGAGTAGAAGGATGTGTGAATAAACAAGTTAATTCTACTATGCGAGCAAATTAGGAAAAGGAATTGGTGGATTGGGTGTCTAACTAAGAGGATGAGTGTTATGGAAAATAGGAGATAATGAATAAAACAACAACACATTAGAAGATATGCAATGATCAAAATATATCATTTTTGATTAAATGAGAAATATTTTGTGTATCTTAACATCTTTCCTATGTGTTTCTGGCATTTTGGAAGCACTATTTCAATCAACACATGTCTATCTGTCAATTACTAGATTATAAGCCTCTAGAGGAAAGGAGCTATTCGGCTATTTGAAATGTTTGCTATAAAATTCAGCAACTGTTTGCTAAATATGTGTAAAATGTATTTAGCAACTAATATGTTCTAGTTTAGTTCACTACAATAGACTTTGATAATTACTGAATAACATTTCCCTTTCCCTTTATTTATAGCTTGTTTGTTTGTTTGATTCTTTTCGTGGGAAATTATCTGTTGCCGAACTATTTCTTGCTGTTCTTTATAGCGTTATATACCATAGTGTTTATAGTTATGGATCTAATTTTACAAGCAGTTCATGCAAATGAGGTTTCCACCAATTGCAACAAAAGATCAGCGCATTTCATGTAATACATAGTTTACTGTATTCATATTGCATAATATTTTCTGATTTTGGTATGAACTATTTTCCATTGGTTTGTAGCTAGTCTGAGTTCAAACTTTCAATATTGTCTCCAAACACTGAGAATACTGCTGATTTCATTTCTTGGAAATAAAACATATTAATACAATTTGAAAATTATTATTTTTACTTAGTTACATAAACACTTGTTTGTCCCACATACACATTAAAAATGGCTTTTTTCTTCCTAAAAGTAACCTAATAATTTTCTATTACCTGATATTCCACTGAGATGTTAGGTAGCGTTTTTAAAATAAGCTAATAGCACAATTCAATTTGAGAATTTCCAATAATTAATCTGGTAGACAATTCTAAGGAAAAAACCACTCTCCTACACCTAATAGATAAACTAAATTATGGCATAAGCATTTGATTGGAAAAACTAACAACTAAATTTATTGTCCTCCTCCTGTTCCTCCTCTTCTTCCTTCTCCTCCTTCTCTGCCTCCTTTTTCTTCTAAATACAGAATATGTTCCAAAGCAGAACTAATCTGGAATGTGGTGTGTGTGTGGCGGGGGTCCAAAAGTAATAATCAACTTTAAAAATGTAATAGAATTAATTAATTTTGGTTGTCAAAGTTGTACAAATATTAATATATACATATATACACACATTTGCATATATTTATATTTGTATATATTTTGTATAAAAATGTGGATTTATAAGGTCCCTATAAATCATAAATATGATATATATTCATGAATATTACTGATATATATGTATATGTGTTATATGTATATATTGTGTGTGTATATATATATTTGTATATAAATATATACAATGTACATATAGATATATTCATTGTATATAAATTGTGTATATATATATTTACATACCAATATATACAATGTATATACCATAGATATATACAATATTTATATACAAAATATATACAAATATAAGTATATACTTGTATATATATAGATATACATATATATACACATATATGTATATATATTACTGATTCAGCATAACTTCATCAATTACAAACATTCAAATAAAGAAAATATGCCATGATCTTAACTATTCAATTTGCCAATTGCTTATTCATTTGCCACTCCTTATCAAGTTTAAAATTTCATTGTTTCATCTTTCTTTAGTTGCTGTAATTCTCTACAGGAAGTGGGGAGTATTTTGGCATATTTGCCTCAAGATAAAATAGTAATAGTATCAACTGACAGTTAGCAAACCACTTCTATATTTCCACCAGCAATGAAAGTTGATAATAACAGAGCATCTTGAAGCTCCAGGAAGAGATTGGTGAAAATGAGAATCAATTAGACCCATTTGCTTTGCCCAGTTAATTTCTTTTAAAGACCATGACTGGTGATAGTAATTGTTAACCCTTATAAATCCATAGGTTAAGTCAAAATAACTAGTAATTTCCTTTATAAAGATCATAATATAGTAACTACTGTCTCACTTTTTATAACTATTCTGACTTAAAATGAAACTTATAATAAAACCATTTCAACATTATGAAGTCTTCCTAGCATCATATTTCAATAATATAATTGAGATTTAGTTTGCTTTTGCTTTTCATCAGAATCTCAGAAGTACAAGTTGAAAGCTTTATTATGTTTTTCTCAAAAATGGTTGTTCAGTAACCTTCATGTAGTAGTGTATTTTCTCAAATCTCATTGCTTTGTTTACCTTCACATTAATGACATTAAATTCTCTGATAACTTTACATTTTTAGATATTAATATCTAATGTTATAATTTACCAAAATTTAAACTTTCTTATGGTCATCATTTTTTTCTCCATTTTTACTTACTCCATCTATAATACATAATATATGTATGCTATCCTCATATAGAAAACCCTTTAGATATTGACAAACTTATAAGCACAGAGATAATTCTCTCAATTCTACAATGAGTGTAGTGAATGTACAAGAAATGTTCAGTACTTCTGTACAATAATAAAAAAAGATAGTTTGTCAAGATAATCTCTAAAGACTATATATCAAGAATAAAAAAGAAAAGTAATTTTAACCTCTATTTAAATAAAACAAAATTATTGTAGTCTTTCATCATTGGATTGCACAGCAAAAATTTCTCTAAATATCATTTATCATAAGTAATGTTTTGCTGTGCCCATGGCCTTCAAATAATTCCTTAACACAAGAACTGATGCAAATACATCAGCTATAAAAATATTCATGGATATGACTTCTCTTAATTCATATAACTTCAATTCATGACTGACCATAAGTCATATCACAAGGCAAAATGGAGCAGGATAGAACAAAAGAACAAAGGAACTATCAGGTGACATTTTGACAGAGAAACAAACTATCAGTGGAAAAGTCATATTCTGTCTCCAAAGTAGAACAGCTGTAGGGGACATATGGTGCTACTGTGGAAGAGAAGATGCCTGGTTCATGGAGTGAGACCCTAATCAAGTGACTGATGTTGGATAAAATGCAAAATACTGTAGATTTTCTTCTGAGGAACACTTCTCTACAGATATGTACAAAGTTTGTTAATGAATTGGATAGAATGTAGTACCTACAATTACCGTAGGTTAAATACTAATATTATATTTGTCATGATGCTCTCTTCTTGTATTATAAAATATCCAATGCAAAAATAAAAGGTACTTTTAAGGTTGTCATAATCAGACATTTATCTGCAGAATGGTGTTCCTTAATGCCTTCATCCAAATAGGCCTTTCAGTCAGAAATGTGAAGTTTTACCCATGAATGTGAATGTTAGTGAATGCCAGTTTCTTTCACATTTGAACATTATTATTTTGGTCATTTTTCATGTGCCAAATATACTTAATAGACATATCAAGAAAGATAGAAAATATAGTTTCTAAGTCCTAGTCATGTGTATAATGAATACAAATGTCTAATTATTGTGCCAAAGCTAAATAGAGGGGTTTTAAGAATTATAAGGAAACTTCAAATATTGTGACAGTGTTGCAGTGCTTTTGGCTTCTATTTCCACTTGTAAAAAGTAGTTCTACTGCTATTCTCACAATTTATTCAACTCTCAGTCATTCATAATGGCCATTTCAGAGAAGGACTACTGATTTAATGTAAATCAGTTATAAAATAAGTCTTAATGAATATGGTATGCTTCAAATTATTCCACTTTGCTCCAAAGAACCTGGTTTAGATACTCCATTAGATTTCTATTGCTACACTTGTATTCCATTAATAAAGAGTATCAAAGACTCACAAATATATATACCTAAGAGACTTAAATAAACTACATTAACAATAAATTATAAATCAAAAGAGAAATGGATAAATGTGCAATATGAATATCTTGATTAGATCATCATTTTTGTTTTAATTACTGGAACCTGAAGACATCTTAATAATGAGCCATCAATTTACTTAGATATACTAAGCAATAAAATGAAAATTTTTTGGCACTTTAATTGTCCTAATATGCATAGTGCAGCCAGGATAGAAATTGACTCCTATGTGGAATTTTTGTAAATATAATTAACATGCTCATATCAGGAGGGCTCATCTTTTCACATCAGTACACACATATGTAGAAATGTATCCTACCTGTTTTGAAAGTTTTATTGGTTAATATAAGTTTATTTATTTAATAAGACAAAATGTTCTGTTAATTTGTATAAAATTTTAAAATACTCTCATCGTCTCAAAATGCTGGATCAAGGTATCATGACTACTATAAATTCTTCCCCGTGCCTAATATTATTAATTAATTAATTAGTTAATTAATTCCCAGTGTCTAATAAAATTAATCGCAAGTACACAGATACAAACAAAGAAATATTAGTCAGGCAGTAGTAGTAAAATCCTTTAATCCTAGAACTTGGGGTAGGCAGAGTTGGGGCAAGTAGATCTCTGAATTTGCGGTGCACCTGTTCTACAGACAGAGTTCCAGGGCAGACAGGGCTAACCAGAGGAACTGTGACTAGAAAAAAAAAAGATTCTTTGTTGGATATATTGTTCATTATACAAGACTTATTAAAAGTATTATAAATCTTTACTCCTCTGTTAATAATAGTAAACAGCATTACAATAATATATTTAATATAAACTCAGATACATTAACTAAATTATCACACTATTTAGTTTATTGATAAAAAAAGTGTTGTGATGAATGTAACCATGCAAAAATGTACAGCAATGCATAAGTATCTACTGGTAATATGTTAATGGTACATCCATATACTGATTATAACAAATAACTCACACTCACACACACACACACATACACACACACACAAATGGATACCAAGAAATCTTTCTTTGTGCCACTAAGTTTCAAGATCTAACCTACATTTTTAATATCTAGTGCTAACAGTGAGACTGAACATTAAATAATTCTTTGAGATAAACTTATTTACGTAAGTTTTAAACTTATTTCATCAACTTCATCAACCCTTTATTACATCTCAATTATTTATTCAAATGAATTTATTGAAATTTACACAAGGAAATTCATGTTAATGTGTAATACAGCCTAAAATAAACAAGGGCAGACATGGACAAGTATCTAAATTAGAATACCAACTTCTCTTATGTTAACATGACAATCTAATAATGACTTGTAAGTCATGTACCTTGTTTATACAAGCAATGAATCTTTAAATTTAAAAAGTGTATAATGTCAGTTTTTCCATTTTTATATTAGCCATTCAGACCACCTTCAATAATTATCTTCTTACAAATTTTAGTAGCTTTGATAATGAGAAAGCAAATATATATGGAATGAAGTTGTTGATCAAATGTACTAGGCATATCTGTATTTTCAATTGTATAACTTATTTCTCCTAGTGAATGCAAGGACCATCTTATAATTTATTATACCCAATATTATGTTTCAAGAGAAGGTCAGTATTAGCTCAATACTCTTGAGTATGTTTTGTGAATTCTATTAATAGTTCATGGTTCTAATGATTATTGAACAACGAGTTAGGAACATTAATATATTATACTTCCTGTGTCTTCTATATTTCTGTGATGAAGTAATATATAAGATTTGATGAAGAAAAGATGTTTTGGATATCATTGAATCATATAAGTATCATGATATGCCTTGGACAGGGTTATAATTAATCCATATAAGTAGAACAGAACAACTCATAGAAATTATAAGTAAAATTATTAAGGGCCAGTGAGATGGCTCAGTAGATAAAGGATGCTTACCACTCAGGCTGATATGCTGAGTTCATTTCTTTGGACTATAAGCTATAAGGAAAGAACTATCTCCTGCAAAGTTTCGTCTGACACTTACATACAGGCTGTTACATATACCTCTCACCCCCCCACTAAATAAATGTAATATATTAAAAAATTAAAATTCATTGAAGGAGATAACCAATGAAAATACCAATAGATACTTTATTTCAATGATAAACAGAAAAGAAAATTAATTTCTGTGCATTTTTTCAAATATTCATGAGTTAATAGTTTTGACAGCAACCCCTTCATTTAACACCAAATGTAGATGTAGATGTGAGCATTGATTTTATTTAATTATTCTCAGATTATTTTTTGCTAATTCAATCTCTGGTCCTAGAGGATTCAGCCTCCATACAATCTAACCTTCAAAACTAAACCTAAAAGGTTTCAACCTCCATACAATCTAATCTTCAAATGCAAACCCAGACCTTGAAGACTTCAGCCTCTGTACAATCTAACCTGTAAACCTAAACCTGTTAGCCTCTGAGATGTACAACTGACTGGATTCACTGACTAGCTCCTTCTGAAGTCAAAGCTGTACTCAACTGAATTTTTGGTTGGCTGACACAACTCACTCACTGTTCTGGTTCAAACTCTTCTCTAATGTGACTGGTTCAAACCAAACTTCTAAGAAGGCTGACTGTTTCTTATTATACTCTTCTGACTCTGGCTAACTCTGGCTGACCTGTGCACTTCTCTGATTGAACTGCTCTGCTCAGCTTCATACTGACTCTTGCTGTTAGCTGACTCTTTCCCCAAAACTCACTCTCCTGCTGAACTGACTCTGTATCTTATCTGACCAATTCTCTGACTCCCTGCTTTCTGTACTGAGAGCCTGCTTTTATATCTTAAGTGTTGGGTATGTTCTCACTCTGACTCACTCTGCTAAGTCTTCCTCTGATGTGTCAGTTTGCCAGTTCTTCACTTAGATTATTCTCAGATGTCACTCTGCCAAGTCTTCACTCTGACTCACTCTCACAGTTGGGAGTAAAGGTTTGTACTTATTCTGTGCTTCACTCTGCCTCTGACTTTCTGCTTCTCAGTTGTCTAGCGTGCTCTGACACAATCTGTTTCCATTCTCTCAATCTCTACTGTTTCTCTCTTAACTCTAAACTGACTGTAAACTCTGAACTGAGAACCATGAACTAAGATCAATGAACTGAAAGCCGTGACCTATGTCTGAACTGACTGCTTCCTTTGACATCCATGAGCTGGGAATAAAGATGTATGCCACCACTGCCTTCTGAATTTGGTTTAAATCTGTGTGCTATATTGGGATTGAGGGCATGTTCTAAATCTTTTTTTTCTACCTGGAGCATATATGCTGCCAGACTGAAAGATTAAATATTCCTATACATCCAAATATTTATAATTTAATAACTAGATGAGGTATAACCACTATTTATAATTATTGACAGATAAAACACAGCATTACTATTGATTGTATTATATACTTCTAAGAACACGCATAATATCTCCACAGACACTATCTACTAAGTTAAAATTTTTTAAAATTGTTCTCATTTGGGGTTATTTTCATTTTCTTATAGTTTTATCCTGTCGGTCATCTATTCCTAGCAATTCTGAGTACATTTGTGGATCATGGCATTGCATTAGTTTCCTTGATTGCCACCCTTAGAGTAGTTACTGGCCTATGTATGCTTTTTTCCTTGGTATATGAAGCATTCATTGAACACGATCTCATGACAAACAAAGGCATTTTTTTCAGAGTGCCAGACACCTTTGAAAAGCAAATAGAGTGTACAATGAACAAAATCTGAATGTTCCTGACTCAAGTTTTATGAAATTGTGGCTTTGCAGCTAACAAAATTAACAACCCTGAAAAAATTGGCAAAATTAAGTTAAACTTTTCAAGAAAGACAAAATGACCTAGTTACTACATTAAGCATTGATCCTTGAGATAAGTAAAATGATTAAGAATCCATCCACAAATCATTAAAGTAACAGAGTCAATAAATATTATAGAGGTGGTAAGTAGTGTACCAATATTCAAATTTAGTAATTACAATTCAGTGTAGCAGGGAGCTGAAAGTATATAAATAGATTACATAGCTTCAGAAACAAGTCCTGAAATTTCCCAGCAAATAGATTATCCAGTTTCAGAAACAAGTCCTGAAAATTTTCAGCAATTCTCTGCTTCAGTCTCCACGTTTGTAAAGCACTATCACAATAGTGCTCTTTCTTATATTATTACAAAAAGCAAATGAATTACCCATAACAACAATCTAATAATGAAGAAATATAGTAATGAAGCCCAAGTCAAGGAGCATCTCATAACATGTACCAAAATTTTATAACCACAGATGTCAATGGAAGACTGCAAATTCCTACAGATGGCATGGGATTAAGCAAGGATGAGAAATACTTTCAGTACGGGTCTAATATGGTTCTTGAAAAGAAAGAGGACCTTGGATAAACTTGTGAATTCTGAATGAAGCTAAGTTTACTTGATAGCCCTGTCCCAATGATACTTCCTTACTTCTGGCAAATGTATAACAATTTTGTAAGAGGCTAACAAACTGTAAATGAGAACAAATGAAATGTATGTATGAACTTAGTAATATATATGCTATTTCTGTGTTCAAACAAAAATAATATGATTAATATGATCTTTAAGAGTAAATTCTATTAATTAGTTGATATACAACAAATACAATAGATCCAGTCACATAACAAATGCTAAATAGATATTAGATAGTTGCAGCAATTTTTCTATTCTATTATGTTCTTCACAACAGAGAAGAAAATGTGTAGAAAGGGAAAATTTAAATTAATTACAAAAGGCTACGGGATAATACTGGGTAGTTTGAAAATTGAAAGACAAAAGGTCAAATTTTTATAGACCAATAAACAGAAGTGCTGTGTTATCTCGCTGTACCTTCTCTAATCATTTGATGAGGTGTGTACTGGTATTATCACTGTCTTCCATTAAGACCTTCAGTTATTCTAAAACGATATGTTTGTATTCTTTGTAGCTAATTGAATGTTAAATACATGTAACTTCTAACAAGAAGAGAAGAGAAGAGAAGAGAATAACATGTCCATGTATGTTTTTTCTGTGTGCAAAAAAAAGTTTAGAATGAGATTGTCACAGGACTGGAAAATGCTCTAAAAATTTTCTGTAAAAGAATAAGTAATCTTTGTTGTATAAATGGTACCTACTGGAAAGCTAGAGCAACACATGCTCTAAATTTGTGTGTAATATAAATTTGTAAATATGTAATGTAAGTTTGTAAATATGTAATGCAAGTTTGTAAATAGATTTTTAACCAAAATTAATGATGCAGTGGTGAATTTATAAAAAATGCAGGATTTAGAGAGATTTTTTAGAGTCTATGACAAGAAAATGTTTTATTTATTACTCTTCACAAAGGAAATTTGAAACTTCAAATGTCCAATGCATTGCAGTCTTAAGTATTGTCTAAGTATTTAATTCCTTCTTTTTTCTAACACATAGATTTTAAACATAGATTTTCATACCTCTGAAATCAAGATATAAGGTATAACAAAAAGATCATTATTTAACTTGTATACATTTTTATTTTTCTGTGGTTCATAAAAATATAATGCATTATAAAATTGATGGCATCCTACATTTGATAAGAACAAATGGCCAAATATATATGTTGGTATATGTATACAGTACCATCATATTTAGCAACACTAGAGAGCCACTCATGAGAAAATGAATGATGCATATTATACTTGTTAATGACTTCTACTTTTTTTCTACACACAAGACTGTAATTTTGCTCTCTTCATGAGTGTTTTAAAAGTCATCAAAGTTGGAATTGGTTAGATATGATGAAGAACACTCAATATATATAAAGAATGCTGTATTTTCTCAACAAATAAACTGAGTAGGTTGACAGTAAATAAAAGATTTGTATGCTAAAATTGCAATCATAATGAGAAACATGTATAAAAGTCTCTGAAAATCCCTGAGCACCAGGACACTATTATCCAACCTCTGATAGTTCTATTCAGAGATTTTAGGTAATTATCATTGAAATAAATTATTGATGAATGGAAACTTTGCAATGAAATAATAACAAAATATTTGACTAGGAATTATAGCATCCTAATGCAAAAAATTAATTGGTTAGTAATTTTAATTCAAACTATGAAAAACTTGACTGGTTTAGTTAATTGTATACTAAGTGTTATGTGAAACTGCATTATCCATTTAATTCACTCACCTTTAATTCCTTGTTTTAATATAATAAGATATAGATAGGGGACAAGCACATAAATAGTGTAATACTAATATGTGCTAGAGACTGATGAAAAACATACATGAAACTAAAAGTACAGGATTTCTCATCAACATGGGCAATCAAGGCTTCCTAGGAAATAGGTTCAAGGGAATAAAGTGAATAAATGAGAAAGATTCGTGCATAAATATAGTATAATAGTGGAATATAATAAATATGCAAAAATCAGGGTTTATTGTAGAAGCTTTTCTTAAGAGGGAAAATTATAGGAATGCCCAGTTAAATGAATTGAGAAAGCTTTAAGAACAAACAAAATCAAAATTCCAGTTTATGTTGAAAAGTTAAAGTGGCTGCCTACATTATACACCAGTGAAGCTTTATGGCTACAGGTAGCATTAAGTGTTCGTTATTTACTGTTCATATCTGATCTAGATTTTTAAAGTATTGGCTACACTTAGCTTTCATCTTACATTTTTCCTTTCTAACAGAGACTTTTAGTACTAAATGCTCTTGACATCTGTAAATGCCTGGAATAAATGTGTTTGTAACTCTCAAGTGGTTCATCTTAATAGATCAAAATGAGAACTCTTCATCCATAGTAACATTTGACAATGTGCGATCTGTGTTGTAACACTGCTATCGACTGTTACTGTGCATTTTTAGCCCTAAGTAAAAGACACACCAGTGAATTTCTACAAACCTGTAAAGTCAATTAATTAGGAATAGTGGCAGCTCTATGGTATCATATTGTCACTTTTCAAACCACTGTGGTTTGGCTTGAAAGAATTTCACTGTATAATTCGCTTTCTTGGTTTGGTTTTGTACTGTCATTCTTCATTAACACATCATGTATAAATAAGCTTTTATGTGGAATATCTCTTTTGACTGATTAAGAATGCATCTGAAATAAAAGACATTCTGAAAAATAAACAGATTTTTTTCTTTTATTTTCTATTCAAAGATATTAGCACCCAAATAGTAATTACAGGGGCTCAGACCATGTGAATGGATGAAGAGAATTTGCAGGCCGTGCAGTATTAGTTCCAGATGTGTGTTATTATACACATCTCAGTATTCTTAACCTTATTGGATTCTTGACCTCTCTCAAGTGAAATGCAATTTTACCCTTTGTCTTTAAACGGCAGCAATTGGTAAGACAAAACAATGGTAAAGACTTTCCCTTTACCAATAGCAAGCATTTCTCTACATTCAGATCATCAGAATCAATGGTGTTGTAATTGTCCATGCTCTAAAGTTGAAGGACAAAGAATCTAAGTGGCATAACTTTTGTAACTGACAGTGTTCACTTAGGATGAGGTAAATAAACAGCTGTGGAACTTAAGCTGGAGGAAATGATTGCTAGTACATTTGACACAGGTAACATAATTCACAATTTTATCAGTTCTCTGTCCCATGTAAGGTGGTTGATTACTTTAAGACTTGATATTTTATTTACAAAATGGGGTTATTTGTACAGCGTCATTCACCCTTTTCCTCAACCATTTTCCCTAAATACAACATTGGGAAGATAAAACAGCAAATAAAACATGCCCTTGTTTTTTCATGGGGTGCTACTGCTTCAAATTAAGGTCCTCATGCTTATACAGCATACACTTTATCTGCTGAAATATCTTCTCTTGACCCAGCTTATGGATTTGCAATGTGTTTATAAATTAATATGTGTATGCAAAGGGAAGATGCATGTAATAAGAATATTTTTAACTGACATTTAAACAACAGGCCAAATAGGATCTTGTGTAAGATTATTATACTTGCTTTTTTTATATAAGATAACCTATTTTGTATATAAGATATTACTTTTTTTTGCCTTTTGCCTATCATGTTTTGAATGCCTACATGAGATAAAATGTCTAATGGAATTTAATCAGGATTGGAGAACTAGAAGTTCTCAATATCTTTATTTAAAGAGAATATTAACCTCTGCATGATATTAATATCCACAGTACAATAATTTGAACCTTACCTGTTTCATTACAATCTGAGCCACTATGAAAGAAGGGGTGTTAAGCTAGTTTGGACCATTCAATTTTTCATGCCCAGGTTTCATATATCGTTGTCATCAATATTTAACACTGAATGGTGTTTTTATTGATCAGCCTCTAGAGGGCAAAGTAATCCCTATATATAAAACATCCTAAGTATTTTATTCATCACATACACACATTTACACAAACACACATTATACCTCAAATTGGAAAAACAAATACAATGTAAGCAACCTTGTCATTCATGAGAAAAAATAATAAATCTTTTAGCTAGTCATGAGAGCAATAGTTCATTGCCATGTTTAAATTTCCACTGTGAGTGTGAACAAATGTCTAGACTTATTTTGTTTACGCTGTTCCAATTTTAAAAATTATTACGTGTGGATAGCATCAAATATTGCCTACCTAGTACCCTAGCATGTGCTACATAGATTAATGAAACATGTTGGGGAAGTATTTTCTATTATTCTGAAGAAAGTATACCCAGAAACACAAAATAATATTATTCATGTTGGTGTATAGGCCAAAAGGTTCTCTAGAATTGGTCACATATTAATCATTACAGGAAAAACAAAGCAAGGAGGTCCTTCTGTTTATTGTTCTTTTTGTTGTTGTTTGTTTACTAAAAACGTGAGACTCATCATTAGTACCTTTTGAATAATTTCTGTATTAAAAATCTCCTCAGATTTTAGAAATGGAAACTTCTTCCAAACTTCCATCTGGGTACTACTATAATAAAATGCTTTGTCTAAGTCAGCTCATAAAATAATTTTAACACTGTCACATCATTATAGCCCAGGGGTGATATCTGTCAGCAGAAACACTCCAAGCTCAAGAATGATAACACTTAAACATGATACCCTATGAGCTCCCCTGAGATGATCACCCGCCTTAACAGTCTACAAAAGCATCTATACTTGCTTCCTTTGATAACCTTATCACCAAAACCAAACAAATCCTTAAATGAAATAATGAAAAATCCATCGAGGCCATAAAACATCATTTTGAAAGACTTAGCTTTATGATCCCCTGAAGAAATTTTAAATTCACTTTCAATTAGCTGTTTTTCTTTAATGAATTTTAGAAGAATTTGGATTCATAGATGAGCCAGGCTAACTAAGGCTATTGGAATTCTGCCTTGGTCATGTTTCAGGAAATCAAAGAAAAGACCTGAGGTGAATGAGTGTATCATACCCAAATGAAGAGATGCTGTGTAGAGGGAAATTTTTCTGAAAGACTCTTAAGATTTAATGTTTCCTAGGCTTGATTCCAGGTAATTCTTAGACATTTTACTAAAAAGAAGAAAATGTTCAAGAGAAAAAAGTGCACAGAGGACTCTATAAGGCCTAGTGTTTGTATTTAAAGCCCTGAAAGAAGTGAAAAGACAAGGAAGAAAGACAGGAGGGAGGAAGGTGAGGAGATTGTTTTGAATAGTAAGTAGAATGAATGGAATTTGAATACCAATGTCATGGTTTCAGTATGAAATTTGTCCCACAGGCTCATTTGACGTCAAGTTATTTCTCTTCTGGTAACTATTTTGGGAAGTGGCTGAAATGTTAGGAGGGAGGATTTAGCTGGAGGAAATAAATCATTGGACTTGATATCAGAACATGATACTACAGTAAATCTAACTTTGGAGATTATACCTACTCTACTTTTGCCTGATTCCCAGCATGCCTTCTCCTTCCTGTCCACCATAAAGTATGCTGCTCCACTAAGCTTTCCTCATCATGATTGACTAGATCTTCTGAACACTTGAAACAAAATAACTACTTCCTACTTTTAATTCTTTTCTGTTCGATATTTGGTCACACTGAGGAGAAAAATAATCAGTGCAATGGGAGATATGTTTTTCCAAGGTAAAGAGGAACTTGATGTTCTAGAGAAAGAAATCACTGGAGTAATAAGATCTGAGGTCAATATAAGATGCAATGGTAGCTACATAGGTTTACATTGCATACCTTATCACAAATCCACCTGGTTTTCCAAAATCAAGTGTGCTAATAATTATTGACGACCACCAGTTTTTCTTTTAAATGTCACACCTCACACTTAATTGCCTTAGGGTTGAGAACAGGTGTATGACACCTATAAATAATATTTATATTATGTACATATTTCTCTCAGGATAGAAGTGAATCCTATAGGCAACTTTTAACCTTAAATTAAATTATTCCTGAGTTTTTTTCTTCTGTTTAATATCAAAACATTGATGATAGATATAATTCCCATATAATTCTTTGAGATTTTACATTGTTTTCTTTAACTTATTATCATTTATAATATATAGTAACCTAGTATACAAAGATTAATATATATTTAATAGTATAAACAAAACTTAAAAGATAAAAGGAATGCAATTGATGCTTACACTGTTTCTTTAGAAAAACTTTTCTCATGTAAAAATTCTACATATAAGTTACACATATTAGTCAGATTGAAATTTTTTCATTTATTGACTGGCACACATATAATTGTAACTAGATAAGCATATAGTCATATATACTCATTAAAACCTCAAAATAAATCTATTTACATGTTATAAATGAGGAATATAATTAGGAAATTTACTATTCTTTGTCAAAAATTACAATTATTGAACTAATTTATTTCTACCATAAAATGTCATAGCCAAGATGAGAATGTCTTTAATAATCCTGAGAGTCATTGTTACAATGCCATGTTCCAGTGATAGCTAAGGAACTTTTTAAAATTTCTTTCCACACAAAAACAACTTTGTGCATGAAGACAACTAATGTTTTTCACCAGGAAGAAATCAAAAGACTCTTTGCAATTTACTAGTAAGAGAACGAGTTGAATTCAGTATCAATTTCTAATTACATCATGTTCTGCACAGTTAGAATTACCTGAACTAGCTACATATAGTTGTTTATTTCTATTTTTAAAGATATATATTAGTAAGTTTAAATAACACACTATAGTAAGACAGTATATAATGTTTCCCCTATTTTCATTGTAAGATTTTCTTTTCCATTAATGAGAAAATTAAGTAGATGATAATAAATAAATTTACAAGATGCATATGGAAAAGAGGGGATAGTTATAAATTTGTAAATTTAGTGAATGCATTTGGTAAAAAGCTTACACAGGTCTTAAATCCAGGATGTGTAATGTGATTCCTGGTCCAGCAGCAGCTACACCAGAGAGTTTATTTGAAATTCAGAATCTTCATCTATACTTCATCTAAATGATATCTCACTTCAAGTGATCCTTATGTACTTAAAAATTTTAAGAATTGGGTATTTTAAGTGTATGTCTCTGGGTCTAGAAGGAACAACCAGGAACTTCTCAGGAGAAGCTGTGTGGCTAGCAGTTATATTGATCACCTCTTTTTCTATGCAGATTTATACCAGAAGAAAGTGTGTTTGCAGTTTCTCCCCTAAATGTATTTGTCAGCACAAATAGATTCTAAAATAAGATACACAAATATTTGAGGAAGCAAACACTTATCATTTAGAAAATCACCTTTTCAACAATATAAACTGTTTCATTCATTTATTTTTTCCACTAGCATTCAGCACTTTGCTGAACACTGACTAGAATGAAATGTGGAAGATTCTAATTTAGTAAAAGTAAGACAAGGACTGAGATATCTGTACTTTTAAGAACCCACAAATCATTCTCACACAGATTTATGATAGTGGTTTACTGCTTGCTTGCTTTATTTATTTATATTTCAGTACAGAGGAAGGAACCTACTTCCTTGAACATTCTAGGCAAGGGCTTTGTCCATAGTGCATGCATCTGTATTTTGGCTGCCTAACATAAACCATAGTGGAAGAGTGGATCTTTAAAGTACCCCAAACCTACAAACTTTAATCTTTTATTTTGGTTTTTGTTTGTGTCTACTGGACCATCCTGAGAAGCTTGTGGTAACTCTAATCTTTAGGGTCACTGTTAAGCCCATATGTTAATGATATTTACAGGATATCTCTCTAAACCAAATATCAGCTTCTGAAATCATTTTGGATACATTTTACTACATAAGACCTGAACATAAAAAAGAGTAGAGAAGCAAAACTAGAGAAGCAAAGATGCTATTGACTGATTTTAGGATGAAATTCTCAAAGAAGGAGACTGGGAAAGCAGATCAGGAGAAAAATTCCAAACGATCATATTCTACACAGATTTGGCAACTGGATATATTTTAATAGTAAACTTTCTGGAGTAAAATGCATATGTATTCTCTGAGCATTCTGCATTCTTTCTTGACGAGTATGTATATGTTAAACAGTCTGCTGTGTTTTTTCTAAAAATTAAGTATATTAATTTATTACATGATGCAATTATACAATTATAAATTATTACAAATTATTCATGAAGAAACAAACTCTGACTGTAAATAAAAGGTTGTTTATGTTAAAACTAAAATGAAACTTTTGAAAAGTGTGAATTAAAGTGAGTCGCTGAGACAAACTGGTGTTACATTATTTTGGATGAGTCAATTATAAAGATGGTTATAAATAACACATATCAGATTCTGTGTATATACTTAAACAAAGTCACATTATTAATTCTACTTTAAAAACTGAAAACAAAATTATAGATAAGAAAGGATTTCATATGATTTAGCACTTTGCCAAAGTCAATATGGAAAGAATACCCAAGGAAAGAATAGTTAAAATTATAATTGCACATTGGATTATATGATTATTTAAATATAATATAATTTAATTTATCCTGCATTAACCTAATAATGTAATTAACCTAATAACCAATTGTTTTGATTATATCTGATTATATCAGATAAGTCAATTCCACTTTGATAAAGCTTCAACAATTTTTTATTTTCAAATTTTCATGGATATCATTCAGGATGCCAATAACATGAGGATATGTTGAGTGTTGAGTCATGAAAATAGCATCAATGTTAAAACAATGCTGGAACACTAAAAGTCACGCAGACAGGCATATCTTTATTTCATGTCTGTATTTATTAATGTTCCATTATCATTTGTAGCCAATTTAAATATCCAGATAAGATATGTTAAATAACCAAGATATATGCTCCCTTGATATTTACCTCGATATATGAAAAGGGATTAGTGGGTATACAACAACATGCAGACTTATGAAAACTGAACTTGAAAGATTCTCCTCTGTGGTTTACAAACCTCCAGGTAAACTCCCTTATAGTTGATGTCTGTATTTTCCTAACTTGTTCACTGCACCAACATCCAATTATTACAATGTGAATCATTATTCTTCATTTGGAGTCTTTAGACATAGATGGATTTGCCCACAATAAGTTTCGTAACTGTAAATTTATTGTTTTTTGTTTTTAATTTTGAGACCGTGTCTCATTAACTTTTGTAGGCTAATTTTGAACTCACTCTGTAATCAGGCAAGCCTCAGGCTTGTGCTTCTCTAGAACTTCTTTCCAGGAAGTTGGGAATTACAGACCTGCATCTCAGATTTATTAATTAAACATCAAATACAAAATACCATTATAGTCTGAGAAGAAATTGCTTTAACTGATTAAATTCATGTGTGCTTATATATGACATACCAGCTATAAGCCATAGTATACAGCTGAAACAGTACACATGAATTATCTTTCCTGTACCTATAAAGGCTCTAAATTTAATAATCTATAATTTGATTAAAAGAACTTATCTATCTTGACAATTTTCTTGAGCAATATATAACACGAGTAAGACAGCATAGACTTGAAGCAAACCTATTTTTCAGAGCTTTTACATTTAAAACAGGAAAATTATGAGATTCTTATAGATATCTGTGCAACAATGGCCACAAATGGTAATGGTGACTGCTTTGCTTCTGTGGGTTCAAATTTTATTGACTGTGCATTCTTTGCTATTTTATATCTTCTCAGGAAAATCACTGTTTTTTCCCCTCTTCCTGAGTTGGTGCAGATTCACTGCTTTAAGATGTAACAGAAAAAGTAACACAAGTAATTGATCATTTTATATTTGTGAACACTGTATAAACAGGAAGATCCCTTAGCAAAGCGTACTTTTCTTCTACTACAACTGGACAAGATTCTTTTGACTAAAATGTGATCATTCTTCACAGTCACATATATGCCAAAGAGGAAGTGTTGACAGCTTCTGTCTCAAATCTTCTTGAAGCTAATAAGAGAGTTAATGCCAACTTGGCAGCCTCAATACCCTGTTGGATAGGTGATGAGAGTTCCTGAGTCTGGGAGAGAAATTTGGACTGGCAGCTAGGGGAATTTCTACAGAAGACAGTCAAAAGCAAAAAAGGAAGCTGTATTTCATGTTTTAAAAAAATACATCATTTAAATATGACATACAGGTTACAGAATCAATTAGAATTTACACTATGATATGTTGAAATATTTGGTTTAATGTTAGTTACTCAAGTATTTAAATCATCTATTAATTAGCATAACATAGTTATTGCACATTAGCCTTCTTACAGCATACATTTCTTCCATAAATGCTAAAAAATGAAAAATTTTTTATTTAAATTTAAACAATGTTTGAATTTATCTTTATGTTCTTATCACTCTACTCTCTGCATCATAATTTTCTATAACTAATACTTTTTTGAGTTACCAAAATTCAAGGTTGAAAAGGGAAACTGATATATCTTGTATATCTTGATATACAAACTGATATATCTTGTTGAATATCTTGTAAAGAGAACATAGTATGAATTTATTCTGGAATATTTTTGTTGTATCATAGAAGTTATAGAAAGAAGTGAAGAAGTTGAACTAGTCAAAGCCTCAAACTTTTATAATTTTACCAGAAAACGTGGGTAGTTTCCAGAATTAAAGATTTCAGATCTCATGAAGTCATTACAAAGCACTGAAAACATGAACTCTCAACTTCTTTTGTTGAACTAGTATAAATGAAAATTAAATAAATGAAACAGAAAATATTTAAATTTCATGTCAAAAATATTAAATAAAAATCTAGTCACGGATTTTGATAAATTCCAGGAACACCCTTATGATGGAGAACAAGATATGAATACAAAATTCCTAACAAAGATGCATAAGGAATCCTGCTGTATTCAAGAACAAATGTCACCATTTTGATGTTTATTAAGTACAATTGTTTTTGACATATAGTCTAATAGCCTTCTGAAAACATAATATGTGGTATTCATACACATAATATGTGTATGAATCATAGAAAACTGGTCATCTGAAAAATACTAAATATTAATTAAAATACTGTAAACTAAATAAAATCTTATAAAATCGCATTCAAATATATTTAGGAAAAATAATATAGATTCCTGAGGTTTCCAATCCCAAGTTAGTTAGCACTGGTTTCCTCTTTAGGAATTAACTTTAGATATTTTTGCAGTTATATTCATTTGCTTTTATTTGTTAGAGCTAGTAGTTAATTGTGATATCTGTTGAGTTTTAGAGAGTGTGTACAGACAAGCCTTCTCTTCTCTCCTTGCCATTTCCTTTCATGCTCATTTGGATTGCCCTTGGTTGGCAACTTTGCACAAGTGGTCACTTTTATATGGTCTCTGCTGTATCTTCTATGCCTGAAGTTTGGAAGGGTTTCTTCATAACTCCCTTTTAAATCTTCTGTTTCAAAATCTTAATATTCTAAAGAATTAGATAAATGATGTTTCTATATCCTATCATTGACACTTTGCAATTACTCTACACTGCCCACTAAAACACACATGTTAAAATGGATATCTCAGCTAATGTACTACCTTAAAGTTTTATCTTTGATGGTTCTCAGTTGAATAGTAAATGTCATTTTAAGTTTTTCTCTTACAAATTGGCACTGTTTGAGTTCAAGAATACATCTCCACTCTCACATATTTCTTTTCTGATTGTAAAATTGTAAGATTCTTCAGTGGAATATATGTTGTCACAGTATCTTGTATTTAATAAATAATCTATAAACATTTGATGACTAAGTGTAATTAGGGATCTTATGGAATAAAATTGAGTACAGTATCTTCAGGTGTGTAGCATGTCTCAAATAATATACACAGCTTGTGTTTTATTCTCAAACAACCTCATGAAATACATATTATTACCTACATTTAACATGCTATATATTAAAACATTACATTTTCCTATATTTTCACTTTATACAACCTGTGAAATAGCTTCAGTAGCTTCACATTTCATTTAACCAGAAGATATTTTGCCCTTAGATGAATAGAATGATGGACACAGAATTCTTAACAAACCTAGGGTGACTCCAAATATGTATGTGGACATACATGTGCATTTACTAGTAGATTAAAAGACAGATATTAAGCACTAAATGTGGATATGTGTATTGATGTCCTTTGCTTAACAGTTTATAACCACTTATAAGTGAATATATATCGAGTTGACCAAAGGTGGTTTTTATAGTTTTCTTTTCTTTTTTGTGGAAAGAGCACTAAAACAAGAAATTGAAAAAGGCAATAATTCCACATGCTTAAAAACAACTATAGGAAATTAGGTGAATATGACAACAAAGCTACTAAAAATAGAGATTTCAGCATCTTAAAGTACAGACCTATGTATTCCTTCTTAGGGACTCTACTTAAGTCAAAGTAGTGAAGGATATAAGAATTTACACAGCAGAAGGTATTTGGAAAGGTTTGGATGGAGGGAACATTAGGAGAAAATGATGTAATTATTATTTCAAAAATAAAAAATAACTTAAAAATATTTTAAAATACTGCTATATATTTGCCATGTAGAAATTTTAGTGCTTCATATTTTACAATAGTATCTGGCATAAAAAGTTAAAGATGAATCATCATTATATTTCGTTTTGTAGGTCATATAATATTTTACTAGTTGCATCATTCACATGGTATGGGTATGTTACATTAAATATCACCATCAAAAGTTTGTTATACACAGCTTCCACAGACAGGAGCAATATTTTCTAAAAGTACACATTATGGAAGAAGAGATAACTAATATCTCCTTTCAAACTAATTATTTTTATTTTTATTTTTTTAGAATTCACATATAAGTAACTGTATTTGTGTCATTTACACCTCTCCCGCTCCCTCCTCCAACACTTAATATTTTTAAGTGCTTAAAAATCTTCTGGTTACTTTACTAGACATGATTACTACATAGAAAAAATTGACTGACAGACAAATAGGCACACGTAGTTATGTCGATCTTTTTATTTCTGTTCTACATATGAAGAAACCTCTCTTTAGAAATTTACATAACATCATTCATGCTGCATAGCTCAAAAATATTCCTTCATTAAATTTATAAGGAGCAATTAATGTATATTATTTTCAGCCACTCAAACTAAAACCATAGGAGAAAATAACTGAAAGGGATGACAATTAAAAAGAAATATAGCCTGGTGAAAGCTGAAGAAGTCACTTTGTTTCAAATAGAAATTTCATTGTTCTAACAAACAATTCATAGATGAACCTTATAAATGTGTGATAAAATTTTCTTACTGAAAATTATCTTCACTATCTTATAACAGTGAAAATGATGGTTACCAGCAGTCATTCAAAATTTTAGGTCCAGAAACTACTGTTGTATAAACACTGTGTATCATGTCTTTCTTTTGATAGCACTTCAAAAAAGCCTGTTTTGACATCAGTATAGCCTTAGAAAACAAATGATGAAAATCATAAGATCATGCAAATGTTCATTGTTTCATTAAAAACTTAACTGATCTGTAATAGCTGCTTTTTGTCATCTTCATGGTAGATTTTACCTTCTTATCTACTCATTCTTAATGCAAATAAGAAAGTAGAATAGACACAAAATAAAACTATCTCTTTAAAACTCACACTATCATGGGCTTCTTGGAATAGCTTTTAAGAATGCTTAAATCTTCTTGATTTGAAATACAACTGGTGATTATTTTGTTCAACTATTATCTGAAATGAGTCATAAGAATTAGAAAAGAAAAATACGTAACTTGATTTGTATATCTAAGGAGTTCTCTTTCAGCTTTCCAAAGGAGCTGAACATTATACCTTATGTTATGTGAATAAAGAACATATTGTTGCTTTCATTAAGTATAAAACAATAGTAATACAATATTTTAAAATATGATGCAAAAGTTTCATAAGTTAATGAAACATATCAGAACTTACTGTCCTTGACAAATAAAATAGATTACTAGCTTTAAGCATTTCATTTCAAAACAAACTTAGTACTAGTCTAACAAAACAAAAGTAAAAAAAAAACACATATTCTAGAACTGAACAGCAAATGTTTTAATAGCTATGAAGGAGAGAGTATGGGATAATACAAGTGAGACTTTCTGAAAGTGAAAAGCAGTCAAAAGCAGTCTCTGAGGCTGATTCTCATTAGTACTTTGAATTAACATTCACCTTGTCTTTGGCCTTCGCCTAAATTTTCCTTTCTGCTGAACATTTTTCTGACACTTTTTAATTCTTTCAATAGGACTGTTTCTAGACCTCTATATAATTATTATTACACTCAAACTACTCTCTTTGTAAAAGCTATTTATTCCTATGCAACCAAGCTTGAAATTTATATTCAGTCCCTCTACAAAAAGACTTAAATATAAAATTCAAACTGTGGAAGTTTTAATTCGATCTTTCATCTCAACTTGTCAAATCAACTAATATCACAACCATTAACCTAAAATAATTTAATCTTCTACTTTTTAAAAAAATTTTAAAAATTTTCGTCTCTAATATAACTTATAAAATGAATACTGATTCCTCCTTTCCTCCCTCCAGCACCCATCTACCCCAATCTCTCCTCTCCCCCAGATCTAACCCCCAGCGCCACACATGAAGACCCCCTCCAACACTTCTCCCCAGAAAAGAACAGTCCCCCAGGGTTACAAAACAATCAAGGCTTGGCATAGAGGGATAGATCGAGGCCAGGCTCCAATCTCAACATCAAGGATGGGCCAGGCAACCTGGCAGGACCAAAAAAGTCTCAAGGGATGGTAAAAGGGTCAGAGACATCCAAAGTCCACCTTGTAGGAGTTTTTATAAGAACACCAATCCACACCGCATAAGATATGTTTAGGGGACCCTGCAGATTCCATGCCCATGGCTTCAGTCTCTGTGGCCCTCTAAGAGTTCTAGTCAGTTGAAACTGTGGGACTTGTTCTTCTGGTGTGCTTGACCTCTCTGGTCTCCCCCAATCCTCCTGTCCCTCTTCTGTGGAGTTCCCTGATCACCTCACAATGTTTTGCCCTGGGCCTAGCCATGTTCTTCTATCAACTGCTGGAAGGGGCCTCTCTGGTGAGGACTAGGCTAGGTACCAATTTATAAACAGAGCATGACATCATTAGAAATCTTCTCCAGTTTCTAGTTTCTGGCATCTCCTGCAGTTTCAGACAGGGCATGGAGTTCTGCCTTTCTGTTGTCAAGGAGGATCTTGCAGGGAGAATAGGCCATATACGTTAGAGGTTTTGTGGCTGGGAAGGTGTCCCAGTCTCTCCACTGGAAGCCTTGCCTGGCTCCAGGGGTTGCGCTGTTCAAGCACTGTATGCCGGATTATCAGGGCTTCTTGCTACGATCTCCTTCATAGATTCCTGTGAGTTTCCACTACACAAGGTCTACTGATCACTCCCTAATTGTTTCACAATTCTTTTCATCTCTCCATATATATTTCTCCCTCCAATCCGCTCCTCTTCCTAGTTCTCTCTGTTCCCATTCCCAACCTCCCTCAACCCACTTGCACCCTCTGTTCAATTTCTACTGTACCAGAGAGATCCCTATGTTCCAACTGGGGCCTTTTTGATGCATAGTTTTTCTTTGTCTGTGGATACTACTACCATTCTCCTTTGCTTAGCAGTTAATATCCACAGATAAGTAGTACATACCATGTTGTTTGTCTTTTGGGACTGGGTTACCTCACTCAGAGTGTTTTTCTAGTTCCATTCATTTGCCTGAAAAGTTCATGATGTCATTTTAAAATAGCTGAATAATGAATGAATAAAGCTTCTGTGAACATAGTTGAGCAAGTGTCCTTCTGGTAGGTTAGAGCGTCTTTTGGGTATATGCCCAGGAGTGCTTTGGCTGGGTCTTGAGGTAGGTAGAGTTCCAATTTCTAATGAATCGCCATATTGATTTCCACAATGTCTGTACAAGTTTGAATTCCCACCAGCAATGAAGGAGTGTTCCTCTTGCTCCACATCCTTGTCATCATGAGCTGTCTTTTGTGTTATTGATCTTAGTCATTCAGATAGATGTAAGAAGAAACTTAAAAGTGGTTTTAATTTTTCATTCTCCTGACGGCTAAGGATGTTGAACATTCTTTAGGTGTTTCTCAGCCATTTGAGGTTCATCTTTTGAGAATTCTTCATTGATCCATATCTCATTTTTTAATTGGATTGTTTGTTTTGGTGATGTCTAGATTTTTGAGTTCTTAATATATTTTTGATATTGGCCCACTATCAGAAATGAAGTTGGTGAAGATTTTTTTCCCATTCTCTAGGCTGCTATTTTGTCTCACTGACAGTGTCCTTTGCCTTACAGAAGCTTTTAAGTTTCAGGAGGTTCCATTTATTAATTGTTGATCTTAGTGCCTGAGCTATTGGTGTTCTGTTCAGAAAGTTGTCTCCTGTGCCAATGCATTCAAGGCTCTTCTCCACTTTCTCTTTTACTGTCTTCAGTATATTTGATTTCATGTCTTTGCTCTACTTGGATTTGAGTTTCATATATGGTTATAAATATGGATCAATTTGCATTTTTCTACATATAGACAACCAATTAAACCAGCATCATTTGTTAAAGATGCTTTTTTCCCATTGTATTTTTCTGGCTTCTTTATTGAATATCAGGTGTCCATAGTGTATAAGTTTATGGCTGGATCTTCAATATGGATCCATTGATTAACCTACCTGGGTTTTTTTGGCCAATATCATGCAGTTATTATTAGTATGGCTCTGTAATACAACTTGAGATCAGGAATAGTGATACCTCCAGAAGTTCTTTTATTTTTCAGGATTATTTTGGCCATCCTGGGTGTTTTTGTTTTTTCCCTATGAAGTTGAATATTGTCCTTCCAAGTTCTGTAAAGAATTGTGTTTGGATTTTGACATGGATTGCATTGAATCTGTAGATTTTGAAAGTAGCATGTACAGAAAAATATATTAAATGACTAAAATGAACATTTATGTAACTATTGCTCAATTTAGGAAATAAACTATAAAATAACCATATAAATGGGACACATGCTCAATATAGTGAGAGTGAACATTAGCTCTTTTCTACACTACTGCCAATCTTCTTTGGCTTCTACTCTCATTAACGCTCATCACATAATTTTACATAAACTATACAGCATTTACCCATAAATTATAGAAATTTATACACTTATAGTAAAAGTATATTTTAAAAATAATTATATATATATATGTTTATGTACAACATGTACATTGTGATTGTAACTTCATTGACACAATAAGATATTTGATGAAGTTTCACACTGCAATAATAATCACATTTGTAAAACTGAAATTGTTGCATTAGACTGGATTTGAAAACCAAGTCTTTCTTGTGATTACTGGATAAAAAAATTTGCTACAGAAGAAGCTCCCTCTTGTGACTTCTGATTATTAAATAGTAGTAGAAACATTACGTATCAGCTGATCCCATTTATGTCAGCTAACAGTAGCACTATTAATGATATCATGACTTTTTTTTCACAAAAAACAAGGGAGTCTGAGGTGACTGAGCCTTTATATGACAATATCTACCTTTTTACTTTCTCTTGGAAAATGTGAAAATTAAAATTTAGTCTGAAAAGTTTACAGTGATTTTCTAGGAAGACAAAATACAATCTTCACAGTTGTTTATAACTTTCATGAGAGAACACATGTACTTCATTTACTTATTTTATCTTAACATTGGAAATATGTAATTTGTCCCTCTCAAAGGTGTAGAATAGTAGAAAATAGAGGAATAGGTGTAGAATATTTCATGTCACGTGAAATAAATGTGTCTGTAAAGTAACGTGAAATATAACACATGATTATTACTAATTTATTAGGAATAAGTTCTTAAAAATACAAAGTAAAAAGTGGTATAATTGAGGGTCTTTCCAAAGTTATCTTTACTCTTAAGCCTCATGTTATAGTGAAAACAGACTAAAGCATTTATTAATTTTTGACCATCAAACCATCAAGAGAATTTTTATTCAATTCATCAGTTACATATTCCAGTGTGGTGGAACTCTGATTTCAAGAGTGATGAATTGTGGTGCTATTTGTAATTGACCTATGTTTATATCATTTTATTATTCATTTTATTCCCCAAGGAATTATTAGTTTCTAGTACTGACAATATACACTGTATTATAAGATTCTTCTTATTGATTCTCATCATCTAGTGTTAAAGACAAAGGACCTTTCTATTATTATTGTCTATCATAAAGACTATGGATGTTTGAAGAGTTTGCTATGGTTGGATGGATAAGAAAGTGCTTTTTCCAAAGGGTTTGTGTCTAAGTAAACTTCACATAAGAGATAATATTTCAGGTAGATTCGGAAATGTTAGAATTTTAGAATTCTAACAGCAATGTTAGAAAGGTAAAGTTAGGAAAACATGGCTAAGAGAAGATAAGGAATTAAGAACTGGTAAATATTGAAGCAAATGAAAATATAATTTAAAGATTTATCAACAAATTTGGACAACATCAAAGCAAGGATTGTGTGTGTGTGTGTGTGTGTGGTGTGTGTGTGTGTGTGTGTGTATGTTCATGACTATGGGGAACATGGGCACAAGGACATCACAGGACAGCCTCGGCTGTACTTCTCATGTCCCTTACATTTCTTTGAGACAAAGACTTTTGTTGGCCTGAAACTTCAACAAATCGGTTAGACTGGCCAACCGGAAACGTCCAGGAATTCATTTGTCTCTGTCTTCCATCACATCATCCATAGGATTACAAGGGTTCAACTAGTCTCACTTTTTATGTGTGCTTTAGAGATTGGAACTGATTTCATCAAGCTGGTGTCATAAGTGCCTTATTGACTGAATTATCTTTCCAAACCTTAATCAGAGATATTTGCTATAGCTGTTGATGCATCCTCAATAATCTAGAGCTGCACTTAGGGCATCCTAGGAACACAAAAATTATTAAAAGATTAAATGAATGTAAAAGTATGAGTTTTCATTTATTTCCAAACAACAAAGAGACACTGTAAGCCATACATATTTGAGATTTAAAATGATCACAATGTAAAGAAGTGTAATAATAATATTCATGGCCTGAGTAGTAGGTTATTGGTTCTCCAAATAAGACAATATTAACAGTTTTGAAAAACTTATTGCATTCCTTTGTTTACAAACAAAAATAGAAACACATATTTACTTATGCATGAATATTGATAGTGGTAGTAATTGTAATAACCACCAAGAGTAGCCTTTTCAAAAAATATCCACTGATAAATGGATTTTATAGTATATGTACATCACAATACTTTTTCAAAAAGGAAAAGACCCGTATGCCTACCTACACACAAGGCTGCATGTTTAAAATTTGAAGATGTTATTTTTAAGTGGGAGAATGCTGTCAAAAATAATTCCCTGCATGTTGCATAATTCCATTTATATGAAAAGTCTACAATAGGCAGATCTATAGAGATAAAAATAGATAAGTAGATTAATTTTGCTCTGGAAAAACCAATCCAAGGAGGAGAAGTATTGGTAAAAGGGTGTTCTGACAGTGTAGTATTCACTTAAATGCAACAAGGACTTTCTAAAATTAGTAAAGGGCAACAATTGCAAAAATACGTAAATATACTAAATCTTTAAATTGTATACCTTAAATGGGGGAAATATATACTAATGAAGAAAGAATGAAAATTCTACTAATAAGCCAATGCTCTAATAATTAATGCTTTACACACACACACACACATATATATACATATGTGTATTTATACACATACACACACAGAAACACACACATATATATACGTGTGCGTGTGTGTGTGTGTGTGTGTGTGTATTACAATTTAATTAGACATTTTGTCCAAAGGGAGAAAATTAAAATTAAAGAAGCAGAAAGGGCAGCAAATAGTAAAATGGGAGAAGGAAGGAAAACTTAAAACCAGAACACAAATAGTGGACAGAGAATGAAGAAAATTTGGTGAATAGAAAACTTGATATTATGAACCTTATGGTTTTAAATGGGATATTTGTTTAAATGTTTTTTATTTTGTTTCTAATGAATAAATATGATATTTCAGGGAGGTACACACCTTATCCTTATTTTCGGTAGTCTAATAATATAGCAAAAAATATACCTGATAGTTTTCGAAATGAAAACTAAGATTTACCTCAACAAAATTGCTCTTGCAGACAATACAACCCCATTAAATAACAGCATAAGTTTCATAGTAAGGCATGTTTGTGTTCAAATCTAAGTTCCATTATTTATTCTCTAAATGCTCATGAGAAACTAATGCAGTATATCTGCTTGACAATACATAAGTTATACTATCTTTTCCAAGCAGTATGAAATAACTAGCAGTATTTGACATGGACAAATTCATAAATTGCCTCTTTAAAATTATTTAGACAGTCAGACTTCATGACTCCTAGGGTTTAACTATTTTCTTGATAAATTCTCAGAGTTCCTAATTTTTTGAAGTGCTAAGCAATAGTAAAACTAATGTCATTTTTAGAAAACTAATCTGAACTTTGAAGAGAAAAATTGTTCTCACCAGCTCTAAGTAAACTCTTCACCTGTTTAATAATAGGAAATCCATAGAATTGCTTATATGGACATATCAAGACATAAATTATAATTTAAATGAAATAATGTGTGCTATAAATGCAATTGCATTTCACAACCACTGTAAGTTATACTCTTTTGCATTAAACATAAATGACAGCATCTAAAATTAAAATGGCTGCTTGAATTTCTAAATAAAGCTTTTCTAGATCTCCATTTTCATTTATCTTGGGACAAAAAGTTGGATGCTTAGTTATTTCCTCTTTGTAGATGTATAACGAAATCCCTTTAGCACATGAACATTTTGTTAAATATGTAGCTGGTGTGTTCTCATTTACAGCAATATATGCTTCCTCAGTCCAACTGCTACATTTTCAGTGCTTGTCTTCCTGAACAAACCAAATTTTACAATGGCCAATATTCTAATATATATATTCCAACATTACAATGAAATTTCACATTTTATGTAAAGGAGAAAACAGGAAACAATTAAAGAGCTAGAAAGATGCAATAAAAATCAATTTGCACTAACATGCAGGCACCTGATCATTGACATTGTTATCTTATTTCCTCATTAGCAGACAAATGACAGTCTTTAGCCCAGTATACTGACAAGGACATAATATATCTTGGCAAATGTTTAAAGGAGCTGCAGTAGGGAGTTAATTTTGTGGTAATGCCAACTGTCCATCTTTTGGTACAAAGTAGAAAATTTATATTAGCTGTAATTTTCTGTAACACCATTTTTGGGATTCTCTTCCAATTTTATAAAGCAAATATTGTAAAATGACAATAATGATAACAAATGTGAGCTGCAATAGGTGGTTTTCTGGAGATAACATAATGTCTGTATATCAAAAGAATGATCCCACTGATATATATTAAAATCAATAGGGCATTATTATTTCTATAAAGCCAAAAAGTTTTCTGATAACAAGTTAAAGGTAATCTATTCTGTCTTCTAATACTTGTTTAATAAACATTGTAGCATTAAATTGTTCCTCAATAAGGAAATGAATTATTAAATGAGCTGCAGTTTTATATGTTTGATGAGAACGAATAATGGAAGGTTTATGCAGTTTTGCTGTTTAAGACATATAAGAAGGCAGGAAATTGTCTTTTTATTTCATAAATTGAAACTCTATTTCTATACAAACCCCCACTATCTTGTACTCTAATAAACCAAAATGAATTACAGCAAAAATATATATTCTTGTGGCACATTTGCATTTCTATTCTATATCAAACATTTAGAAACTTAAAAATAATTGTTTATCTTAATGCTCTTTTTTATATCTCAATTAATTTAATTCTGTTTTCTTAATATTTCTTCATGAAACTTATGGCCTTGCTGAAGCAAAAAATAAACCACTTCTAGAGTATATGCACAAATAAGGAATGAAATGAATAAACAGACTACAAATTGAACATGGAGAAAGACGAAGGATTCAAGGAAGAAACAAATAAGATGAAAACCCAAAGTACAAGTGGATACAAGTCTATCTTTCCATGTCAGTGATGTATGAAAGAATGACTGTGCTTAGACAACTCACACAAGAGTGTTGTAAGTATCCTTATATATATATATATATATATATATATATATATATATATATATATATATATATATATCTTAGAGAAAAATGTGTAGAAAATTTATGTTTATGATTTAAAGTAATATTTTTACCAGGAATAAGAAGTAGTATGAAAAAGTTGGAATATTAATGGTAATGAAAAAAGTCATCAAATTCTGACATATTTCTGACAGGTCTGATAGTGTTAAACATCTAGCTTTTATCAGAAAATTATATAAAAGTATTGGTATGTGACTTTAACCTTTTATAAAAGGGCACAGTGAAACATGAAAAAGAACAAGACATTTTGAAGGAATGTCCTCAAATCCTAATTTAAATAAATTAAGAAATTATATGATTAGAAATGTGATGCAGTTTCATTCTGGCTTCAGAAGAAAATAAAAACTTGGATAAGTGGACTTCCTCTATAAAATCTTATAAAATTTTGTTGAAGAGAGTGATTTTCTATGGGAAAAGTAGTACTCACTCCATACTTCACTCTGCCTCTGATTTTCTGCTTCTCAGTTGACTAGCATGTTCTGACTCAATCAGTTTCCATTCTCTCAATCTCTACTGCTTCTCTCTTAACTCTGAACTGGCTGTGAACTCTGAACTGAGAACCATGAACTGAGAACCGTGACCTACTTCTGAACTGACTGCTTCCTTTTATATCCTGAGAGCTGAAATTAAAGGTATTTGCCACCATTGCCTTCCTTGTTGGGTTAAGTGAAGATGTGTGTTGCCTTCCAGCCAGAACACAGGCCTGAAATGTGATTCTTTCCCAGAGCAGTCATGTTGCTGGATTAAAAAATTAAATATTCTTCTACCAAAATATTATACTAACCTGCCCTATTTCACTTTAAGATCAAAACACGATGACTTGAGATGCTCTAAAGCCAAAGGTGAATTAGATGCTCCTCCAGAATGCTTTCCAAATATACAGTGCACATGTGATTGTGTTTATTTCATCTTTAAATTATCTGCCTAAAATCATTTATTTAGCATCATAATATAGTCAGTCACAGAGATGATAAGACCAATCTAGTCATACTTTCCTCCATGGACTCTGTTAAAATTTCTAGACTATAGTGTGGTTTCAAAACATACTTACACACATACATGAATGAATATTGCATTGAATTAGTTAACATGCAAATTCACTGAAGAGTGACCAATTAAATGTCCTTAAACATAGCTGTATTTCATCTGGGAGCCTGGCATTTTTTGAGAGGTAATAAATTAAAAGATACACATGAATTTCTGGAGGATATGATGAAACATCACAAGTCTTCATTTAAAAAATAGAAACTAATAATGTAAAGAATAGCTAAGAAATGAAACCAGCTTACGTAAATGGATAAAGAAAATGTGGTAAAAATACACAATGGAATTTTCCTCGGATTTAAAAAATAAAATCCTATTTTAACATAATCGAGTAAGAATGGATATCACTTTATGTCATTTCTTCTAATTATTTTATTTGGTTTTTATGTTTATAATTTTTTTCTTTAATTGAAACAGATTCTGGTCATGTAGTGGTGACACGCACCTTTAATCCCAGTACTTGGGAGGCAGAGGCAGGTAGATCTGCCTTGAAAAGATGGACACCACTTTTAAGCACAATTTGCCAAACTAAGAAAGACAAATACTATAACTATTTTCTTATATGTAGACATATAATAATGTACATATACAAGTATGAGTGTTACTCTGTGTGTGTGTGTGTGTGTGTGTGTGTGTGTGTGTGTGTGTGTGTGTAGTATAAAGGTAAAAAATTAACATGGGAAAGATGCCATGAATTAGGAAGGAGGAAGAGTTCTTAATTGAGGGAAAGAGCAAAAATATAAGATAAAGGGACATACATGATATATAGGGAGGAGAACTATTTTGAGGAAAGCTAGAGGCCTCCAAAACAGTGTCAAAATCTTTGGCAGAGGGCGATAAAAGGGTAACGAACTGAAATAATGTGTAATAATGTTCATATATAAAAATATCATAATGAGTCCTATTATTTTATATGCTAAAATAAACAATTAAAATAAGGGGATTCAACATTATACAAATTTTTATACAAATTTTTTAAAAATGAGCATGCATGCCATTATTAACATAATTTTAAAAAGACAAGTAAAATATATGTATAAACATCATAAAAACTGGAACTTCATATGATGAGTATTTCTTTTTTTAAAACATCAATACTTCCTATTACATGAAGCGTATGTGGGTTGTCCTTACTCTAAAATGTGTCTTTTTACTTATCCTAAATTTATCTGCATAAATTTAAAGTTTCTTTATTATAACACTCACTATGTCTATGCTGACACTCCATAAAATTCCTAATAAAGCCTTTGAGTGTTGCTTTGTAAACCTCTGTTGCAATGAAAAATATACCAGAAGTATTAAAACCTTATAAAAGAAAGCCCCTTGTTGCTATGGCAATGTCTAGTTCCTAAAAGCTTAAAGAAGAACCTCTCGGATTCACCTGGGTTCTATTTTTGCATTGATGATATTCAGATGATTAAGGGGTTTCAAGAGATAAGTACTTGATATAAGCAGGTAAATATTCCACATTCTTATTTAGTATACAGGAACAGATTATGGGTATACAATTCCACTCTCAATTAATTCACTGAGGCAGCATGCAGTGCATAGCAGTGATTCACTACCCATTCAGAATGTTCTTTTCATTTTTTAATCTTAAAATGACAGAAAGTCCAACTGTATATACTGTTTCTTTTTTGCACTGTTCTCTTTGACTTTAATGAATACAAGTTGGATTGGACCATTTTGTTAATGTTTACACAACAGAGTCATATTCATTTGACACAGTGTTTAGAACACAATGACATGTTGACTTAATATCAAACATAGTTGATAATTCCAACATTTCCAAACCAAGAAATTATAATACTTTAAATGTTTTCCAATTAACTAATATTTATACAATGAATACATTATTCTAGAAAATATACCTTTCAAAAATATATTGAGATGAATGTATTATATATATATATATATATATATATATATATATATACACACACATTCACAGTGAAACATATAAAACGTGTCATAATTTAAATTATATTACAGAGATGTTATAATGTTGATTATATGGCACAAAAATATCCAGAATAAATGATATAATTGCATGTTGAGAGAACCTATCTCTAAGAAACACATATTTCTGTTATAAATGTGAGTAAAGAGAATGAATGAATGTGAACATAAGAACACCATGCAATGATGAAAATCACTATTTGTATACTAAAGTAAAAATCAATATAATAAAATATAAGTACATTAATATGTGTATATTGTTTCCAATATGACCACATTTAAATGAATATCTACATGTTTTGCTTATGAAATATGATGCAATAATACCTCATCTATAAAAATAATAAATGTATTTTGATACTTTGCATACAAAACAGTCATAATCTCCAAGCTACAAGATATTCCTGAGGGACTTGTCATGTCTTTTCGAAGACAATAAAATGCCTCTGCTTTTATGTTTCTTATGAACTGTTTAGTCCAGGTTTTATTACTCAATATTGTGTTTGTTTGTCAGTGAAGCTCATCTATCAGCTCCTTGATACTATGTCCTACACATTTTGATTACCAACACAAGAAATGTGCTGCAAACATATATTGAATTAATAAATGTAAATAAATAGCAGTTAACACAGTCTATTGTGTTTTATTATCAATCTTATGTATGTCTTAGGACCAGTTTTTTATTTGTTAACAAAAATGCCTGAAGACCTCAAAATGTATGTGCTATATGTGCATACATTTTATTTCCCTAAAAAATAAACCAGTTTTTGATTAAAATTCATTGAATTTTATCTAAATATGTATGTTTAAGGGTTGGATGAGTAAAACTTACCAATTCTTTTAATGACTCTACTCTAACAATTACAACTATCTTGATTTAATTTTCCTCTAAGTAGAGCATAGAATGCTTAATTCTTCAAAATGATGGGGTTTTGAATCATTCTTACATATTTACAAGATGATCTTTCTGAAAATATTTATTTTCCTTTTCTTGAATCTGAACTTAAGATGCCTTTTAAATCCTTTGAATTATACTGTATCATGAAACCTCAAGAATGTTCCTGAAATAGACTGTATGTCTTTTAGAACTCGTACACAATTAAGTCTTAACTATGACATAGTTCTTAGAATTCAGTTTCTATGGTCACAGAAGAGCCACCAGTGATATTCAACAAACCTGTACCTTTGTAATACAATTCAATATTTAAACACAATTTATTTTGATATGCAAAAAATGTTTTCAAATGTACTAATATAGCTATTATAAAATTTCAGATCCAATTTTCCAATGCTATGGCAACCTTTAAAATTTAGAAAGGCTATTATAATTGCCATCATAAAATTAAAATAAAAGTATTTATGTAATATTTTTAGAATTCAGACTGGATGACCAAGATATACTTTCAGAGACTTTATATACAGAATCAGTGATCCAATACTGTTGTCCATTATTTAGAATAAACAAAGCAGTTTCTTTAGAGTTCAAACACACAAATCCTTATGCATAGGTCAATCAGATTCTAATATACTACATCTGCTCCTGTGATTGTTCCAGTTTTATCTAAAATGTCATTCAAAGAGGGTTCTCCCTATTCCCACAGGAGTTCTTAGACTATTCAGAAAACCCTTGGGGAGAAACATTACTTATTCATGAAAGCCGAGTTTCTTTGGTCATCTTAGACTTGATTGACATTAACAGCAACCGTGTCTGGCTCTAATGACTTAAATATTCATCAAAGCATAATCATGTCATTTAAATATCTAAGCATCAGAATTTTCAATGCAATTCATTTTAGAATAAGTTTAGCTTATTTTACATAGATGACTTAACATAATAATAATGCAGTTCATTTCTAATAACTTTACCTTTGGTAAAAATATAGCACATTTATAATACTCTTAATTGATTTATCTTACCAATTAGGCTTACATTATTAACCAATTCTACCTGAAATTTCATAAATAACAAATATGGGCTCTTGAAGTAATGGTGTATATAGGTCTCTATTTTAATATATTTTCATCCTGTAATTCCATGTATGGATTAAACTTTCATGAATGCACCATATACACAATTCAAGTTCAATTCAATTACATCCTGATAATAATTTTTAAAAAAACTGCCAAAATAAAACTTCAGCATACATGCGCATGGATGTTGAGGAATATTTAATCATTTAATCTAGCAACATGGTTGCTCTTGGAAAGGATCACATTGAAAGGCCTGTGTGAATGCTGGGAAGAAATCAAACCCAAGGGTCTATCTATATGAAGGCATCACACCCAATGGTCTATATGAAGGGATCACTTTCAGGGAACTAAATGAAGAGATCAAATTCAGAAGCCTCATGGTTCAGATGGAATGTAGAAAGAATGTAGTATATACCTATAATCCCAGTATTCAGAAGGCAATAGTGGTGCACACCTATAATCACAGCACTTGAGAGACAGGAAGTTGATTTCAGCCAGCTCTGAGTTCAGAAGGAACTCTTTGAAGTGGCTCAGTCAGTTGTAAGTCTCAAAGGCTTAACTTTTCTAGAGTGTACTGAGGCCTTTAGCCTTCCAGGTCTAAAATAAAGATGAGATTGTAAGGAGGCCGAAAAGCTCCAGGATTCCAGGACTAGGACTGGGAATTGAATTAGGCAAACAATTAATTGCCTTTTGCCTTGAATCTACATCTACACATGAATGTGAGTGTACATATAAAAATAGGCATATACATTTTTGTTATTACATATTATTTTGTAATTTATAGAATTTCATGTAAAATGGAATCACACATGTTATTTGCACATATCAATTCAATATAAGCTTCTTCTATGTTGCTGAAGAAAACAATGCTTCATTAAATCAACACAGTTTTGTTATATGGATAAAACAACTTGCAAAGAGTCATTTTCTTCACAAACATTGATTTGGCTTGTTTCCAGATTTTATAAATATGTGTCATGTTCTATACTTATTTATGTGCAGCTCTTTATGAACATAAACCTTAATTGCTTCTTGATTAAATATGTCACAGTGAAATGGAAATGGAAAGGGAATTTAAATTTTTAAGAAACTCAAAGTTTCCATTGTTAATCACTATATAACATTCTTTTCGATCATCCATACCTACAGAGTACTTGTAACTTATACTACAAAGTATGAAATTCTTTCCAAGTCATTGTTTCTTGTCAATTGCCAAAAGACCAAAAAGAGAACTTCAGTTTTATACAGTTTTCATTTTATTTATTCTGTGAAACAGACTGTCTCATCTCTAAAAATGTGGTTTGACTAGACATTTAATTGTAACGTTAGGTACTGATTTTTAAGCTATTTAGAAATAGTTTATTTTTCTGCCTACAGAAAAATAATCATCTAAGTTTTCTGCATTGGTCACAAAAATTACGGGTCATAATTCACTACTTTAATAATGCATACAAATTTACAATAAAATATAGAAGGGTTTTGATTATGTTAAAAATAAATATACAGGTCAGATATGTTACTCATAATTTCCAGATATTTACATAAAAGTTTACATATAGCATATTATAGTTTATTGCAACATGTATCAGTTACTACATGCAGACAAATTCCAAATTTTAATACAACCTACATAAAACATTTTAAGAAGCAGCAAAATGAATGGGCTTCCTTTAAACCATCCCTCAATTACTATTAAGAATGATTGAGTATAGGAATTTTATAAATATGTAGTTGCTATAAATTTAAAGTACCAAGTATTTAAAGTTGAGCCTTTCATCACCACTATCTCTGTGGCTGTCACATTTTTGAGTCTGTAAGAAATATATTTTAAACATTTTTCTATATCCACAAAACTACAAAACTAAAGGTTGGAATTGGGAAATACACACATACATGCACATGCACATGCACACACACATGCACTGTGTGTAACTAAGTGTAACTAAGGAATGAAAAAAAAAGCAAAAGCAAGACAGGTAGGGAGCAAGCTTGAAAGAGTACTATTCTCTTTATAGTGTTCTATTTTTTCCTCTGATACACAACATCCGGACCCACTTCTTGCCATCCCTCAACCCCTCCCAGCTCCCCAAACTCCCCTCTCCCTCAGATATACCACCGCCCCCACTGACCTACCAAATTCCCTTCTTCCCAGAAAAGAACAGTCCTCCCAGGGTTACCTCTCAAACAGGGCATGGCATAGCAAAATGCAAAAAGGCCAGGCACTAGTCTCTTCATCAAGGGAGTGCTAGGCAACCCAGCAGGAGGAAAAGGGTCCCAAGGCAAGGTAAAATGGTAAGAGACTCCCCTACTCCAGCCTGTAGGAATTTTTCAAGAACACCATCCAGACAGCCATAAGATTTATTTTATGGGATCCTGCAAGTTCCTTGTCTGCCACTTCAGTCTCTGTGGGCACCTAAGACTGCTAGTCAGTTGACACTGTGTGGATTTATTCTCCTGGTGTCCTTGATCCTTCTTGTTCCCACAATCCCTCCTTCCCCTCTTTCACTGGGTTTCCCAAGCTCTACAGAATGTTTGGCCCTGTGCCTCAGCATATGCTCCTATCAGCAATATGGGATTTCTAAACAAATTGGAAATCGACCTATGTCAAGACCCAGCTATATGTGTCTCTTAGGCATATACTGAAAGGATGATCCATTCTTCCACAAGGACACATAATAACCTAGTTCATATTGGCTTTGTTAATAATAGCCAGAAATTAGAAGCCACCTAGATACCCCTCAGCTAAAGAATGGATAAAGAAGTTGTGGTACTTTTACACATTAGAGTATTACCAGGCTATTAAAAAAATGATCTCATGGATTTTGTAGGCAAAAAAAAAAAATCACCCTGAATGAGATAACCCAGTCCCAGAAAGACAAATACATTATGTACTCAGTTATATGTTGATATTATCTGTTAAGCAAAGAAGAAAAATACTAATATCCGCATACTCAGAGAGACTATGCAACAAGGAAGTCCCAGTGGTAATAAAGGAATCTCCCTGGGAAGGAGAAGTAGAACAGATGTTAGAGAAGTGCTGTTGTAGGATGGGAACAGGAACAGGAGTTACAACGTAGGGGGAAAGAGATGGAAGGAAAGAACATATGGAGAAATGACCAGAACCAGGGGGTGATTGGGAGATCTAGCACAGTGGAAACTCACTGAAATCTATGAGGGAGAACCTAGCAAGGACCTCTTGTAATCAGGTGTAGGGAGCCTGAACAGGCCATCTCCTGTGGCTAGGCAAGGCTTCCAGTGGTAGAATTGGGATACTATCCTAGCCACAAAACCTCTGATGTATGGCCTGTCTTCCCTGTTGGCCAGGCCAGGAACTAGAGACTGGATAGCCGGAAGATTATTCGTAATGATACCTATGATCTACTCATAGATCAGTGCCTAGTCCAATAATGATCAGAGAGGCTTCCTCAGGCAGCTTATGGGACCACATGCAGAGGCCCAGGGCCAAACATCTTTCTTGTGTTGTTATGGGTCACATTCCGCAGGAAGTTGGAGATCAGGGAAGCAACAAATACTTCTTATTGACCATCCACATGGAGAAGTTTACATTTATAAGGGAAAGGAAAAGTGGATCTGGACAAACTCATTAACAGTTATTCTACCAATTATTTTTTATTTTATAGCTGAAATGTGACTTTTATATTACTCTTTTTGCATATATGTTTATCAATAAAATTTAAAAATCATTACATTATAGTAATTTTATATTAGCAATTTATATCAGCAATTTATATTAGGATATTTATTACCCTCAAATGATGATGTCAAAATACAGGCTTCAGGTATTTTTTTAAATTTCAGTTTATTATAGAGGTGGATTTTAGAACCAATGGCGCAACCTTGATAATTACAAATACCAGTGGGATACGTGACATGGTTTATTGGGGAAAGATATTTGCAATCAACCTTAATGAAGTGAGTTTCCTCCCAGGAATCCACATGGTAGAAGAATAGAAAAAAATCTCATAAGTTGGATGTGGGCTTCCACATGTGCACTACAGTGGCAAGCATGTGCCCTTAGAGGTACATACAAATATGTATGTGATAAAACTTTTATTGTATATAAGTGAAGTGTTTGCCTTTTCTGGTGACTTTCCTGTATTGCTCTTTGTTTCACATTCAAAATATTACAATTAAGATACATCTTTAACTCACAATCATAGAAAAATCCAAGTAAGAATATGAGTCGCCCCGCCCCCCCAGACCTTTGGTTTTAAAACAGAAGATACAAGTCTAATGTTCAAATATCTTTCTTGCTGCTACATTAAGAATGACTGTTAATTTTGCTTATATATATATATATATATATATATATATATATATATATATATATAAAACTGGAAGTATAGAATTGCTTTTTGCAACTGGTTTTATGGAATTTTCAACATTTTTAAAGTTTATTCATTTTAAAGAACCAATAAAAGATGATACAAAAGACCTGTTCTTCAACACCCTGAAGGAAAATATAGTATGTATTCTTGGCATGATTTATTGGAAATAATTTCAAATGGGAGGGCAATGCACCAAATCTAATCTTGTTTATTTACATGTTAAATGTATATTTAATACTTTAAATAATGTAATATCTACTTATATATGTTTGTATATTAAATATTATACATATATAATTATACACACACTTAATGAAACATTATGATTTTGGAGTTTCATCATATTCATTTTATCCCATGTTTTATCACTGCAAAACCTGAGGGACATTTTGAATAATATTATTTTAAAAAGCCATGAGAAATATCAGCAATAATATGTATGATTAACTAGGTCATGTGAGTAAATGTTTTCTGTTTAATTCAGTATAAGACATTTCTCTTAATAGATTTCTTGACTGTGTGTTATTAATACTTTAAAACTGGAATTTCTACAACAGAGGAAGAATAAACAAATCAATTGGTTTCACAAAAAGCGTATGAATTCACAGCTCAACACACTGCTCAAAGCTCTATTAGATATGTTAGAAAGTTCAAATGTCAAATGGGACCCATTAAACAATGTGATTTGCCTCATTTCAATGTTCTAGAATGTTAAGGATGTCTGTACCAGTCATTGTCATGACAAATAGACACAATAGGATACGCCCAATGATTTTTAACAACAAATTGAAGATGTGTTTGTTAAGAGTTCCTTATAGGTTATGCCTTGTTGATCTTTCTATTAAATACTCAAATAATTAATTTCTACTTATGTTGTCTATGGTAGGACTTCTATCATTTTGCTTTTGTGTTCATTGTCTATAAATTTTACTTTTCTTAAGATAATCTGAGTATAACAAATAGTGGTTTTTCTCAAGACATGCTCTTTACCTACTCTTATAACTTTAAAATTGGCAAAACATTAAAATACATGTTGTGGAGCCTAGTTTCAACTGCTACATCTACAACATAATGCCTGCAACTGAACCTTTTGAATCATTGCAGAAGATGGGACAGAGGAGCAGTGAGTTTGCTTTGAGACTGTATCTTCTAGAAATGTCTGCTATACCCATTAAATTTCACCAACACAGCTGCCTAAACATGACATGAATGAGAATGACACAAAATTACTTGCTAATATGGACAAGTGAAAGCCCCTGGGGCCTCAACACTACATTAAAAACTATAGGCAACTAAGGAATGCTTAAAGTGGGAGAAATAATCTTTCCCAGGGAAGAGCAAACCAACTTGGTATACAATAGCAAATGGTCAGTGCTGAAAACATATGAACACAAGTAACATTATGCAAACGGAACATGTTGTATTTATATATGCACAGACATCTATGTATATAACAACAGTTAAAGAAAACTGAGGCCATGAATTTGAAAGAGAATAAGGGGTTATAAATAAGGGAGGGTTTTTGGAAGGGTAAAGGAAAGAGGAATTAATATAATTATATCATAATCTCAAAAAAACATATGCTTTTCTCTTTTGTATTTTTTAGATTAACCATGAAAATATTAAACTTCTAAAATGAAACCTATTAATTTCTGAGATCTGCTGCTATGATTTGAAATTTCTGCAAAATAAAAAATTAATAACTTAACAGACGGCTTTATTTCCAATATAGCAATATGCACTGATCGTTATCTTTTTAATCCAGCTACATCTTTTACAGGAGGCCTGCTGTCTGAGTACACACTTTTGTTTGTCTCATTTACTGAATTAATAGGTATGATGAATACTATGATTTACAATAGTACCACAATAGCATATAAGCAATCAGCTTTCTATCAAGTATATTTTCATTTTCAATTAACTGAACCAACTAGCATGTGCTAATCTATAAAATTAAATAAAATTGCTATAGTTCCAATCTATATTTGACCTCATGCAAACATATAGTGTAAAATTCAAGGAGAAGCTAGGTTTACTCTAAAATCATTTTCCAATCATATATGTGATATATTGTAGATGAGGTGCTAAAGAATAAAATTTCAGAAATTATTTGTAGTAGTTTCTCACTCTCCTTTCATTATATCATATCTATATATAAAGTTCCAAGCAGGTCTCATAGAGGCTCACAGAGACTGAAGCAGCAATCATGGGGCCTGCATGGGTCTACACTAGATCCTCTGCATATATGTTATGGTTGTTAGCTTGGTGGTTTTGTGGGCCTTTTAATAGTGGGAGTGGGGTGTCTCTGACTCTTTTGCCTGCTCACTGTATGCTTTTCCTCCTGCTATGTTGCCTTTTCCAGCTGTCATATGATAGTTTGTTCCTAGGTTTTTGTATCTTCTTATACAGTGTTGATATCTCTGGGAGGCCTGCTCTTTTCTGAAGGGAAAAAGGAGGAGTAGATCTGGGAGAGAAGGGAGTTGGAGGGGACTGGGAGTAGTGGAGGGTGGGAAATTGCAGTCAGGATGTATTGTATGAATGAAGAATAAACAAAAATGATCAAAAAGGACTGTTTGCATAAATGCATTGGTAGTGAATTTACTTTGAGATTCAGTAAAGGATATTGTCAAGTTTAACAAATAAATAAATGAGTAGAAAGTTCCAGCATTTTCATTGTCTAAATATTTGCTAAATTCTTTATGGAAACCTACAACCCTCGTTTTAAATCTACTTCAAAAGCCATTCTATTTGTAAATATTTGCTATTTTATTTTCCCTTTTATTGAAACATAGTCTTTTTTGATGCACAAAGGTAACATCCAAACTCTTCAGTAAATAACATTCTATGTTTTTCTCTACAGGTTCACTACCACTTATTGTTTGAGGAAGGGCTTATTGTATTTGCAACCTCTGCTCTTTTATATGAACTGGACTTCAAACCTGCAATAGCTTTCCTCCCTTGCTTTTGTAGAAAAATAATCTAGAAATGAAAAATCTTGCATAATAATCTCATAGAGGAAGACTAATCTATTTCTCTTTTCTCTTAGAATTATATATAATAATATTGAAGTCATCAGACTCTTTCAGAGCAAGTCTAATCTTTCGCCTGTCTGTCTGCAGCAGTCACAATAATTTCCTAGCACATTGAAAATATTCAATCAATATTTCAATGAATTGCAAATTTTATGACATGGTAAATAGTGAACATGTGTGTGTGTGTGTGTGTGTGTGTGTGTGTGTGTGTGTGTGTGCTCACACACATGCAAACTCACATATAAATGAATACTGGCTGAATTTCTTCATTTTAACACGTAATTTGATGATGTGCAAGAATTAATTTTGATTGTTAGGCACTATTAATTTATTTTTACTTGTATGCATGTATGACTGTGTAAGTTTTGTGTACCACTTACATACAACTGGCTGGTGAGGCCAGAAGTATCAGATCCCCTGGAACTAGTGTTACAGGCAATTGTGACTTGCCTGATGGGGGTGCGCAGAACCTCTCCCAGAACCTTTATAAAAGCAGCAAGTACTCTTACATGCATAGCCCCTTTAATTTTAATAGTATTAGCCCCCTCAAAGCAAAATAAACTCATATACTCATTCTTGCTTTTTTAAAGTTTTCCACCTTCATATCTTATCTTTTACCAACACAATTTTCTTTAGATATTGATGCTTAAACAGCTCATCTGATCCCATTTTCTACAAAATTCCTAACAATATTTAAATAAATATAAGTACTGAAAATATTTAAGAATCAAATGAATATTTTACATAGCCAATGGAAAAAAACAATCTATTATTTTCATTTTAAGTGTTTGTGTGTGTTTGTAAAAGTACATTTATCTTAAACTTAATGACATCACATTCAGTGAATAAAAATTACAAATTAGGTCAAGAAATAGAATACTACTTGTACCTATAGCCTACCTCAAGACCTTCCTAATCATGCATCCTTCCTCACAGTAGTTACTGTCTTGATGTATAATGCTGACTATTTGACATTCATACATTTATACAAGTAAATTAAAATAATAATTAGCAATTTAAATAATGTTATTTTGATAATGCCTCTGTATTCCAACCATTTTATGTTTTAGATTTGTATCAATTTCATTGTTAAATGTTTCCAAACTGCATGAATTAATAACAACTCTTACTCAGATGCTGATAGATATATAAATTTTTCACTCTGTTAATATGAAGAACAGTGCTATCAAATTCATGATCTTATTATCTAATTATTTCAAAAATAATTTGTAATTAATGTCACTTAATTTTGTTCAGTGCCTACCAAATTGTACAAAATCTGTCTTGTTTAGATGAACTTCTAAAAGATCAAACCTATATAAATATACTCATTTAAGTATTTTTTTGTAGTTATAAAAATAATAAAACCCACTAAGGTTACATTTCAGTGTGAAGAATAAATATATTTACTATAGTATATTTCCCATTTTTATATAAAAAACTACCATTTTTCTATTATAGTATTTCACACAATAAAATGATAATGGAAATACAATATCATAATCTCTATGTCAAATGCATATGCCTTTATAATTATATAAGTATACCTAGGCTATATACACACTACAGCTGGTTACTTTTATAAGTATGAATTAACCTTCTAAAATTTATGGATCTTATTGATGTGTAAATTAATTTACTTAAAATCATTTCCATTTCTATTATCATCAAATCGATTTCTTAATTAAGTGTGGGCAGGGGTAAGTTAGGTATGCCAGAAAAATAAAAAAGAGAACTATGATTTCAAGGAGGTATTTTCAATAATATATAAATATTTTTAGAATGAAATAAATTACATATTATTTTTCATGTGGGATGTATTAATTTAGAAATTACAATTTGTACATTTTGGAAATGTAAAAATTTCAGCATGCCTGGCAATGTTCATAAAAAGAAATCCTTCCAGGGTTTTTCAACAATTCAATTCAAACAAATTTAAAAAAATGCAAACAAATATGTGTTTCCCATGAGAAAATAATGGAAAGAAATGAGGGAGTGGATAGATGTGTGCAGAATGCACATACATACTATGACAAGGTATGGTAATTCTAAAGGGAGTTGGGAAAATTCATGAGAAGGGCATATGGAGTTCAGGTATCTGTTATCATCCCAACTGAGGAGCAAGTATTTGTAAAATCATTTTATACCCAAAGACATGGAATAATAGTCTTTTCTGGAAAAAAAAATCCACTAGGAAGATAAACTTGTAAAGAAAAGATTACTGAAAAATTAGAAGTTTTCTTTTTATTAGATATAATAAATATATTTAAAACAATTTTAAAAGAAAATATGAGTATCTGAGCAGTTGCATTCATACCCATTTGCTGGCTTTATGGAAATAATGTTGTATTGTGAGTGATACAACACTAGTGAGGAAAATTGGGATAGAGAATCTTTTTGTAGAACAAAAGCATATCATTAGACTCTGTAACATAGCATATTTCCCTAAAATTACTCAGTCCTATTCGGAAAACAGGCATTGAGCACCTGTTGTGTGTAAGCATAGGGATAACTGTTGGTATACAAAGGTAAACAAGACAAAGGGCATGCTTGCAAGGTGCTCAGAATTTACAGAACAAGAATGCATGTGCAATGGAGAAGAAATATGGCCACATACTAGAATCATGTTTCTGTGAGGCTTCTACAGTGGTAATTAGAGAAGAGAGAACAATAATTTACAAGATGAAAACAAAGAGTGTGAATGCAAACTTACTTAAGTTTCATCATATTTTCTTTTAATTATGGTGTCACTTAATCATTTTTCTAATCAAAAGAATAGCCAATAATAGGAAGGACATTAAACGGTGTCCTGCACAAACTGTAGTAACTCAAGACTAGTTCCTTCTCAATACAGGAGTATTGTACAGTTAGTATGATTTTATACTATGATTCCAAGGAAGAATTTCCAATAATATATAAATATTTTTAGAATGAAATAAAATGGAATATATTATTAAAAATAGTATAAATAATTCATGGAATGTTTTTTGGTTATGACCTAGCCTTTAACAGCTGAGATATCTCTCCAGCCCCACACTTCTTGTTCAATGCAAGATTTTCAGCATCAGTATTAACTAGCAAACTAACTTGAGAAATAATTTTTTCTTCTTCTTTTCTTTTTTCTTTCTTACACTACATCTGCCCAGTTCTCCCTCCACCACTTCCCCTTTTCCCAGGTTCATCTCCTGATGGTCAAGGCCATCAGGTGAACATGGCCCGCAAAATCCATCAAGCGTGGTTCACAGGGGCTCAAAGAGATTGAGGTGGCAGTCAAAGATATGTCATTGGTCTATGCTAAGGCCTCTGTATATATGTTATTGTTGATATCTGAATATTTTAATGGGTCTTCTAACAGTTGGAGTGGGTACACCTCTGACATGTTAACCTGCTCTTTCTACTATGTTGCTGCCTCTTACTTAAGAAATCTTAAAGCCAATAGAAAATTATTAAATATTCAATACTTTACAAAGAATATAATTTCCAAAGATATTTTGAGTAGTTGGAAATTGCTGTAAGATTGCAAGAAATTTAGAGTTAGTGATTTTTTATTTGCTTCATCAAGATTAAAAGGACACAGTTTAAATAACATTTACAAACACTGAATATTCAGTAAGAAATCCTAGAAAGAGTACATAAGTGATCAAGAGGTCGTGTCTTCTTTAAATAATCATCCTAAAATACACTGGGATTGTCAAGGTAAACTGTTACAAACTATTTAAGGGAATGTGCTCCTCTCCATTCTAAAACTGATGATAATACGATAAAAAGGGTTTGAGAAAGATTATGAAAAAGGTGCATTTTGAATCACAGCTTGAAGAAAATAGATGCTGAACTTGAACATGAAAAAAATATACCTATATAAAAATAAGCCAAAACAGTGAGAATAGTTCTGGGAATATAGCTTCATGGATAAGATACTTGCTATAAAATCATGAGGACCTGAATTCAAATTCTAGCACTCATACAAAAATATATTTTGGTTCCATATATCTGTAATCTTAGTGATTGAGGAACAGAGACAGAAGTGTTCCTGGAGCTTTTGGGATAGACAGTCCAGCCAATGAAGTAGAACATTATACTGAAATGTGCCCAACATTAATAGATACACAAATAATAGAGTGAAAATGCACAAATTTCAGGATGGGTTGAGAATAAAGTCATGAGAATCCGTTCACATTAAAATAAACAGGGAAAAAAGAATTTTCATCATTTTAAGGATTGTACTGCCATAAACATAAGGTGACAGGGAAAACAGAACAGACAAGTGGACAAACCTATAAAACATGTTACCAGTTGAATCAGTATGTATGGTGTATTGTTTGATTTGGATGTAAAATAAAGCAATACTGGGTAGCTTCAAGTTTTAATTCTGAATTTCAAAGGGAAAAAAAAGAAATGAGGAGAAATAAAACAGATGAATAGAAGATGTTGTAAGGAGAACTCTGTAGCTAGGGGAAAGTTTCTTTCATCTCAACTGCAGAAAGCTCATAATTATGAACATGTCATGTTGTAGGGCTCTAACAGCCTGCTTCCTCCTTTGTGGCCAAAGGGTCGAGTTCATTACATCTGTAGGGACTTGGAAAGCTCACAAATAACTGTGGTCATTAATCATTCTGGCTATATTCTTGAGCTAGCGACAGGAAGTTATGGAAATGTGTAAAATACTAGGCTTTTCCTAAAGTTATTTTAACTAACTTTTTGACAGATGAGTTCAGGCATGACTTTACACTTTGCTGTGTAAAGAGGGCACAGAACTGCACCTGGTTTGTCTTTCATATCATCAATCTCAATGGCAGAGAACATTGCAAGTTTCACATATAACAAAAAAAGATACATCATAGCAATTAACCTTCCTCTTGGTTTTTGATAAAGTAAAATAGGCCCATTCTTTACAGAAACACTCATGTGTTTATTCAGATAAATACTCCCCTCTCTCACTACAAAAAGAAACAATACAGTTTTACAAGTTTCATACTATCTTTGTGACAGCAATAAATATCCATTTTAAATTAATATGAAGGCAATACAAAAACAATGCTCTAAAGGTAAAGCATAAAGCCAACTATATTAAACTTACTAGTTCATAAATAAGATGAAAGTTCACTCAGTTCCTCTTCCTCCATGCATAAAGTTTAAAGAATCAAATGCTGGATTCTCATTAGAATGTTGAAGGAGATTTGAAATGACATATTGGACAAGGAGAATTGCAGCTGTCAAATGACCAAAGCTGGCAGAAATAATCCTCCTTTGCAATCCTTTTCAATCTAGGAATTGTGTTGGAGTTCACTTTCTTTTGGATGGATGCCATTTTCTCCTTGAATAGTCTCAGTTGTTGTTTTTGATGCTGAACAAAAAGAAAGACCTGCTCAGAGGTGAATGATTTTAAGGCAATTAAGTCATCCTGAGTGAAGAAAAATAACATTGGCTGATTTGTTTTCTGTCATTTTAGCTCCATAGAAATGGATTTACTTCACTAAATACAATAGATTTTGAAAATGTCCAATGGAGAAATTACTCTCGCCTGGGAAAAGTATTCCCTGGACAAACCCAGCCACAGTGAGGGGAAAGGGATGCAAAGGTATATTGATTGTTTAATACAGCAACATGGCTGCTCCGGGAATGATCACATTCAAGGCCTGTGAGATCTGGCTGGAATGCAACACATGCCTTAAAGTAACTCAATACAGAAGGCAATGGTGGCACTTTAATCCCAGCTCTTGGGATATAAAAGGAAGTAGTCAGTTCAAAAGTAGGTCATTGTTCTCAATTTCAGGCTCTCAGCTCATAGTTAAGAAAAAAGCATTAGAGAATGAGAAAATGGAAGGAGATTGAATCAGAGCATGCTAGTCAACTGAGAAGCAGAAAGTCAGAGGCAGAGTGAAGTACAGAGTGAGTAAATAGCTTTAATCCCAAATCTGACAGTGAATCAGAGTAAAGAGTAGGCAAAGTGATGAATCAGAAGAGGACTTAGCAGAATGAGTCAGAGTGGGGACATGGGACACAGGGAGCCCAACTCTCAGGATATGAAAGCAGGCTCTCAGCTCAGAGAGTCAGGCAGTCAGAGAATCCATCATATAAGATACAGAGGCAGTTCAGCAGAAGAAGAGTGGGTTTGGGAGAAAGTGTCAGCTAACAGTGAGAGTCAGTTTGAAGCCAAGCAGAGCAGTTCAGTCACAGAAGTTGCGGGAGTCATTCAGAGTCAGAAGAGCTAACTCAGAAACAGCTGCCTCAGAAGGTCAGTTTGAACCAGCAGCTTGGAAAAGAGTTTGAGCCAGAACAGCAAATGCACTGAATCAGTCAACCAGAAGAGTCAGTTGAGTTCAGAAGGAGCTAGTCAGAGTGAGTCACTCAACAGTAAGTTAGGAAGACTGAAGCCTTCCAAGTGTAGATTTAGGATTAAATATATGAGGTTGAATCCATCTAATGATAGGGGATTGAACTAGCAAAGAATAAACTGTTATTTGCCCTGAACCCACAAGTTAATTCATAAATCAATGCTTACATTAATGTCTACAAGAGGAGTGCTTTTTTATCACAACAACTTGTTGTTTGACAAGACTGGCTGTTTTCGCCAAAGTAATCATAAATTTTGTAGCAGAATGGGTGTGCACCATCTGTATCCCTTCAAACTCTTGGAGAATTCTTTAAAATTATCTTTGAAACTGATTATTTTCCATACAGTATTTACTATTGCCTAAACTAAATCTGTTTGGGGATATATCAAGGGGTGTGGGATTTTAAATGAGATTCAATATTTTCAGAAAAGGACTGGTAAACTCATTTTCCTCATAAGAGCATCTGTTATCACTGTAGCAGTCCTCTACTAATGAACAGGCTGATATGAAAAAGTGTGGATTAATATTTTTACAAGTAAACTGCTATGCATTATTACTTGATTTACCCCTCCAATTATCAAATGGGTATTTGACAAAAGCATTCTGAGGTTATAAAGATGCTTTCTGCACATAGATTGGGACAGTCCAGAATAACTGTCCAGTGTATTAAATTGACCACTTTGCAGAGCTGAATTTTTATGTATGACAGTCATTGTTGCTGTAAGATTGAGATTTTTCATTATTATGAGTCAAGAATTAAATGATGACCTAATTTAAAGTTGGGCAACAGGGTTGAATTGATCTTCAGAGAAAAGCATAGGTCTAATAGTCACATTCAAAAAGATCAAAATTATAATGTACCATTGAATAGTATATAAAATAGAGTTGTCACTTTGGAAAAAAGTTAACCACAGAGATATTACTCATAATATTCTAAAGCTGAATTAACAAACCTAAATGAGGATCAAATGAAGAATGGAAAACATTACATGATACATTTAACAGTTTTTATATGAAAGGAAATTGCACCATACCTATCATATGGATGAACACTAAAATGGTTATATTAAGTAAGGTAAACCAGACACAAAGGACAATATGCAATTTCATCTGCATGTATTATCTATAACAGGTTTATCCATGATAATACAAAGTAGATTGATTGGCTACCTGGGGATGAAGCTGGAAGAGAGGTATGCATTTTGGGGTGGGAAGACATAAATCATTTCCAGTTCTTTTTGGTAATATTTTCTCAACTCTGTGGTTATGCTGAAAACACGAATTTTCCATTAAATCGGTTAATTTTATGAATACTTGAATAATATCCCAGTAAATACAGAAAGAGAGAATAAACCTTTTCCTGGTTCATAGAAGTTGATGAATTTTATGCTGGAGTTAATATCAACATGAAGGAAGTTTATAAGGAATGTATCTGTTATTTTGATTTTTCTACACTTGGCTTTGTACACCCCCCCACTGAGTTACTGTCTATCTTTTTTTGACACAACATATTTTTACTGATGAAAAGCTGTAAAGGAAAAATAAGTTCAAGACTAGATTAACAAACTATCAGACACATTAAAGAACACTAATAGAGATCTTTGCTTGGAATTGAGAGGTTGATTGAGATATGTCAAAGGTGGGACCAAAGTGTTCTAATTCTTTGGACTAATTGCAGAAAACATAAAATACTTTGACAATAGCATGAACATGAGTTCAAAGGTTCATAGTGAAAACTTCAATGTGACAGTTTCATCACTAAACTAATACAAAACTGTAAGGAAGTAGATTACTCAAGATCTGATGTTAAAGAATATATGTCTGAGGGTTTTGTTTGCAAACAAAATAAATCCTTGCAAAAGACATTGATATCTCTCAAAATAATAAAATATTTTACTAATAATTTATATTTCTGAAGAATTGAAAATATTTTCACATTTCTAGGTACACGTAATTTATATATATTCAAACTATTTTCATATATGTGTGTAATAGTCAGTATTCTGTCCAGTGCATTTAGCAGGAAGACATAGGTCACATGATAGCATGAAAGATATCTGACTTCATAGGTACATGAAGTATTTTGTTTGTATATATAATGGATTAGATATGAATTCTCAGCTATTGCTCTGACACTATGGGTGCCTATCTGCTGCTATGCATTTTGACATGATGGCCACAGTCTAACCATCTGAAACTGTAAGCAAGCATACAATTATTTGCTTCCTTATGTGATTTGTCTTGGTTGTGGTGTTTTATCCCAGCAATAAACAATAATTAAGACATGGCAAAAGAGCAAAGAACAAGTATCTGCTGAGTGCTCAGTCACAAATATGACATCTATATCACTACCCCAAGCCTCAGAGTTCATTTGAGGAGACGAGGCAGAAAGATTGTAAAAGCCAAAGACCAGGGAGGACCAGAATGAAATAGCTACTTTTAGACACGACAGAACTACTATATGCATGAATTAACAGCAGTTATGGTTGTCTGACCAAGATCTGCACAAGGACAGGTCAGTCACCATTTTAGCATGGAGGACAGAAAGTCTCAGGAGCCCCTTCCAATAACAGAGAAGTGTCTGTCCTTTAACAGCTATGGGAAGGATAGGCAGTATTTTGTTTTGTTTTGTTTGGTTTGGTTTGGTTTTTGAGACAGGGTTTCTCAGCTGTAACTCTAGCTGTCCTGGAACTCACTCTGTATACCAGGCTGGCCTTGAACTCACAGCAATCTGACTGCCTTTGCCTCCCTGGTGCTGGTATTAATGATGTGTGCCACCATTGACCATCTAGAATAGGCAGTTTTGTTTATGGGTGTTTCCCCTGGTAGGTTGACCACACTCCAGTGAATAGTTCTGCACTCATAAGTATATGGACGGCAGAAATTGCACTGGTATTTTTTAATGAATGTAAGATATTGGAAGAGTTTTGGGAGATGGGGATGGAACTGGGGTGAGGTAGGTAGACAAATGGAAAGATAAAGATAATTATAATATTTTGTATAAATTCTTAAAGAATTAATAAAAACATATTAGTGGCTGGAGAGATCTCTTAATAGTTGAGAGCACACACTGCTTTTGCAAAGTACCTGACTTTGATTCCCAACACCCACATGAAAGTGCAAACCATCCTATAACTCCAATTCCAAGGGATCTGTCAGCCTTTTCTGACCTTCATGGGATTGTGCACACTTGTGGCACACATATACACTTAAACACAGACAAAAATATACACATGAAATAAATAAATGAATATTTTGAATTATTATATTAAATATGTATGAATAAATCAAAATAGAACTATTTTATAATTGAATATACTCCCTATTAGTAGAGACTTGCAAAAACAATCATATCTAGCACTATGAGTCCATACTTGAGGACATCCTTGTTTCATAGATCATTCCAGTTGGTCAGCTTTGCATATGGAAAGTCCTCAGTGGATATTCACGGTCTATATGGCTGACCTCTGATTCTGACTATCTTGGATATCCCCTAACAACTCTGTGGTACAGCCTACGTCTACAGCCTCAGTGTTAAAAAATGCTTCAAAGGTAGCAAAAGGAATAAAAGTTAGAAATATAAACTACAGATAATAAACTGAAAAGTGAACCCTTGTCTGCTTCACTGAAATAGAAATCTATTTAAAATGTCAATGGGTTTTAGATTAATTCGCATTTGAGGCAGATCTCTCCTACCCAGATCAAAGAAGCTTTATTTATCAATGACAGGATTCTTGACTCAGCTTGAAGAAATTTCTAATATCTAATACAATTAGATAACCTTATTCTAGGTAGGATCTAAAAGAGTTGAGGATTTGGATCATAAATGAGACAAACAAAAACTGATGAAATTTCTAAATAGTGCCGAAACATATTAATACTACTATCTACTCATAACTAAGAATCTGAGGAATAGAGTGCCCCTTTGGAGACCAAATTTTCTCCCAAGTTATATGCATTAGATTTTATAACCTAAAGAACAATATTTACAAGTACATGTACTTAATAAAATGTAAGAACTTAAAGTATTGAATATCTGAAAATTATTGCATGCCATCCTTGGCTTATTCAACCTGACATTCATTTGATTTTTTTCATGGCTGTTTATTATAACTAAATGTAAATTATTCTCAACTGTAATCTGTATAATAAAGTTGAACTAAATACTCATGCCATATTTGAAATATAAAGTATTTTGTGTTTACAACTTTGCCTAAATATTGATAGCCTGCATGATTGTTTGATAAAAAGTACAAAAGCTTCAATCATAATCTACAGTAGGAACCATATACCTATTAAGAATGCCTTCAAATTCACTTTATGACTTTTGTGATCTTAGTAGACTGAACAAATAAAATAAGAAAACAAAGCAAATAGGTGTTTAAGATCAGGGTAATGGAAACAACAAAATAGTGAAAACACATGCTTTCGTTATAGCTGATAAAAGATGCACTGAGATAGAGCCATAGCAACAGTTCACAAAACCTGTACTTGCCACCAGCCATTCTGTTGGCCAGAATTCTATGAACAGTTGTGATGGCTCTATCCCAGGGAATCTCTTTCAACTATAGAAGTTTGTGACAAAGCTAATACAATGATGAAAATGCTTTTATAAGAATTACACAAGTGATTGAAGAAAGACCCAGAACTTGTCCCAAATAAAAATTACAAACAAAAGAACAGTGATCATGTTGGCAATTACAACAAATCCCAGATATTTCCAACAATTACTGCTAAACATTCATTCATAATTTAGAGAGCTGTTGCTGTAGGAGCGATAAGTAACTTCATCTTGAATTCTTGGTCATCTCTTCTATACAAATTTTGATACAGCAATTCAACAAGATGAACATATCAAATTCAGAGCAATGTTTTAAAATCTCTGTTTTTCAAATGCACACTGGCTAAACATGCTACTACTTAGAGTTGAAATAATATTTCCTCCCAGGTCTCCCAATCCCTAGTGCTCAAACATTTCTTACTCCTAAACATCTAGCAGTGAAAGATATGTGGGTGGCAAGTGAGACATCGTCCCTGAAGTGGCTGTAACTTCGTGTATACTCCCATGCCCTGAAGCTGTGAAATTCTCCAGCCTGCATGGAGGAGGTCCTGATGGAGCTATATGTGGGGACAGTGAAAATGCCAGATGGTGGTTTGTGAGAAAATCTGGGACCAAGGCAGTCAGCCAAACGAACTGAAAAAAAAAAAGGATGATCACCAAGAATATATCTCCTACACACAAGTGAATGGGAGATGAATTAAGGGCTCTCTTCCTCATACAAGTAAAAATCCTCCATGCAAGTTTTAATCCACATGTAGAACTTGTAAAACATCAGTTGTAAATATCTTAAAAGATTTGTGTTGCATCAATTTATTTGATCTACACTTTGGGTTTTGTTCAATTAAATGTAAAAAGCAGCAGCCCATTGATAAGAGGAATCTAGGAAAATGTACAAATAAAGTGATGGTAAAATTTTATAATTAGAAACAGATGAGAAGTCATCAAGGAAGAACTTTTTACTTGATTTGTGAGTTACAGGCACATTTGCATTTTATTGATTGTTATTGTGTGTCTTTATCACTTTTATTGTTTGCTGCAGTATAACCCTTTGAAGGTCTGCCAAACCACTGCGGCTTGCTCAAAAGCAGGGCTGAATTTTAATTAAGCTGAGCCAAATAGACACAGAACCGTTGAACTTGATTAGACCACTTGTCCTGATCCACACACAGAGGGCATTCAACACACTTATTTTAATAACTGACAAAGTCAATTCATATATTTGTTGAAATTATAAAGATAAAATCATCTCTTGTCAACATATTCCTCCTACATAAGAATTCGGGTTTCCCTTTTTAATTTAATAACCTAGGGAAGAAGGCCAAGAGGGTTACGTAGCCAAAGGGAATGTGTGTGGCATTATATCTTGATAAGAGTTTTTTTTTTTAATTGCCTTGGAAGAGGCAGTATATGAGTTCATTATTTAAGATTCAACAAGAGGATGATTCATGAGAAGCATGTGTGTGTGTGTGTGTGTGCATGTGTGTGTGTGTTGTGTTCATTTTGGGAATGATGTGTGAAAGTGTGTATATGTTAGTATTTTTTTCACATTTTTATTTATCTGAAGATTAGTTTATTCCGACATTTACTGGGACAAGGGAGCAAGCAAGATATCCACTTTCAGAATTTTTTTATTTATCCTAGGAAATATACAACACACAAATTTGTTGTTTCAGCAAAACTGGGCCAGAATGTGTTTCCACAGTAACTTCTGCAATGAGTCTGTGTACTTTTCCCACACAGCATAGAGGACTGATTCTCTGACACATTCAGGTTTCTGTAAAGCAAACTGCCATTAAATTAACTTTGCTGCTAAGTTGATACAGGAACAACTTCTGGAATAAAATCTTATCCACTTAACAAATTAAAAAAAAAATTACAAAACTATATCAAAAATACCTTCCCTGAAGACACTGTTTATAGGCTATGTTTAAAAAGACAACCTTGTGTTAATACTGTATTTTTATGTGTATGTTCCCAGAATGGTTGATAATTAGATCTTAAAGCACAGATAATATAATATTACTTAAGGAAATATTTTCTCAGTAACATTTAAAACATAAGATGTGCAAGTTGAAACTGAACATTTCAATATGCCAGGGTAGTGCAAACATTAAAAAGGGTGTCTCTTTCTTTGATAAATCCAAATCACTACGCTCCTTAATAGAATTTTGTCCTTTACTTCAAACATCCTAATATCAACTGACTACTTGTAATCTTAAGAAAATAATCCTCCCCTCAGGACAAGTAAAGAAAAAAATAGCAAAATTCTAAATATAAATAGATGTTCTTTCTGTTCAGGAAAGCAAATCAGGAAGGATTTTTGTTGTTGATCTAGAAAACAAGATATATAGCTTCCATTCTTATGAGAAAATAGTGAGCACACTCCAATATTTTTGTATATTGTGATTGCACTTTTTAATCTTGTCTACAAGTAAAAGGAGAAAGCAATTCTGTGATGATCCAAATTAAATACCTGATACATATGTTTTATTTTAAATAAGCCATTAAGTAGAAAGAATCATTCTGGAACCAGATCATTCTGAATTCAATCTCCACAGTTTTCTTATCCACATTATTTTTCTGCCAGTTATTGACCCTCCATTGATCAGTATAGAATTTGAAAAAATAACATGTTGATGGAAAAGATAACAAGTAGGAAATACTACATGCAATTGCTACAAATTCATTAAATAATTTTCAATTAATAATTTATGGGAAGACTTTTAATAGATTGATGACAGAAAAATATTCTAGTCTATGAACTCTAGAATTTATTTAGATAATGCTCAATATTTAATATTTAATTAAATTAGTTTCAAAACAATATGCATACAGAAATAATGATGAATATATATATGTACATATGTGGATTTTACAATTCTATATTACTCTAATTTGTATAGCAGAACCATCTAGTGCCTTCTTAATTTTGTTTTGTTTTATGCTTAGAGGTGTTTTGCCCACATTTATGTCTGTGCGCCATGTGTGTGAGAGATAGCAGCGGCCAGAAGAAGATGTCACATTCCTTGGGACTAAAGGTACAATTTGTGAACTTGCATGGGTGCTAGGAATTGAACCAGGGTCCTCTGGAAGAGTAGTCAGTGTTCTTAACTGATGAGCCATCACTCCAGCTCCCTGTAGCGTGTGTTACATACTAATTTTGTAACTAGCATCTTAACTGATCTATCACATAATTTATTTTCAGATTCACTGGAATGTTCTGTGTGTCAACTTATATAGTAGGAAATGAAAGCAGCTTATTCTTAATTTTCAAGTATTCCTTTTATATTTCTGTTATACTGACAAGGATTTACAGCAAACTTTTAATACATTATGATTTATGAATAGTAAAGTTGTTTCCATCTTTTTTGAGATATCATCTGACCATATAGCCCTAATGGACCTGGAATGCCCTATATACACCAGGCTGATTTCAAACTCATAAAGGTCTACCTGCCTTTATCTGTGGAGTGCTGGGATTAAAGGCATTAGCCAACATGCTGAAAGTTATTTCAGTATTAAACATAATGTTTGATAGAAGGTAATTATCATTTATAAGATAAATAAAATTTACTTATATTCTTATAAATAAAAATTAAAATACTTAATTGAACCTTAATTTTCAGATACATCTTTAATATGTTGTAATAATGTTATTTAATGTGTGATCTTTGGATTTGTTGTTTTCTTCTGAATTCAACCCCATTTTTACTAGTTCATGATGCATTTCATATATTAGATTTACCTGTGAATATTTCAACATCATGATACTCCCCAATGATATACATTTCTTATTAATATCAGCATTTCATTTTTTTTATTTGTAGCCATTCCATAAGCATAAAAGTCTTAACAATATGGTCATTAGGCAAGAAAGGATGTTATTCACATTGAGCTGTCGACTGATATTCAATACCTCCATGGAATACCCTATTAATCTCATTTCACATTTATTATACAAACATGAAAGGGTTAGACTCAAGTTTACCAAAGGCAATATAGAGAAGTAATATATTGTATAAAATAAAGTTTTATGAACTCTCCAAATTTCATGTTTAAACTTGATTATTTTGTAATTATGTTATAAAGTATGGGTGGGTAGAAGATGTAGCTCAGTCATAAAGTACTTGGGTAGTATATTTTAGACCCTCAGTCTAACCTTGGTATCATGAAAAATCCTAGCAAAAAATAGGGCCTTTTAGATGGGATAGGTCATGAGGGCTCCACTCTCATGGATGCATTAATGATGATGTTTAGTTTATAAAATCAAGCTCTTACTCCTGGCCTTTTCTTCTTTCAAAATGTGAGTCTCTCTCATATGCTATGTTGAAAGAAATGGCCTTCTTCATATGCCAGGACCTTTGTCTTGGATTTCTCAGTCTCTAGAACTGTAATGAATATATTTCTTTTCTTTACAAATGATCCAGACTCTGGTGTTCTGTCAAAGGAACATAGTATAGACTAAGGTAGATAGGGTTCTGCCAAAGTAAAGTCTACAAAAGAGCAAAAATTCTTTGTGCATTCATGTTGCTTTGTATTTTATGCTATAGAGTTTATTTCTCAAAGACTATACATTAGTATAATAACTCTATCACTCAACTACAGTGAACACTATTTGTCTTTCAATTTTATATTACAAATATTATTGTTTTCTGTGTCTCCCTTTATACGTGTAAGCTGCAAATTGTTGAGGGACAATATAATATTACTCCTAAAATACATAAATCACTTAAAAACAATGCTTAACATTCAGTCAAGATGAAAAATGAGCAAATGAACAACTGAAAATTAGTAAGTACAAAATATTTTTGGACTTCTTGCAATTTTTATAGTTATATTTTAATAATTGTATCCTGATAGTATAGTATCAGATTTGTGTATCTTATTTGTGTGCCACTATTACACACAATAGTAGTGTGACCAATAATTCTGTGGTTTTTCATCTTAGAAGAGTAAGTTGAAATCTCTGAAGTCTTACTATCTATTAAATACAATAGAAATTGATATTATTCACAGCTATTTAAAATTATTATAATAAAAATGAAGCAATTTTGAGCATCACATCTATTCTATTAGCCACATTTGAATCCTCCATAGACATGTGGCTCCTAGTGTCCATATTAGGCAGATATATCACAAACATGTGAGAGCACTGCACAAAATCATTGAACTTATGCCACACATCTGCAATTTAAATGCTCCCTCTTACATGTAGCATAAAGTAACCCCTCAATAATATTTACCTTAATTATTTTCTACTTAAAATTGAAAAAAAATCTAACATTGAGAAAAAAGTGTCATAATTTTATATGTGTTCAGAGAAATTTTCACTTTCATTTTTGAAGCTTTTAACTAGGAAAATAATTTGTGGTATATTTTTATTTCCTCACTATATTATTATATTTTGTTTTATATTACTTCTATACTGTATTCTTCAAAAGAAGATAACTCAATGCATTAAATAAACTGAACAATATTTGAAAAGTTATAGTCAAACTACTCAGTGGATTAAGTGGATTAAATTGATCAATTTCAAGAAAATACTAACTACTATAATTTGTAATTATGGAATTCTGTTTATATATGAATAATTATGATGTGAAAATAAAAGCAAATAGCTAGCAAAAGTCAATCATTTTTCTTAAAATATTGGTGAAAAATGCCATGAAGATACAGAAGAAGGAGGATCTTATTTGAAGCCAGTCCCAATTACATGGCAAGTTCACGAAGAGGCTGGGCCGTATGAGGTTCTGTCTCAAAACTCAAAACTCAAAAACAAAACAAAAAAAAACAAAAAAAACCCTAAAGTAAACTAAGGATAAATTTTAAGGTTAGGATGGATTTAATGCTCAAATAGAGGAAGAAGTGCTTGACTCCTAGGTTTTGTGAAACAGGTGAGTAACATTACTACTAGAATAATGAAATCAGAGGGTAGCAACAGTGACTACCAATCTTTATTATAATTTTAATCTAAAGGACAAGCATAGTCAATACAGTTAAGAAAGGAGAAAGGATGAGACTTTCAGGGATTCTTTGTAGTAAAAGATTCTGTGGTCTGTATACAGGACAGACAAAATATCCACATGAACAATTAGAAGTAGGAAGGCATTCCAAGAAATGTGATTCCTATCAAAGCATATAAACAATGATTTAATATTTCAGATGTGAATAAATTATTTGAAAGAGTTAGAACATGCTAATGCTACAGAGAATGCTATTTAACTTTATGCATTACCCTCTGATTAATAATGAGCCCTTGTTTTATCACTGATAGGGTTGAAAATCTGAACAAGTATAACTAAAGAACCAGTAAAGTTGATTACATTAAGGTATAGTGACAGAAGTACTGACCTGTGGCCAGGTATCTGCATTTCAGAATTGACCTTATGATCTAGAGTGAGTAAGCTAACTTACTAATTTCTTTCATTTTCTTTAATCAATTCTGAACTATAACTCAAACTCTCTAAAAATCAAACTATGAAAATAAAATGGATTTTTTACATGTGTGTGCAAATAAACCTCTGCAATGATATGTACTGAATGCAAATATATATTGTTACATTTAGATTATGGGAAAATACCATATGAGTAACATATTTATGAAGGGTTCCTTGTTCTTAAAGTACATAACATATAATGAGTGTACTAATCATCAAAACAACTCCATAAGGGAGACACTGTAATTATCACCGTATTACAAAATGAAAAAATTGCAATATTGAAGACAAGTTTTGATTCTCTTGCTCCTGAGTTATTTTCTGGGGAATTTTGTGACAAATGATTATAGAAAGATACATCAAGGACCTGATAAGTAGTAAAGAAATCATCAGATTCAGAAATAATGCAAAATAACTAACCTATTGATATAGGTTTAACACTATGGGCCATAAACTTTTTGGATTTAGAACAAGAATGATGAAAGATATAATGAAAGAAAAATCAGATACCATGCTCCCCACTGCTATTTTATCAGATTTATTTTAAATGATTCATTCTTGAGTAGAATAGAATAACATGAGCCCTTTAATTGTAAGTACTTACTTTATCTTTCAGTTATCTTCAAAAGCCTAATGGATGCTAAAAGTTTAATAAATGCTTAATGCCTGAGCCTAAGTAGGAACTGATATAGTAAGGATATGATGTAGGTGAAACTCAATAGCAGCTCATAAATAGTGGTTTCGTAGTGAGTTGGAAAACATGATAGAGGAGACTACATAAAAGTATTTGCACCACTACCTGGGCTTAACAAATTATTAGATTTTCAAGAACTGGAGAGTCAATTTTAACCAATGAGCTAGTATAGTTCAGCAATGATGAAGAACATGCACAAATTGTTGAAGGTAAAGGCTGTTTTTGCATCCTTCCATAACTCCAGTTGAAAGATGACATTGAGTAGAAGAATCGATCTACAATACTGTCATACTTACTAAACAGGAAATCCAGGTTAGAAGAAGGGAAAGTAACTCAAATTAGCCCATTACAAAATTTGAACATCTAGTTAAGGAATAAGAAAGTTGTAAGCAGTGCTTATTATATTACCAAATATAGTAAGTACCTAGAAATAGAAATAATGTCTATAAACTTTCTAAATGCATGTGAATGTGTGTGTGATATTGAGAGATACATATTCAACAAACAATTGGATAAACAATATTGTATAATTTTAAAATGTACTGGTGTAGGATCTCTTGAAACATCATTGAATTTCATTGTACATAAAATGTGGGAGATTTATCAACTTTTATAAATTTGTTTTATTGGATATTTTGCATCATTGTTAGTCAGGAGATCACTTTTGAAGGCTATGGAATGGTAGATGAATCAGGCTATCAGGCTCATTACATTTTAAGATAGAGCTAAATGTAAAATTTTAGCAGATTCCAAACCCTTGAGATTTAGACCTAATTTGGTGGAGGGAGGATGCTAGTAAAAAGGAATGTGTTTTAAAAGAGAAACTAAAATAGCTATCCTAGATATGACTATGTCCTCATCATCAACTGAAAACAAATTCTTGACAGAAAACTTTTGCTGAGGAGAATTTTCATAAAAATAAAATAAAATGAAATAATTCATTCTACAAGCCAACTAAAGACAATATAGACAATGTAAAGTTCTTGATCTGCTTTAGGGAATTTCAAGTCTGATTTGCACATATTTGTAAAAATTTTATGTATATAATTAATAGAAAATATTGTTGGTAAATTTACATATAAACATGGTTCTAAATTCATAAAATATTTTTCATATATGCTAACATGCATTTGACTTGATATGAGTATGTGCAGGTAACATTGATCAGTAACATATAATGACATGAGAATATGACCTAATTAATCAACATAGAAGCTAGAAGTAAAAATGAATGATATAAAAATGAGAATGTCAGAGCAATTAGTTTGTTCACATACATAAAATAACCCATATAAAGCATTACAGGTGGGAGAAGAGAACTCCCTCCAAGTGACATAGAGCAATTTGGAATCAATGAATCACTTATGAGTCTTCTGGGAACCAAGATGATTTGCATGTTTGGTGACTGTTGTAGAAAAAGCTATTAAATAACATTTATATTAACTATCTCATTCATAGAATGAATAATATTTCTACTCTACACACTAAATGCTTACATTGTTCAAATGCACTGGAATTTCAAGAATGATCTAAATATATCCATCATTCAAATCTGATGAACTTGGAATACAGAGAAGTGTATCAGTAGTGATTATTTACATGTCATGTGATAAATTATGGGCTCATGGTTGTTATAGCATTGAATATATTTAAAATGACTTTTATTAGCATACCGTATTTCTTCCCATTATGTTTCTACATGTAAGAAGAAAAACAAAAATATCAGCATGGCAACAAGTTATTACCTAAAATTTAAATTCACATTCATTGCACTGAAAATATCTTGATCAAATCATTACTAAACAAAAGTACTAACATGGAAACAGCCTGTAAAAAATAAAATTGAAGCTAACTCAGACATGTCAGCTTCTCCTCATTTCCTGAAGACATTAATTTCTGCTACTTTGTCACTCTCAAATATATAACACCTCCCAGCTTCTGCCACTGTAAATAGCCATTGAAAGTATTTGTTTCACCACCTTGGCCTAGTATTTCACTGTGTGTCTTAACTCAAGATATCTTGTCTTCCATTTTGCTTTGGCCCTGAATTAATACTCCAGATTTTTTCAGAAGTTCAGTTTTAAGCATCTCACTTCCAGGTTCTATGTATCTTGCTGACTTTCGTAACTATTCCAACTAATATTACTATCACTAATCCTTGCAATATAGTTATATAGTAGGCTTTCATAGTTCCATATACACTTCATATATTCACTTTTCTCATAAAGACTAAATTCACAGTGTATTGAAATTTAGGTATTTTGAATTCATGACCATTCACTTCAAGTTGACACATAGCATGACCTTCAATCTTAATTAACATCAAGTTTATCTGTGTACTAAGGAATGATTTTAAAGCATTAAAACTATGACATAGTTTCAGGATTCTGAGTTAAGTCACCTTTACAATTCCAAACTTTAGAAAATTTCAATGTTTAGAAACATTTAAGAATCTGCATCTAGGATGACTGTTTTATTCTTTGTCATTTTATTCAAATTAAAACACTTACTTCTTCATTTCAATTTACCTGAGAAATTTAAAGCAGTTGACAGAGATGCCCCAGGTCCTATCACATCTCCCCACACACAGCTACACTGATGCCCCAAACAAGCTGTCTGCCCAGCTTTTTATCTGATTACAAACTTTTCCTTGTGTGCTCTAGATCCCCTTCCCTCTTGCCTACTCAAGGGCAGAGCTCCAGCAATTAGTTCTCTCACTCCTGAATTACCAAGCACTTCCTCCCTTCTAGATTATTCCCATGAGCGTACTGTGATTATTTTCCCTTCTTAGAAACACCTTCTGTTGACTCCATTTTCCACCCACAGTCACAGCTTCATTTCTTTGTTACTCCTACCAGTGAAACTTGTTCATCTGGAGGAGGAAAGTATTGTGTATTACCTCCATTTTTCCTTCTCAGTTCTCTCTATCATATCAAATCTCTCTTTGATTTATGTATTTATTTCCAACATTTTCTGAGGCCTCTCAAAGTCACTAAAAGCTACCAGATTGTTAAGCCTAACGATTAAATCTGATTTTAATTTTTGGCAAGACAGTAGTCTATCTGAAACCTTAAAGAAGTTCACCACTGATTCCTGACTTCTTTTTACTTCACTATTTGATTTTTAGGATTTTCCTCTATTTGGCTTGATGAACTCATATTACAATTATAAGATTTGGAACATAATAATTTTCATAAATGTAATTTTGTTTATTATTTTATAACTAAATATATCCAAAAATATACTTTAAATCAATCTCAGCAATATTCATTTCTCTACTTCTCTTAGGTTTCAAGTGTAAATACAGATTCCATGTATGTCCATTTACTATACTATGTCTAAATTTATATTGAACCTGGTATTTGCTCCTCATTTGCCCATAATTTTCTCCATAAAGAAAAAAAAAAAAAAATATATATATATATATATATATATATATATATGTATGTGTTTGTGTGTCTGTGTGCACATACTTTTATATATATATATATATATATATATATATATATATCTGTACAATATATCCAATAGTTGTTAATTCTCAGTTTTGAAATGGGGAGGTGGGGCTAAGAAGCATGGAAATAAATATATCTTAGTTCTAGGATGAGAATGAGGACTCATTAAACTAGGTTAAAAGTGCCACTCTCTCATGGATTACACTAAGGTGTAAAATAGCACATTTTAAATTACAAATATTAAAAGAAGACATTATTGGTAGTAAGAGCATTAACAATTACTTCAGTGAAGATTTATGCAAAATATTTATGGAAGTATATGTTTTTAAAACTTGATGTAGACTTAATTTTGCTACCTTTGTCCAAATTATAAGACTGTGGATATGCGAAAAAGTCATTGATCATTTCAAAGTTTATGTTTTATCAATTTATTTGACTAGTGTTTATTTAAAACTATTCATAATCATTATACATTAAATATTGAATACTCATTAAAATTCCAAACAACTGCCATGTGGTGGTTGCACACACCTTTAATACCAGCACTTGGGAGGCAGAGGCAGGTGGATCTCTGTGATTTCGAAGCCAACCTGATCTACAGAGTGAGTTCCACGATAGCCAGAGTTATAGCAGAACAACTCTGTTTTGAAAAAAAAAAGCCTCGCAATTTTCTATGCTTAATTTGTATTGATTTATATAATCAATTGTATTGATTATATAAATGTATTGATTTATATGTGTGTGTGTGTGTGTGTGTGTGTGTGTGTGTGTGTGGTTGTGCGTGTGCATGACAAAGATTAGAAAACTAAGCTAATGCAGAATGTAAAATATGGATCTTGTAATTATAGGATTATAATTATGATCATATAATTATAATTAAATATAATTATAATCCTATAAGTATAATTCACCAGAAATTATAAATGATCACATATCCTATAGTATACAAAAAATCACAGTGTTAGCTCAAAGGTGCTTTGTATTTGATTTTTAACATGACTTACAAAGAGTAGCATGTGAATTTTCATGCCATTGGCATAATGCATTATGTTGACACAGATAGAATCTACCCTTTCACTAAATATTTATGAACATGATCTAGGAATAGTAACTGGGCCATGAAACTGGAGAGGTACACTACTGCCAAAAAATTCAAGGTAATGTATGTACACATATGAAAAAATGTTATACATGCAATGAAATAAGTGTGGACTATAGGCTGTAGAAATACTATGAGTGTGTTTTGGAGTAAACACATAAGAATTAAAGGGACTCTATAGAGAAAGGGAAACTTGCATATCCCTTTGATGAATCAGAAGATGTTATCTGAGAACAAAGGCAAGTGCATAACTAATTAGATGGCAATGAAGAAAAGTGTGATAAATTTGAATTATAATGAGTTGTTAGGTTCCACTATACATAAAATGTATAGGAGAGTGATACTGGCAGCTAATGGATCAATAAAGTATAATGGTTACCATTAAACAGAAAACATAAAATTATGTCTATGTTATGTGAGTCTATACATCAAAGGACATGTTTTGCATTTGTATTCTTGTTCTTTCCCTTACATCTTTTCCTTGAATTTGGAAAGATAGCAAACCTCCCTTTATACTAGGTATCTTGTCTGCAACTGTATGCATATATAATACTAATAACTGCATATATCAGTACTTTATCACCTATTTATCTATGTTAACACATGTAGATTCATTTTGGTAGGCAATGTAACACTCTGATTTTTTGTAAAAAAAAAATGACTATTTTTTAGAGATTCCACAGGCAATGTGAATGATGGACTGGGTAAAATAACAGAGAAAGTTGTCATCAGATTATTTTAACAGATCAGGTGAAAATAAACATGGCTCTGAAGTAAGTTGCAATTACTACCTATAGAAATGAGGAAATAGAGATGATGCAGATTGATAGAAGAATAGTGAGCAATTAACATGTGGTAACATGTGCTGATTGATTTCTGGAACGAAAAGAAACCTCAAATTGGTACAAAATACTGCATGTTAATTATATCAAGCATATAAATTTGACAGTTCCTAGTTTTCTGCCAATGCCTATGTTGATCTTGCTGCATATCACCCCAGTCCTCTCCTCCAATACAGAAATGTTCAGTTCATTCCTCTGATGTATCTTAAAACTTAAGAGTTCTCCTTTCCTTTCTCTTCAAACACACACACACACACGCACACACACACACACACACACTCACTTATGTCTTATTGATCATTCTGCCAAATCCCAGGTTACATTTTTCTTCTAAGCTTAAATGATTAATGAATTCTTCCAAGACTAATGAGCTCGATAAAAGAGTGATCTAACATTGCTCAATAATTTGTTACTCTACGCATGTATTCGTGAGAAAACACAGTCATGCATTGATTATTGCTAATGATATCATGATGCTTGAACACCTGCAGTCCTTGTCTTGCTCTTGTAGGTCACTGGGATTTATAGATTACCTGTAAGAGATTACAAAGGAGGATCCAGAGTGCCAGTGGCATTATACTCCATTTGTCTCCAAGAAATTGCTTCATAAAGAATTCTAAGCTCGTTTCAAACAAAATAATTCCTTCTGTTTTATCCAATTTTTCAATGATATAAACCCAAATTTTCCAATTATGTGGTTTGTTACAAAAGCTATATGGATACAGAAGGAGTAAAAATGAGGCAAAGGGAAAAAATCATCTTTTCTAATGATCATTCTACTTTATATAAAATATACCTTCATAGTAATGGAAATTGTTGTAAAAATGGAGGGAGCAATTCATCATTTGAGCCAAGAAAACATGTAAAGCCAGGAGACTTTTGAAAATTCAAAGAAACAACAGGCCTTAAATATACTTCTAATATAATATTTCTCTTTTCTTTTCAGTTTTCATTCCACTAGGTATGCAAATTGGTGAAGATATAACACATGTAAATATTCTGCATTTACTTTTGTAGTCTAGTGTTACGTGACTGAGAACAAATGAGATACCTTCTGAAGGGTAAGTGTGTGAAAAATCCACATATAAAATGTTGAAAAGTATGTAAGATTCAAAATATTTAAGTACATGTAGTCCATTGCTGCTCCTGCACTTTATTGTATTTTCACAAAGTTTATATGAAAGTAATATTTAACGTTATTTAATATTCACATTTTCTTAGTGTAATGATGTACTGAAATTAAAAACACATGAAACCAGATAATGAGAAGATACAACACAAAGTGGAACTTTTAATTTCTATTATAATTGTCATTGTAGCTGATAATATGAAATCTTAAATATTTGTTTAATGAATGACTGTTTATTTAATAAGTTAAATAGTTCCTCTGGGTATGCCTAGTTATTTCATTGTCTTATAAGGTACTGAATTTTACTTATACAGTTTAGATTCAGATATTTATGTAGTAAACAAAAACAAATGTTTTAAAACATGAATGGAAATAAAATGAACAAAAATATAACTATTAGCAATTCCTAAGTATATATTGCCAGAATATAAAATTATATACTTAAATATTTACAAAAACAATTTCTTGGTTTTATAAAGCAATTAGCACTGGGGAGAAAAGCAGTTATGTTACTACTGTAAGAATCCAATAGTTATAATTTTTTAAAAATATTTACAAAGCCTAGCTGAGTTTATTAACCAAACAAACATTAAAAATGAAAGTGTGTGAACTGATGGTATTAAGAAATCAGTATATGACTATTGAAGTATTATGTTCTAAATGTTCTAAAAATTAGCCCCAAATACTTACAGTAAATAAAAACATTTCTGTATAATTGCAAGCTGGCCTCTAATAATGTCTTAAAATGCAATATTTTGCCTGAATGACTCAATTTACATTTGGAATTCTCTTAAAATTGATACTGGAAATCACATAAACTTAAGAAGAAAATCCAGGGAGCCAGTTTGTAAAAGTGCACAATTGTATGATTTAATAAATTTCTAAGATACCAATATTAAGTTTAGACATACATTGTACTCTATAGATTATGTTTGCCTATCAATATATTCTACACATTTTTAAATAGATAAGTAATTCTAAATTATATCACTTTTACTCTCAGCAACATATGACTTAAAAAGCATTGGAAATGATGTGCTTCACTCCACACTGCAACACGTTCTCTCATTTCATTAGTTCAACATATACTATATGTTACTGACATAGTGGAGTATGAGATATGCATGTCTGGTGAGATAGACAGACTACTTTCATCATAGAAAGCAACTAACAACTGTATGGCACTGCTAATAACAAGTTCTTGCTATTTAAAAGGTCAAAATTATATCAAAATAATAACATACATTTCCACTATTGTTACTGATTTGATACGTCTCTCCAGGTACCATCTCTTCTTATATGTGTACACACATGCACTTGGGTATTTGAAACATTTTGAAACATTGTTAGAATCTTGATTTTCATATCTTACACATAAAATTGATTTCTAAGCACTGCCTTCATATTCACTATATATTTGTATATCTTTTCTTCTACAGAATATTTAACTCATAATGTTACATATTGAGAATCATTATTTATTAATAATTATCTGTTATCATATTATTATTTTATAAATATGTCGTCATGTTCTTTAAGTTAGATAGTATTATTTCCCTTTGGTCTTGAATAAAGAGGCTGAGGAACACAAAATATCTGTTTAAAGTCATAGAGTTAGGAATTAATATAACCAGAACTTTCATACAATTTGAAATGTAGGGACACTTGAGGTTTGTAACTAAATCCCTATTATATCTTTATACCTGATGGTACTTTGTATGTGCCTGCAAAATTAACAATAAATTATACTTCATTAGCTAACTTATTCTTCTACACAGTAATATTTAACTAATGACTTATAGAATTAACAGCTCTTGACTAAGTGCTGTCTATAATCTACATATATCTAAAATGTGATTTTAAATAAGTTCAAAATCATCATATATTAGATTTTATTAAGTAAAGTCTGTACCCAAGATAATCAAAATTGCATTTTAAGTAAAATTGTAAAATATAAATTCTCTTTTCTTTGTTTTTAAAGGAGCAGATAGCAAGCCATCTAGTCTCCTACTCCTCAGCAAAACCTAAGAGATGAAGGCAGGAAGCCATTTATAATAACTTGGGTCAGAAATACCACAGTGAACAAAAAATACAAGCATCTCTCCCTGAGGTTCAGCAATTCTATCTGATTCCTCAATATTTGCTTGCCTCTATAAACATTAATATGTAAATGAAGATATTTTTATTCCTCTTAGGAATTTATTGAAATAACAATTATTTTAGGGGAAGTATTTTATACATTGAGATATATATATATATATATATATATATATATATATATATATATATATATATATATATAATACCTGTTACTTATTGGAATGTAGCTTTGCATTATTGCATGACAATATTTTCAATTACATACATTTAATCAAACAAGCAGTAATACTCATCAAGTGGTAAATAGACTTGGAATGTGGAACTAAGTGGAACTCAGGGAAAATTTGATCTAGGTGTTTAGATATGGTAAAGAAAGAGATAAATCTCAAAGTAGAAGCCAAGAGAACAAGATATTTAAATATAGTTATAGAGGGTAGGTATTTATGTGATAAGAAAAATGTTATTATATAAAGAAAAGGATTTAATGGCTTATATTTCCAATTGGTCAAGAGGATTACATAAGAATGCTGGCTAGGGTGTGGAACTTGTGAGTTGATATAAGTGTAAAAACCACATAAAGCCAGACTAAAGTCTAATTTTCAAATTTGAAATTGAACATTTCTTAGACTGACAAAAAAAATAAAAGCCTAAGAAGATGTTTCAGACCATTAGTAAATTACTCTACAGAACTCAAAATGGTGACTTAAATAATGTATTATTAGAACAAGTACAGTAGAATGAAGCCCACAGAGTGAAATGTATCAAGGAAACCTCATTTTAGTAGAGAAACCTCAGACATTTTGAGCAGCCAGAAGCTATTAAATTGTCCATAGAACTACACAAAGAAGACTATTTATTTGATCACCTAATCATAATTTATAAGTTGTAAGTCTCAGGAAGAAATCCTACATTATGTTCCCTAATCTTAGCTGTGAATTTTCTAGTACAAATTGATGTGCATTTTTATAATGTGTTAGGTGGGAAAAACTAGGCACAGAAACAGAAAAAATATTGCCCCATTTGAAATTTAAAACAAACTGATTGATCTCAAATAGAGAGAGACGATAATAATGGCAAATAGAGTCTGAGAATTATAGGGTGGAGAAATGGCTAGAGAAAATTCAGATTAAGGGGCAGAAAAACACAGTTAGTACTAGAGCCTATAGCACAGAAAGTTACATATAAGAAATAAATTTTATTTTCAAAATTGCTAGAGAGAAAATATTTATATTCTCTTTTTAATTTTATTGAAAAGAATTTTTTTTGGTTTTTTGAGACAGAGTTTCTCTGTTGTAACTCTGTCTTAGAACTCAATCTGTAGACCAGGTTGGCCTCAAACTCACAGAGATTCACCTGCCTCTGCCTCCTAACTGTTGGGATTATAGGTACGCACCACCACCACTGCTGCAAATGTTATATTCTTAACCTCCTCCAAAATATAAATGTTTTCAGTGACAGATAATATGATCATTACACATTGTTTTTATAAAATTCTGCACTTCCTTTGACAAATATGCATACTTAAAATATATGAATTAAAATAAAATTTATTTAATGCATGCAATATTAAAGACTTTTACACAATCAACATATGAAATAATATCAAAATAACCAGGATTGCTTAACTAATTTAATGAGCAATGATATGTACACAATAGATTTCAAATAAAGCTGATAACATACAGGTTTAACCCTCCAAAAAAAGACCCTCAAGGGGAGAAAGAAGAGCTAGCACAATAAAAAATAAAACACATAAAAAAGTGTTAGAGAGGGTGTCAGCTTGTAATGAATTGTTTAGAAAGGAAGTGCAGTCTGCTTTCTACCCTCAAAGTTTCACACCTCATCAGCCTTTCTCCTTATAAATGGCACCTGAAAACCTCTAGACAATCTCCTTAGAATTTTGTCTGTTCACTGAAAGAAAAGCAGCAAATAAGTAGAGCAGGAGCAGTGACTATAGTTCATAAGTGACTAATCAGTTTTTAAAAGCACAATCACTTCTTTCTCCAGAATAGAGAAAAAATACCCACTCAAATTGGCAATTATAATTACAGGGTCATGTCATTAGAAGTCTAATCATAAAATAAATGGTTTTGCTATGATGTGAGAACTATAAGGACATGTTTGAAAACAAAAGCAAGTTATCTTAATTATGTTCATATTTGTTTAAAATGTGGGCCATTATGCAGTCCTACCACATTCTGTATTCCTAAGAATTAAATTTTTGTTGGCTTTTTGAGTACGTGGTTCATATGGTGCTTTAAGTATAAGAGGCACAAAGTAAATATTCATCAAATCAATGAATAAAGTGTTAGGAGAAAAGGTTACTTTTGTATTATTCATTATAATAAAACTGTATTTCTAACAGTCCTCTTTATGACACATAATTTTACTAAATGACTTTATGGCTAAGAAAAATTAAATCATACAAGGATATAACTACTGAGATTATTTAGATTGTTTAATTATTTTTATTACATTTTACTCACTTCACTGATAAGCTGATATTGCAACTTGGGCCCAATTGAGAATTACATTGAATTCAATACCAATCCTATAAGTAGAGAATGAAAGGATTGAAAATAAAATCAAGAACAACTCTCTGTTGTATTATGGCAGTTCAATGAATTGTGAAGTTTTCACGTTATCATTAGAGATTACAAAATAATTCCTATAGGTAATTTGTTTACTATGTTTAAAAAAAAACACAACAGATCTGAAATATGAAAGAATGCCTTGTTCAGTTAAGAACATTCCATAATGCAAAGTTTCTTTTTACAGATCTTCAGACTTACTGAGGAATGAAAAAATAGGTTCATTTTCCATTTGCAAACTGAAGATGCCATGAAATAAATGATCAAAATGTAATTTGCCTAAAATTCTGTAGCTTGAAGTGCAGACACGATTTCATATTAATAAATACAGCAAAAATTTACTCATGTAAATGATAATTATATAATAATATCAGGTAAAAATTCATTATATGAGTTTTGGAAAAGAGAATGTTAAAGTAATTTTTCAACTTAAGTTCTGAAAAATGAGGGATAAATGAATACAGATGGGAAAATAATTGTATGCTACTTATTTATGCATCTATAATGAACATTGATTTTGTGAGATTATGCAAAATATGCTCACTTAGATATCAGGGAATGTACATCTTTTAAAAAGTATTTGTTTATGATTCTACACAAATGATCAGACTACAGGAATAAGAAGGTAAACAAACTTCCTTGTTTCGACATCAACCAAACATGTACATTCTAGGAATAGTAAAAAAGAAAATGTAACAGAGAGAGAGAGAGAGAGAGAGAGAGAGAGAGATAAAGAGAGACAGAGACAGAGACAAGAAATATACTTTCATAGTACTTCACTAAACAAATAATGACATATTTTGATATTTTGGTTTTTCTCTAGGGAGAAAATAATTGTGGCAGCTGAAGTAGTGGACTTTCTTCCTTTATACCATTCTCCAGTAATGCATTCTTAAATTGTAGAATAGGTCTGTGTGAAAGCTAGGAAGGGACTGTATTCCAGGGTTCTACATGAAGGAATCACATTCAGAGGCCTGTGTGGTACAGAAATGTAGAAAGAATGTGAAGAATGTTGGTACACACCTTTAATCCCAGTACTCAGAAAGGCAGGGTGGCACACACCTTTAGTCCCAGTATTCAAAAGGTAGTGGAGGTTCACACCTTTAATCCTTTAAATAGAAACAGAATGTGGAAACATACACAGGAGACAGAGTTCAGAAGGAGCCAGTGTCAGATTGGAAGTGACATCTGAGATGAATCACAGTAAAGGACAGGCAAAGTGACTAAACAGAGGAAGGGTTAGCAGTGTGAGTCAGAGTGAGAACAAGCCCATTTCTTAGTATATAAAGATATAAAAGCAGACTCTCATCTCAGGGCAGAGTTACACTCAGTCAATTACAACTGGCAGTATGAGGCAAGCAGTCTGAAGCAGGCATACAGGGGACAAGACACAGAGACAATAAAGCAGTCTGACTGAAAAGCAGAGAGACTGAGGCAATATGGAGAAATGAGAGCTCAGGAAGAGACACAGAGGCAGCTTGGCAGAATAGGTCAATATCAGATGGAAAGAATGAGTCAGTTTGAAGCCAAGCAGAGCAGTTCAGTCACAGGGAGTCAGAGAGTTAGCCAGAATCTGCCAGAGTCAAAAGAGTTTGGTCAGAAACAGTAAGCCAAATCCAAAGATCAGTTTGAACCAGTCAGATTAGAGATGGATTTTAGCTAGAATAGTGAATAAGATGAATCAGAAGAGTCAGAGTTCAGAAGGAGCTAGTCAGAGTGGCTCAGTCAGCAGTAAGTCTCAAAGGTTGACTAGATTGTACAGAGGTTTAAATATTCTAGTTTGTATGGAGGCTTATACTGAAGCCATCCAGTCCTAGGGTTAAGAGTAGATTGTACAGAGGTTGAAATGCTTTAATGCTCTAGGGCTCCAGTACTATGAACCCAGGAAAGAAGTAGGCAAAAGAATAAACTGCTTTTGAACCTGAGTCAAGGTCCACATCTAGTGAACCTATATCTACATTATACACTATTATTCATGGAGTTAAAATTGCATTAAAATATTGAAAATATTTACTTTAAATGATATATTTAAACATGCATTCATGGAAATGCTTTACAATACCAAGGTAGAAAAATATGGAGTATAATTTATACAAATCTATGCATATATATTCCACAGGCACAAACACATAGAAAAACTGTCTAGCAAGCAACATACAAAATATTGTAAAGGAATAGTTAATCTTTTAATTCAGCAGCATGACTCCTCTAGCAAAATATCACACAAAAAGACAAGAAAAGAATTGTGTGATAGCTAGGAAGTGATCAAATCCAAGGGTCTATATGGAGAGATCATATTCAGAGGCCTGTGTGATCTGTATGAAATGCTCTGAAGGTAATGATGGTGACTCCTTTAATCCAAAACTCTGATATTAAATCAGAGTGAAGTATAAGAGTGAATTATAATGAAGTCTGTTATTGAGTCAGAGTAAGGACATGCTCAACTCTCAGGGTATAAAAGCAGGCTCTCAGCTCACAGACAGTTCAGTTCAGAAAGAGACTTAGAGAGAAGAAAGTTAGATCAGTCAGTTTGAGTGCAGTCAGCTCACAGACAGAAGGAGAAACCAAGAAGACCAGAGCCAAGCCAGAATAAACAGAGAGTCAGAAGCAGATAGTTTCTTACTTATACCTTGGAGCTCATTGTAGAGATATCATTTAATCATTTAATACAGCAACATGGCTGCTCTGGGAAAAGATCACATTACTAGGCCTGTGTGATAGCTAGGAAGGGATCAAGTCCAAGGTCTCTATGAAGGGATCACATTCAGAGACCTGTGTGATCTTGATGGAACGCAGAAAGTGTTAGTCAGACTAATCTTATCCTCCGTTTGTGCTAATGCTAGGTGAATGGGACAGCTGTGATGAAGACAAATTAGCACATACCTTTAATCCCAACACTCTTGTTCTAAGAGGAGGCAATCAGGTCAGAAGTAGGTCACAGCTCTCAGTTCATGGTTACAGAATGGTTGGGTTTAAATACCAAATCTGAGATTGAATCAGAGTGAGGACATGCCAAACTCTCAGGATATAAAAGCAAGCTTAGAGTTCAGATCCACAGGAGGAGTTCAGAGAGATACAGAGGCAGTCTGAGGCAGTGATAAAGATGAAGTTCAATAGAAGAATCCTGTATCAGATGGGAAGAGAGAGTCAGTTTGAAACTAAGCAGAGGAGTTCAGTCAGAGAAGTTGTAGGAGTCAACCAAAGTCAGAAGAGTTCAGTCAGAGTCAGATGGCTTAGAAGTCAGTTTGAACCAGTATCTTGGAGAAAAGTTTGAGCCAGAACAACAAGTGAGTTGAATCAGCCAATCAAAAGAGTCAGTTGAGTTCAGTACAGCTCTGGGTTCAGAAGGAGCTATTCAGAGTAAGTTAAACAGCAGTAGATCATGGAGGATTAAATGTTCTAAATTGTATGGAGGCTGAAGACTTCTAGTTCTATACTTAAGTTTAGATTGTATGGAAGCTGAAACCGTCTAAGGATCAGGGATTGAATTTGACAAAAAATAAACTGCTTTTTGCCCCAAATCTTCATCTTCACAGTATAGTTCAGAGTGAAAACAGGTAGTTCAAAGGACAGCTAGTCAGAGTGAACCCAGTCAATAGTAAGTCTCAGAGGTTGAAACATCCTAAATTTAGGTTTACAGATTAGATCGTACTGTATGAAGGCTGAAGCCTTCTAGGTCTAGGTTTAAGATTAGATTGTACAGAGACTAAAACCCTCTAGGACTAGGGATTGAAGCTGAACTCCAAACTGTAAAATGGAAACCACCTGCTTCTGACTGCTTTTTCTCTTGATTTATTCTGGACTGGCTCTGCTCTTCTAGTCTTCTCCTTCTGAACTGTTTGTGAAATGACTGCACTCAATATGCCAGTCTGAACTAACTCTCTGATCTTTGCCTCTTGACTGCTTCCGGTCTGCTTCCACCTTGCTTCTGTCTGTCCACACTCTGCTTCTAACTTGCTTCCTTCTCTGAACCCTGAATGCTGCCTCTACTCTCTGCTTCTCCTATGAGCTCTGCCTCTGCCTCCCAAATGCTTAGACTAAAAGCATGTGTCATCACTGCCTTCAGGAAACCTGTGTGCTACTTTGGGATTAAACACATCTACTAACATTCTTTCTATCCTAGAGAAGCCACACTGGTGGAGTAAAAGATTAAATGTTCCTCTGCAAAGTACAGTTAGACTTTTGCATCCTTTATTTTCCACATAACTATTTTTACAATTTTAATTTATAAAGAACATATATTTCTGTCTAAGTTTTGAATTTGAGTTACTGATTAATTGATATGTAGGAATGATTTGACTGTATTTCTTAAGCACATAATTTTAAAATGTCATTTGTTAAGAAGGAACATAGGACTGTAAATATATAGGAACTGAATACTTGTCTACATAAGAATGTTTGACACAGTAAATTTTAAATCATATGTATGTTACAATAATTTTAAAAATTAAAATATTTTATAACCATGTGTGTGTACATACATGTAGAGGTCACACAACAACTTGTAGGAGTCCGTTTTTACCTTCTACCATGGGTTCTTGTGATTTAACTTAATTATGTCAGGATTAATGACAAAAACCTTTACCTACTGAGCATTTCATATTTATAGTTAAAACATTTTAAAAAGCAGAAACAGACAGAGGTTAACAAATATGATACAGAAAATATTAAAACCCTGAATTCCTAAACATGATTTGGAATGGTGAAATATTACTTGAAATTAGTTTAAATTAACTACATGAGTTTTAAGAGAAGTAGCAAGCCCTAAACATGTATATTTAAGGATCGTTATCTAGGACAGTGATCTCCAGATGCTTGTTCCTTGAGGTAAAATGGCCTAATCCTTTGCTGCATGAAAGAAAACATTGGGAGATATATTTAATTAATTTTAATCAGATCCTATTTCACTTAAACTTGTTGATTTCAACAAATAAGTGATTAATATCTACATATATCAATTATGAAAACAAAACATTCAAACAATTGTACAATTATAGTGTTGTCTTTCTGGGGTAGTCAATGGAAATTGGTTTCATTCTTGGACCAGCCACTCAAAAATATTCTTAGATGGTTAAATTATATAAAGTGTTGTGGTATTTTTATATAACCTATACACATCAATCACACCATTTTCATCTTATTTAAATATTAGAATTATTATTTAATATATCCCTTACATTTATATTTCAGAACTACTCTTCAATTCTGTCATAGGTAAATAAGCTGATTGTTCTGTATTTCTATAAACACCAGATACAACAATTGGTCAGTTTTATCAGAACTGAAAATATTTATATCTTGTTTGTAAAATGACAGTAAGAAATTTTACAATTTGTCCTCATCATCTTAGAAACTGTTAATGGCCTCTTCTATGACACAGCTTTCTATCTTTATTTTTTAAAAATCCCATAGAATTTTCAATTATGTCTACAGAACTTGAAAACAAAGATTATGACTTAATAACCCATATAAATTCTGCTTTGAATCATATACATAGGAATTGAAAAGGCATTCAAATATAATTATATATGTGCAACTTCAGGAGTGATTCCACTGAAATTCACCTTCTACTAAAATCAGTTTCATAGAAGAAAAGAGGAGGTTGGTGCTTATAAATGCCAGGAGTTTGAAAGTCTTGGGGACCCATTAGCAAAAAGATATAGAATTTCCTTTAGGTTGGAAGAACAAGTATAAGAGAATATTGTAAATGATAAAAAAGTTAATAGAAACACACTGTATTCCTATAAACTTCAAAAGGAATATCTGTCAGGTGTTCTCATCAAAAAATACAGTAGGCATGTGAATTGACACATTTGTTAACTAAATCTCTTTGACAATTTGACAACTATATACAATTTTTGTCAATTTAAAACAAGCAGTCATACTCTATGACAAAAGTTATCAAAGATAAACTCAACATAAGTGATATATTAATAAAATCAATGAAATGAGGAATTATGACATGACAAAAATGGGAATACATTTGAAAGCCAGTATATATTTGTAAAATACATGCAATAATGGCTATATAACAACAAAAACATTACAAAATTATAATATCAGTATTGAACCTTTACAAAATTTGAGAGATCAATTTTAAAAGGCATTTCAAACTCAGGTATAGATAATGCAGATTAAAATTGCAATGTCAGATATGAAATGATTCAATTCAAGATCAAAAGATATGAAACTGTTACTCTTATAAGTCAAATCAATTAACTGTTAGCAATTTCAAATGATTTAAACCGAACATATTTGAACAGATATCGTACTAGATGAAAACTCTGTGTCAAGTACTTTTGAATAACTCTAAATGAATAAAACAAAATGACTGCAAATTATTAAAGGAAGGGGGACACAAAACAATTTAATAAAGAAAACAGCACAGATTTTCAGAGTTAAATTTGCAATAGCCTTATTACATTTATTTAAAAATAAAACTTCTAACTACTCAACAGAAACTATTCAAGTCACATTTCAGAGATTTCTTATTATTAAGACTCAATAAAAGGCAGTGCTCTGTATCTGTGGATTCCATTACCCTGGGTTCAATGAACTATACTTAGAAAATATTAACGAAAGTATTTTAGAAGTACTGAATATGAACAGACGTTGTTGTCATCAGTCTTAAGAAATAGGATATGATAGGATACACATAAATACAACACTATCTTTTATGAGGTTCCTGAACATAAAGATCTGTAGTAGGTAGGAACTCTTTAGGAACAAATATCATATTGTTACTGGAAAAAAACTGTCATTAAATACTTTAAATGATAAAAAGAAGCAGGCCTTTCCAGTCCATCCATAAGCCTCAATTGAGTTTTGAAAAATAATAAAAACACATCTATACTACAAATAATAAGAAACATTATTATAAGCCAACTAGGATTTCTCTATTATAAAAACATCAAAAGATCATTTATGTAGTGTGAATAATTAATATACTAACATTATATAGTGAAATATAGTATTCATATGGATTATATGAAAGCACAAGTCACTTTAAATAAATAAATGAATAATAAAATGCAAATAAAGCAAATGTACATAAATGTAGAGTTCATCAGGATAGAATGTGTACAATATGCATTGTTTTTTATCTCTTTAACAATTTCCAGCTTTACTTGTTGTTAACAGGTATTTTGACGCACTGTAGTCTTAATTTCTTCATATTTCTGCCAGTTTATTTGACATTTTTGTATTAATATTGTGGTAAAAGTGGCAATGAGATTGAACATATTTAAGTGGTGCAAACATGGCATGCATATATACATATATGCAGCAATTTCAGAGGTAGAAAAAATTTAGAAATTATATTTCTAAAGCTTTTATTTTATTTACAAGCAATAAAGTTTGACCTTGCAACTATAAATGGAACAGAACCAAAATTGAAATCCTGGTTTTCTGATGCTCATGCTTGTGTTCTCCCATCTCTTCTAAATTTCTAAATGTTATCATTTCAGGAATTGTAAAATAATGCATATAATAACCCACCTTTTAACTTATATCGTTCACATTCCTTTGGTTATTGAAATTTTCAAGTAATCAATACAGCTGTGTTAAGGTAACTATACATAATGCAAATGTGACTACATTTTTATAACATTATTTAAAGCTAATGTTAATTACTTCACTTGATATAATTTGGACTTTCCTTGAAGATTCATAGTGCAACTTCAGACCTGGAAATAATTTGTTAACCATTCTTTAAAAATAATGATTTAATCTTTGGATGTTTGCAAACAGATAGTTAACTAGCCCTAAGCTTTGAACTCAAAATGTATATATTTTGTGAGGATCCACATTTTAAATGTCTACTTTTAGTCAACATTTGCAAAGAAACAATTTTTCCCATTAATAGAAACTTTTAATAAATATTTCATGGTTGTTGTAATCTCAGTACTCAGGATGTTTAGAAATGGAGTACCAGTACACACACAAACACACACACACACACACACACACACACAGTCATACATTTTAGTATCATATTCCTTTTGGATGAGTACTAACAAGATTAGGACTAAATTTATGTTCATCTCTAGACTCTCTAACTTCTGAAACTTGCTTTTCTTCCCAACAGCTGACCCAGTTCCCTCCCTTACTTATATTCGTGTTGTACACTGAATATTTGGAAAACGCTGGGAATAAATAATATCGGGAAACAGGTGAAAAAATAGTCAAGCAAACAGAACAAATCATTGTTTCATTTAAGTCAATTATATAAACATGACTTGTCATGTTATTAAAGATGATTAAGTTCTCTAATACACAACCTGTCTTTTCTCCAATTTTAGAAATTTTTAAAAATATTAATCACTAAAAGTCATTATACTTTTTAAATTTTCTGTTAAACTGTTGATGGTTGCTTGCTTTTAATTTATAAAAAATAAGTACACATTATAGCCCAAAACCAAGGGGCATCCTTTAATATACATCTTTGGAAATCATCAAAACATTCTATTTATCAAAAAAGATAAAAATATATAAGTTAAATCTATTAGAGACTAATTTTTGTGGTGAAAATTTATCAGTTACAATGTTTGTAATCAGAATATCCATTTAATGAATGTGTATTGCATGATTATTGAGTTTAATGCTATAACTGCTTTTACACAAAGTACTTCGAATTCTGAAAATGCTTGAAGTTGATCACCATCCAACCTATAGTAAATTAATCTATACTCTCATGACTCTCAAGATGTGCGTAGATTTAATGCCAAGAATCTTCCATTTTATAAAATGGACTTGTTCTCCAGATGTGGATAGCAACAGGAGTTCCTCAAACTGATGTCCCATGAATAATGAGAAACAACTCTTTTCCTGTTCCTATGTGTTCCTAGTGTATATACATGTATGCACACATACACAAACATCATTTAGCATTGTTGTGGGACCCTGGTCCTTTGATTGTCAAAATTTCTTTTCAGTTTAAAGTATATAAAAAGGGAACAAAAGCAAAATTTAAGAGAGCAAGTGTATCCCATTATGCACGGCAGAAAGAAAAACAGAAGTGTTGATCATCTTGGTTCTGATTCATGCTTAATTGGCCCTAGCTCCAGACAGAAGTTTATTAAAATAAGAGTGGCTATTAGCATTCACTGTTCTTTCCTTTCAGCATTTCACTGTCTAAAATAAGTGGATAATAGAATTGGCATTGATAAATACTCATTGAACTCTTTCAGAGGAAAATGGCACTATAATAAATATTAGCAAATAGCAGTGTGCTTTTTATTAAATGTTATCTTGGCCATGTTCTTTACTAAATCACATACTACAGATCATCTAAATATATGGGCATTGCCTTCACAGAGCATACTAAATTGTAAGAAATTGAGAGTGGAAACCCTGTCTTACTTACTTTTATGTCTCTAATCTAGTACAATGCCTTGAACACAGCAGGAGCCCAATAAATATTGTTTCAATTGAAATGGGAAAATCTATTAGAAAATTTTTGCTCCAAAATTACTAGGCTTTGAAAGATAAGCTCATTCTGTTCAATAATTTTGGCTAGCCTGAAGGTTTACAAGATATAATGTGATCCCTGGAAAAATATTCTGCATATATTAGTCCTTAGAAAAACATTAGAAAAGTAAAGCATAAACCTCAAAATAAGTAATTTGTCAAAAATTATATACTTAATAAGAGGCAGCACCTGAATAGCAAATGAATGAGCAACTTTAAACTACTACAACTGACTACCTTCCCCTTATAAAATTTAACATGTAAAGTAAATTTTACTCTACATAACATAAAATATAAAATTAAATTTAGTATGTACTCAGGAAAATCATGACAAAAAAATCATTGGATATGCATTAAGCAAGTCAGTTTTTATAAATTTGACTGTTTATTCGTTTGCTAGTTCTATCAACCACTGGTCCTAGTACTAGTCCTGGAACCCTGGAGCATTTTGGCCTCATTACAATCTAGTTTTTAAGATGCTAGCTCAAACCTAGAAGGCTTCAGCCTTAGCCTCCATACAATCTAGAACATTTAAACCTCCATTCAATCTAATCAACCTTCGAGACTTACTGCTGACTGTGCAACTCTGAGTAGCTGTTTCTAAACTGAGAGCTGTACTGGACTCAACTGACTCTTCTGATTCAACTCAACTCACTCTCTGTTCTGGCTCCAAGCTGTCTGGTTGAAACTGAATGTCTGAGCTGGCTGATTATTTCTGATTGAACTCTTCTGACTTTTGCAGACTCTGGGTAATTCCTGCTACTTCTCTGACTGAACTGCTCTGCTGGGCTTCAAACTGATTCACTCTTCAGGTCTGATACTGACTTCTGCCTTATCCTCTGTCTGTCTCTGTATCTCTCTTCAGTCAGACTGTTTCATTGTCTCTTATCTTCTCTCTGCCTATTATCCTCTAAACTCTAACTCTGTGTGCTCTCTGAGAGCTTCCTTTTTCTATCATAAGAGTTGCGCATTTCTTCACTCTGCTAACTCTTTTTCTGATTCATCACTTTGATTTCAGTCACTTCACCCTGGTTCATCTCAGAAGTCACTTCCTGTGTGACACTGACTCCTTCTAAGCTCTGCTTCCTGCTCCCAAGTGCTGTGATTAAAGACATGCACCAACAATATCTTCTGAATACTGGGGTTAAAGGTGTGTGCCACCACTGCTTTCTGAGTACTGGAATTAAAGATGTGTACCAACATTCTTTCTACCCTATATCAGCCATGCTTGTGGATTAAAAGGTTAAATATTCCTCTATACTCCATATCATATAGTAATTCATGATTTGTTTCTATATCTGATCTAATATTTTAGATTTAACAAATGGAGGGTATTCCATTTGTTAAATATATGATTATCAACCGTATACCTCATATTGTCTCAAATATTGATTCTATTAAAAATCAGTTATAACGAAACATCCACCATCAGTAATACACAATTCTCCTTAATTTTCTTTTCTAGTTATTCATAAATATATAGATTTTAACATCTGAAAGTAGTTAGTATACTGTACATATTCCAGTATTATATATTCTCTAATTCTTTCAAAATCCCAGATCTTTAATGAGCATCCAGGTTACTCAAAGTAACTAATATGCATTCAATAATAAGTTAGTTTTAGCAAGAGATCTCTCCATAAGTGTATATATGTATATATGTGCATCTCTCTCTCTCTCTTTCTCTGTCTCTCTCTCTCTCTCTCTGTGTGTGTGAGAGAGAGTGTCACGTATAGATTTCCAAAGTGATTAGTTAACTGGTAATCAAAATGGTATGCAAAGGCTTCATTAATTGAGCAGATTTAAAACGATCATAAAAGATATATGCTTTCCTTTAGTGGTAAGATTAACCCTCTATACCCAATATTAATTGAATATTTCCATGTTAAAATATAGGTAAAACTCAAAGTAGTTAATTTTCACATTGTTTTTGTTCCTACTATATAATTTCAAATATGTTAATTATTATTATAGATCTTTTTCATTGGCTATATTTACCCTTTTAGATAAATTTTATGTGTGATGCTACTTGCTTGATTTTTAATTTTATTTTAACTAAAGATACAATATGTTCAACTTTACACTATGCTTTATTATGGCTGGCATTCTTAATATATTGAGATATAAAACCCACTACATGTCACATACATATCTAACACATTCTAACTGTAAGTGAAATTGAGAAACTGAACAATCAAGAGTTGCTACTTGAGTATTAATAATAGACTTCTGAGACATTATTTTAGAAATTTAAGAAACTACTTTGTTAAAATGATTATGGCCAGGTTAATAAAAGAATAGCAGATAACAGAATTTCACTTCATATACATATTTATGTTTATAATACATACTCATAATCTTATAAAATATTTCTCTATAACATAAATTATATATGATATTACATAATTATATGTTAAACACTTAGCCATATTCATCACTATTCTATTCACAATGGCTAGGAAATGGAACCAATCTAAATGTCTGAAAACTGATGAATGAATAATGAAAATGTGGTACATATATCTTATAGAATACTATTCAGCTGTAAAGAAAATATGAACTCATGAATTTTTAGGCAAATGGGTAGAATTAGAATTGACCATATTGATTATGTGTACTACCCCAGAACAAGAAAGACAAACATTACATCTTCTCTCTCATCAGAGGTTAAATTTCCAAATATTCAGATTTGATTACATATCCTGGAGTAACTGCAAAAACCAGGAAAGGAAAAGGGATCATTGCTGGAATAGAAGAGTTGAAGAGCAACACAGAAAGGACTAGAAGGGTACTAGTGATCTGATGGTGAAACGGGAAAAATGGGTGGATTTAACTAGGGAGTAGAGGGAGATTAAAACATAAGAAGAAGAAACAGGAAGAAGAAAATAACAGGAAAATGTATAAAAAAAATCACATATGGAATCATACTATTGACTCTCTAACTTAAGAATAACTATAATATACTTAAGTTTATGAATAAATATACATATATAGTTTAAGTGAAATTTAATCATCTGGGTTAACAACGCTCCATCCAAGAGCCAACAATAATCTAAGAAAACCCTAAGATACGGCATAAGAAGCCTCTTTTGAGTTGTTCAGGTTTTGCCAGGAGACTCTTGGAGGAGAAACTCCAATCACTGCCTTACTAAACTAGCAGAATCCCTAACTATACTCTATGTCTTTGTACTTATACCCACAAATAAGTGTAGTCCTCACTGCTCATCAAGGAAAATTCCCTTTTCAAAAGACAGAGCAATTCAGAAAACAACAATCAATTAAATGTTTTTCAAAATGCAGTTGTGGAGGGCAGTCCCAATGGATGCAGCAATAATACAAGTCCTGCATTTAAGGCTCAGAGAATAAGGCAAAAAGGAGCAAAAAGATTGTAAGACTCCCAGAAAACATTAATACAAGCAACACTATACATGCTGAGCAGGTAGTATTTTTGTGTATTTAGGAATATATACATATGTGTATGTAACAACTACTAATGAAAAAGAAGGGCAGGAATTTGAAAGAGAGCAAAGAGGGGTATATGGGAGGCTTTGGAGAAAGAAAAGGGAAGGGGGAATTATGTGATTATATTATAATCCCAAAAACTATAAAAAATAAAAACTAAGAATATGTAATGTAACATGTTTATATCATATTAATGTCATAGAATATTTGAATATAACATACATTTTATGTTGTTGCATTTCAGTTTTCTTTTTAATTATGTGTATGTGTGTGTATCTGTGTTTCTATTTGTGGGTATGTACATATGAGTTACTGGTGCCTACATGTCCTAGAAGTACTGAATGACCCTGAATCCAGAGCTGGTGTAAAGGGTATTTGTGAACCACTAAGGATGAATGCTAGACTGTGAACTCAGGTACTCTGAAAGAACAATAAGCTCTCTTAATCATTGAGCCACATCTCCAACCCCTATACTACATTTTGTATTACTCACGTTTCAGGATAAAATAGAATGAATCAAGTGGACTACACACAAATTAAATGATTAAAATCTCTATAGAAATTCACCTAAATACTTTCCCAGACTGCTCAATCATTTCTAGTGCAGAACAGGTAAATATTCTGACATGATAATTCCTCATGGCTTTGAACATACTAGAAATCATCTCACTAGATGAAATCATTTTCTGTTGTCCTATTCTCATCCCAGTGTTATGTCCAGTGTTTTACTCAACATTTTTAAGAAGGATTTTCTTCGTTTTCTACATGATGAACTACCAAATTTTTAGACTCAAATATTTATTCTCTGAGATTGTAGAGAGTCAACAGTACCCTAGTTGGATTTATTAAGGATTTACTGCAGTAAATTGATGGTCTCTATACAAAAATAAATTCAAAAGGCATTGGAGTTCTCTTAAAGAAGTTATCATGTATTAAATATTTTTAAAAGGACTCTATTCCAGTGATGTAATCATGTTCTTGGGCATAAAAAGAAAGCATGTGCTGGTTTGAATGAAAATGGTCCTTACATAAGTGTAACTCCTTACAGGGAGTTACACTTATGAGGAAGTATGGCCTCTTTGGAATAGATGTGGGCTTGTTGGAGGAAGTTTGACACTGGGACTGTCAGATGCTCAAGCCAGATCCAGTGTCTGTCTCTTTTCCTGTGGCCTTCTGATTCAGATGTAGAACTCTCCAGCACCATGTCTGCCTGCCTGAGGCCATGCTTTCTGCCATGATGATAATGGATAATGGACTATATATCTGAACTGTAAGCCAGCGCAAATTAAATGCTTTTCTTTAAGAGAGTTGCTATTGGCATGATGTGTCTTCACACCAATAAAACTCGAAAACAGAGCATATTATATAGATAGATAGATAGATAGATAGATAGATAGATAGATAGATAGATAGATAATATGAAAGGTTTGGTAGAGCTATCTAATATTGTGAATACTCTCATAAACATATATTTAAAAGAATTGTCTGTCTTTGAAGGTACACTATTAGAAATTATATTAAAGAATTTTACTTCTGTGTTTTCTTAAATTATGTTGATGTTGAAGCAAAGTCATGTTCACTCAGTACATACCATCATTCTCTGTACAAGTCTGCTTGAAAGAGATCAATTAAGATGCTGCTAAATGGAAGTTCTATTGAAATGGTGCTGAAGACGTTGTCTTATGTTTTTAGCCTTCTGACTCATAGATGTCTTTAAATTCATGAATTTAATAACTCTAAATAAACATCTTACAGGAAATTTGTAACAAGAAAGAAAATTCGAGGCCAGTGAGATGGTTCATTGGATAAAAATGTTTGGTATACAAGCCTGACAGCCTAATTTCAGTTTGAAAAACCCAACTGAAAAACCAGATGCAGTAACACACATTTAATATCCAAGTCTTCCTAGAAAAGATGTTAATGAAGTCAGAAATAAAACCCAGAAACTCCTGAATGTGCAAATCTATAGTGTGTACAATGTAGCACAAACAACAGAAATGCTCATGCCTTAAAATCTTTGTGAAAGGTAACAACAAGTCCTGAAAGTTGTCCTATAAACTCTACATAGGTACCATAGCATATATGTGCACACATTCACATACCCAGCACACACACATGTACATGTACACACACATACACACACACACACACACACACAAACACACACACACAAATGACAGTAGTAGGAGCAGTGGTAAATAAAAATTTTAAAATAAACAAGACAAATAAAAAAGAAACCATCTATATACGACTACCCTTTGAAAATATCAAGCACGTGCCATAGTTCAAAAGGAAGATTGCATTAATATTAATATTGACTCAATAAGATGAAATGACAACTATAACTTTCTTGGGATAGCATACAATTAAGTTGTTCATTGACTAATGTTTCATACTGACATATTTCCAAATTAGGATTGGATAAAATTACTCTATGTTAAAAATTACTAAAGCTGTTTAGATATTTATATTTTAAGTATTTATTTCAGATTTTCCCATAAGATCTTTTGAATTTAAAAGGTAAAGGCAAATGAAAATTAAAAGGACACCACAAAAAGAATAAAAATAAAAGATATATTAGTTTATCTTTCCCTGGTTGAGGAGAAACAACTTTTCTTTCATGCGCAACTCAATTATTCGTTCGTTAAGTAAAGCATTTATGAAAATTATCAGGTACCTTAATTGCCCATCTCATTATAAGTCTCATTATCTACAAATATTAGCCCATATAAATGATTATGTCTTCTTTGAAACAGTATAGATATTTACTTCCTCTAAAGATGTCTGAGAAAAGGCAAATCAGGAGCATTCAATATAATCAAATATGACTGGAAGAGTCATTACTTTAAGAATCTTAATTCCTCCAAGGAAGTCAAAATATAATATATAGGGTTTTTTTTGTTTTCTAAAAGATTTATAAGCATGTGATCCAATTTATTCTATAAAATGTGGGGCATTTTGTCTACATGTGGGCCATATTTGTCTATAATGGCACATGATGACATTTTGTACTTCTAGAAAGTACCTCTGATATTGCTAGTAATGAAGAGTTTTGTGTGACAAGATTATATTGTGAAATGTTCATATGAAATGGGATATTTCTGAAGAGAACATCAAAGTAACAGAAATTAGGCATAGGCTTTTATTGATAAATTGTTTTTATTTACACTAGTTGAGAAAAAATCAATTCAAGTGAATTTCAAGATCCTTTGCTAAATGCTACTCAATATTTTTGTTCTCATAAATATATGTCTTCTTTGCTCTTTTTACTAAACCTCACAATAATTTACTGTTTCTCATTTTACTTTTATGAGAACAGTAACTTGAGAGCCACATAAAATGAACATTCCAACCTGCTTCATATTTTCAGCCCAGCTAAGGAAAAGGTAATACAAGGTACTATATGAATGTAATTTTCTTCACCATTCAGTGAGAATATTTATCTTTTCCTTTTATTTCTGTATTCACATATTAAATATAAAGGGTACTCTATTTCCAAATTGTGTTGTCTGTATGTGGTACCAGTCTAACTGCTTTGAGTTTGGAAGACAAAAGCCAAAATGCAACCTAAGTGTACAGTTAAACCTCAGATGTGATGGGTTGATCAACTAATGGTTTTATTTCTACTGCGCCACTATTAGATAATCCTGTGAGGCTTTGACTGTATAGTATACACAAGACTTACAACAGATCAAGCCAGCCAATATCCCAGAATAGAATGTTGCTCTTAAACATGCTAAAATTGAAGCCCAGATACATTGATGGAAAGATTTGATGAGCACTTACTATCAAGTGATCAAGAAGACTGTAGCTAATTAATTATAAAATAATATTTTCAATTTCAGTTATGTTAAAATGTCATGCATCTGTTAACTTGGAAAGAGTAGAAAATGTCTGTTAGGGTCTCAGAAATGTGTGTGATGTTTATAAAATCCATTTCTTAGCTGGGTATACTGGCACACTTTTTATCCTAGCACTTGGGAAGAATAGGCGGATAGATTTCTATTGAATTTAAGTTCAGACTGATCCACATAGAAATTTGAAGGACAGCCAGGACTACATAGTGAGAGCTTGACTCAAACAAAAGAATATCAAACAAGTAAAAAATAAATTCATGTAATAAGATAGAGAATAGCATGTAGGTGCAGTAAACCCTGATAAGGCCATGGGAATGTTGCTTGTAATGATTGCCTTAGGTGTGTAAGGCACTCTTTTCAGTACCCCAAATAGCCAAAATATAAAAATATAAATAGCATAAAGATCAAAGGGATAGAAAATACACTCTTATATTTTTGAGTCTGTCACTAATTTTGGTGCTTCTGATATAATAAGTACCAATATTGTCCATAATAGCAGTTACATACACTACTTTGAATTCTTACTTCATTACTCTTTATCTTCTACCTATAGGATTTTTCCTTACTCAAGCAGCAGAAAGCCAATTACTGGTATGTGTCAGAGCCTTAAGAGATGAAACAATTTATGTGTTTAGCCTTATGTATAAATAGGATATATTTCCATGTCATGATAAATAATATTTTGGTATAGTCATGTCACAGTACAATTTTCTTTTCTTCCTGATACAAGAGGAGATTTCAGAAAAAATATTAAATATTAAACAATTAAATTTATATTATGTTGTACATTATAATATATTTTATTATAAAGTATATATTAAATATTATATAATTATTAAAAAACAGAAAGAACTAAATGTTATCTTTGTTTACAGAATTGGCCTTAGTAATAAACAACTGAACAAAAAATAATCTTTATTATTTGATTGCTGATTTTGTTAGTAAATCTATATTCTTGTCTTTTTACCAACATATTAGGTTTGAGAGAGCTTTATATAATTTCTGGGGAGGCATGAGCTTTGGACTTCTATGAATGTTGTATCTCCCAAAATTGAAAGCTCACTATGAGTTAATTTTAGGAAATATTGACCTTTATATATGAAATGAGGTTTTTAAAGAATTTGGCCAGTGTTGACCAGTGGATTGTATTCTGTATGGTCAACTATCCTTATTATTGACTAGACAGTTTAGTACATTTTCATTGCAGAAGAATACTCAATTATATCTTGAAGGCATGCTATATTCCTGTTTTGTATTGCTCTGCATGATTCTAATGTTAAATATTAGCTACAGTGGGCTTACAAGTCTGAATGTTCAGCAAAGCCAAACATGCAGGTTTAGTTTGCATTTTGATGTATAAACTAGTGTACAAGAGCTTCACTTAACATTGACTTATTTCGACTTTGAATAGTTCAACCTTTCAAATATATTTTTTTAACTTTTAACTAAATTGATGTCCAAAAGGCATCCATTACTACATTGCACCATTTACGCATAGGAGTTTAAAACAAAGCCACTTCCTGAATATTGGATTTTTTTCTAACAGAGGATGTATATGCCATGGGAAAACAATAACTAGTATTAACTTCTGAATTTCTGACAATTTTGTCAGTTTTAAAATGACTTCATAAGTTTACAAAATTTCCAAAGAACAAAACATTAAACATAAAATAATCAAATTAAAGATAAGTTCATATAGAACATTTGTAATTGTATAGATAAATAATTTAGAACATATATATTATTAAGATCTTCTTTACTCTTTTTAATTTTCTTTGGCTAGCAATACAAATAAGCTGAATTTCAAAAAACATCTAATAACACTTATATACTTATTAGTAAAAATTAGAAACAATAAAAGCTAAATAGTTCTTTCTCAAGGGATCCATGAAGACATTTTACTTTCACTATACTATTTTATATTTGGGTTAATTGTTTCTTTATTGCCAACATTTAAGATGAACCAGAACTAAAGCAAAGTATTACTTCTCTAAAGCACCAATCAAAACAGGAAAAAAAAAGTACTTTGCTTTCACTGAAATAGCAAGGAAAAGGCAAACCTTAAATTAGATTTCCATTATTAAATTAGAAGAAAATTATGTCACTTTTTTAAAGATGAGGGATTCTTTAGAAATAAGATGGAAAATCATCACTATACAAAGATTTTAAAAATGATGTTGAAATACATTGATTTAGGAGGCAGGTGAAAGAATGATGTACATTATTAGAACATTTTCTTAACTCAATGTACACAAAACATGTATATGGAAATAAAAGTATATCTATATGAAAAATGTAACTTATAAAGAAGTTAAATGTCATTAATCAGAGCCTATCTAGCATAAATATATAGTAATATATGCAAAATTAACTTTATGTAAGTACAGCACAGATAAAACTATTAGAAAAAATAATTTTATATGGCTATTACTTTTTATAGGTAATAAAGCATTAAATACTAAATAATTCATTTACATTTAATCATTTTAAATTAATTATACAATACTTTTACAAATAAAATTTCTATGTTTGATTTAATAAGATATACATCATTAGCCAACTAATTATAATTAACTTGAAACAAGGTAGTTAATTACTAATTAATGATAGCTAATAAAATATTGCTATAGCTGTACTTTCTACTTACTAATTTTAATAATAGAATTTATTAATTTAAAAGTGAAATATTTATACATAGTATGAATTTTATTTCTAATATATTAAAAAAAATTTGCAATGAAAAATAATTAAATTCTAAATATCTTCCTATATAGATTTTTTTTAACCAAGATGAGTTAAAAACAACCAGTAGCATTTGTTTAAGAATTAAAGTGTTTAGTTTTTAAAGTGCCTTACAATATGAGACTCAGTTGAAATGATAGTTGAAGAGGAGAAAACTACCAAGTGTCCAAGTGTGTTTTCTATTGCTGTGATAAACACCATTATTGAACATAACTTCAGGATGATTTTTTTTTGGTCTTACATATCTCAGGCTACAGGCCACTGAAGAGAACGCAAAGCAGTAACTCAAATCAGAAATCTGGAAACGGGGACTAAAGAAGAGACTATGAAGTAAAGTTATTCATCAGCTGGTTCTCCCTAGTTAGTCCATTCTGCAATCTTATACTACCTTGGAACACATGCCCAGGGATGATACTGCCTAGACATTTCTTTTGAATTCTATATATTTTAAACTGATTTTACAGAAGGAATCTCATCTTCAAATTTCTACTATGAATTCTATGTCTAGTGATTGACTTCTTAGTTATGAAGTTGAAACTCATTGACAATCTATGAATGTGGTTCTAAGGAAATAAAAATTATAATAAGCAGTTTTCCTGGAGGTTTATATAGTAAATATTTGATATTCATTTTGGTGCTTCTGGGAAATTGTGGTAACTTTAAGAGATGTAGATGACTTGAAGGTCTTTATGTCACCTAGTTATGTCTGGAGAGTGAGAGTGGGACTGTGAACATACTCCTTCATTTCTTCCTTTCCTCAAACTTTTCTGCCTAGCCATCAGATGAGTAGATTTGCTGCACATGTTTGAGATGATGCATTATCATAAACACAAAGCTACAGGGTTAACCAGTTTTGTGTTGAAGCCTTCAAAAACATAAGCTGAAATAAATCTTTTTCTTTCTGTATGTGCTAACTAGTTCCAATAATCATAGTAACACAAGCAAAAATAGCATAGTACTATATAAATAAATTACAAATATTAATTCTAAAAGTTACATAGAAACCTAATCTTATAAATTTTAAGTAATAAAGAAACAATTTGATATAATTTAGATGTAAAGAAAATGAAACTACAAAATATACTGGTAGATGGGTTAACCTGGAAATAATCATTTTAAGTTAGGTAACCTGGCTTCATAAAGACAAATGTTGCATTTTCTCTCTTATATGTAGCTTCAAGATTTGAAACTATGAATATGTTGCTTAAATTGAATTAGAAGGCATGGAACTAGTGATGGGACATAGGGGGACTTCAGGGGGAAGGGCAACAGAACACAGATGAAATGAAGGTAGGAAGGGAAAATGAGGCAAAGAGTATTAAATACGAAGGAGGAAGAGGAAGTTATTATTGTTCACTTTTATACCTATAGATTAGTACATCTCTCAACCATCAGAAGCCTCATTTTTACAGAAGATGCCAACAATGAAGAGACCCCCAATAGATACACATGGTTGGAATAAGAGACTATAAAGTGCATAGCTCTAAGTGGGATATTTACCTCACATTCCTTAACCACAAGACTTAGTTATCATTGAAAAAGAATGGAATGGAAGATTATAAGAGCCATCTCCCTCCATATAGAGGAGTTTAAATATTTATCTCGTATTTAAATAAATATACTAAATATTTAACAGAAGAACAATACCTCTCCGGGGTACCATAGGCTACCAATTTTTTTAAAAATCCAGTGTTAGGTGTATATTGGCTCATCCAGAGTTGTCACTGGGTTCCCACAGACTCTTAAAACGTCCCTCCAAATTATAAATCACTGCCCTGACTCTTGGTTGCCCTTTAGAACCTGATGGTATGAATATGACAACACTACCTTCTTGAGTCACAGGACATAAATAAATAACTGTGGTACTGACCTTGCAACTCCATTCTTTATGTCTAGCTTTCAGTACAGGAAGGTTCTACACATGCTTGCAGGAGAGAAAATGAATGGACAGTATTACACAGCTGTGAACCTGTGAACAAGAATAATGACTAGCCTGGAAAGAGATGCCTACTGATGCACTACTGTCCCAAATATTATGGGAGTATCCAACCACTTTATAGATCTTTTAGAGGCCCATTCCATAAGATGGACTCGGTTTTGGTGCTCTAAATTGAACCAGAAACCTATTACTGGCTAATTCATAGATCTAGAGGAGTACATCCTACTATCATTCTGCTAAATAGATATAATATCAATCAATCTCCTAAAGTCCTTATATTTATACGTAAAGAATAGTACATGTCTCAAACATCGCTGCAGAAGCTTCCTTTTGCAGTAGATGGAAATCAGTTCAGACACTCACAATGGGTCAACAAGAAGTGCTCAGTTCTAGACAGTATATCTATATCAAACCCTCTCCCCTGAAGGCTAAGGTATTATCACAAATGAAGAGACAAAGATACTCTAATAACTAGAATGTATAGAGGTCTGTATCAAAACAGTTTTTGCCAGCCATAATAGCACAGTTGAGCAAATGAACTCACAATGGCTTTGACTGTTTAGTATACACAAGACTTACAACAGATCAAGCCAGCCAATATCCCAGAATGATAGGAGAAGTACTCCAAAATGTCTCACCCGTACCTAAGGAGCTATTGACAACTGATGGCTGCTTTGGGCAGCAATATCAGTTTTCTCATGGCCAGCAACACTGAGAAGTCTACACATATTCCACAAGATAGGTGGTCCCATACACATGCACATACAGGCTGCACTAAACAGACTTAATAGGTATTTTAAAAAAGAGAACACATGAAGTTTTGAGTGAAATGTGATGAAAAAAATAGGGGAGATGCTGTAAGAGGGAATCAGAGTGGGTTTAGTCAAAATACATTATATACCTGGCATGAAATTCTTAATTAAAATATAATACATGATTGAAAATAGATATTCATAAATGCAAGGTATCATGGCACACATCTGTTTTCCTAGCACCGGAGAAGCTGAGGCAGTAGGAAAGGATTTTGAGGTCAGTCTAAGCTAAATAGCAAGTCCTTGTTCTTATTGTTTAAGAAAAGATTTAAAATGTTTCCTTTCCAAAGAAATGATAATTTTCAGATGGTGATGGAGATTTTAATTAACCATATTTGATCATTCCTCTGTAAATATATGTACTGAACCATCACACTATATTCCATAAGCATATGTAACTGTCAACTGAAATACAACCAAAATTTAAAACATAAACAAATGTAAAAACCTACAAATAAGTCATGGCTATTATTCTGAATGTCTAAATGCAGAATAACTAAATCCTATCTATCACTGGGAAGTAATTATTTGAAAGGCACAGATTTTGAATGTACAAGAAAGCTCCAAAATGCAATTGTCTTGGTTCTTATTCATTGCTTAGTCATTCTAAAATGATTACTACAATCGATAATTACTTTAAAGATTTATATATACAAACATGTAGATATTGGAACAAAAAGTTAATGCTTATTGAATTTAGATAGCATAAAAGTTGAAAATAAATAATATTATATTATATTATCAACCTGCTATTTTTCCTACAGGGATAACTCAAATGTTTCCACAGAAGTCAAAGCAAATTTACTCTCCACCATTTAATTTAACAAATTTATAGGTCACATTTACCATGGAATATTTTTAAAGTATATAATACTCCACAAAGTGTTATCAATGTTTAACTAAAATTTATGTTATTTAAATGTCATGAATTTAAATTCCAAAGGAAAATACTAGAATAAGCTTTTCAAATATAAATTTCAGGGGATTCCACAATTTTGTCGTCTTTTACAAGCAACAGATAATTTCAATTTAGTTAATAAAAAAATTAGATTATTCTTTCATAGCTTTCAAAGTTTTAAAAGTAGCTGTAATAGGCACTGAGACTAAAAACTTTGAAGGGCAAAGAGTATATATGGCTTAAAATGATCAATCCCTTACAAAACTACTTTTTTAAATATCAGAAGAATATTAAGGAAGTTTTTAAACATTACAAATGATGTAAGACTTCCTTACATCAAAAAAATCTTTTACATTTCAGCAACAAAGGTTTTATATTGAATTCTTAGGTGGATTAGAAGATTTCCATCTGCATTTACAGCACTGCCTACAGTATTTGTGTGGTGCTGTGGACAGGAATTGAAAGTTGAAATTCCACAAAAAAAGGCTGATTTTGCTTTAGAACATGTAGACAAGTTTGACATTCAGTGACCTACACTGTCCGATAGACAACCCTTCACCTTGTTCCCACTTGAATTTACAATGTGAGTGAATCACAGTATTAGTTTTGATCCTCATGTATTTTGCAAAGGTAGAATGAAACTTGATAATTCAATTTCAAATACTTGTACAAGAAAAGTAAGGGAATATAAGACACTCAACAATGTACCTTTTGTGCAAGAGGGGTATCAGGATTTAAGATGTTACTTGACTTGTGAGTGAATTTTTCTTCTATTTCATTTCTAGAAATCATGCTAGATTCTATGCCTTAAAAACAGTTACAACACAAGTATCATATATAAAAACATTTTACAATTTTCTTATAATTTAAATAATCCAAAACATTTGTTACCTACACTACACTTTATTAAATTGAAAGGGAATATAACTGGGGAAATAGTTCAGTTTGTAACATAAGCACCAGGACATAAGTTTGATTCACACAAACTAAGATAAAAAAGAAAGAAAAAAAAGAAAGGAGAGGAGAGGGGAGGGGAGGGGAGGAGAGAAGAGGGGAGGGGAAGGGAGGGGCCCCTTTTAGATGAGATCAAAGGTAACCATAAAATTCCACAAAAGAAGTCTTGAGTAGTTTTGCATTGCGGTAACCCTATCAATTGAGAGGCTGAAGCAGAAAGACATCTACTTCAACATCAGCCTGAGCTACTCAGTATGATCTTGTCTCAAAAAAAGCCTGAAGTGCATATAAATGCAAATTTTGAGGAAGCAAACAATAAATGATAAATTCACTCACAGAGCACTTAGAGATTCCAAAGTTTATTGATACACAATTAATATTTAAATTTAAATTCAATTACAACCCAATGAAATCTAAAGACAGGTAGATTTAATTCATATTTGAGAACACATATACAGTTATAAAAATGAAAATTTAATGACTATAGTAGATTTTAAATTTCCATTAAAATACAACAGATTAAGACCATTTTTCTTTTACAAATGATCCAGTTTTCTTTTACAAATGATACAGATTCTGGTCTATATTACTCCTTGTCTCACAAAGTGCTGTATTTTACTAATCATTGCATTATTTATCACATCAAACATTGAAATAGGGTAAAACAAATCAAGATGGGAAAATGGTACTCCATGTATTTTTTCTTCATATTGATTCTTACATTAACATCTAAGGCACGATAATAAATGAATTCTCAGAAGTACATATACTTTGTTTCACTTCAAGAAGGCTTCTTCACTTGAAACAAACTTCAGACTTATGTTACTTGTACCCAGTTACTGCCTAAAATGACAATTTTCAAAAAAACTCAGTTATCTCTTTTCATCAGTACTAACTGTCAAATGCTTCTTCATTTTTGGTCTAGGCAGTGCCCTAAGGAAGTAAATGTTTAAAAGTATTGAACCCAAAGTGTGACTCTAAATACAGTGTTGCTAGAATATTTTGCCAAATGAAAACACAGATATGCTCTTGACTTGTCAGCCTCTTTTCCTTTATTCCCTAACCTCATTCTGAAGCTTGATTCTAGGGTAAGTTCATTCCAAAAGAAGGTAGTTTTCTTGAGACAGGTGACCATAAAGGGTGGTTCATACTTAGACAAGGAAGGGCATGGAAGAGAGGGAGCTAATGTAGTTCTTAGAAGACAAATATATATTTTGAAAGGTCCCATGTTACCTGGCTGAGGAAAGGAATGAGGGAGTGGATAATAGAAAAAAGTAAAAAGATGAATACTTGGGGTTAAAGGCTTCTTGGAGATGAGGGTGGAGGGGAAGTGAAATTAAGAGAATCCTCTTCTTTTCTTGTTATAGTAGAATACAGAACCTTCATCAGTTACTTTTGCATTGCTGTGAACAAATGCCTGACAGAAACAATTTAAAGGAGAAAGAATTATTTTGACTGATGACTTCAGACAATTTAATACAAGGTCACTTGGCTGCAAGAATTCTGACAGTATGTCATAGTGGCAGGAATCAGGAGTCAGATGGAGGCTGTTCTTTAGGTCTTGGAAAATAGAAAAGAGAGAGAAGAAAAATAAGAGCAACTAAGATAGGATAACAGAGAGAGGCCACTGAACTGGATACCCTCTAAGATAATGCTTCCAGTGAAGTTCTTCCCCGACTAGGTCCTACCTGCTACATTCACTACCTCTCCATGATTAAGTTGGAGTAATTACAATAGAAACACTCTTGAAAACATACCCAGTATTGAGGTTTTACTAATCATTTGGGAGATCTTTAATCTAACTGAAAGTCAATATTAACTACTACAATATCTATGTCCATGTATATGATATGTACCACATATTTAAAATACATCTTTACATTTTTAATTGGGTTTTATCTTCTAATTCATGTATCATGAATTATAACAACTATTTTCTTCAAAGTCATTAATAAAATAATGGTACAATCTAATTAAGGAATGGAGTACTTACATTTATTCTGAAATTATTCTGACAAATTCACAAACTTTAAAAATTGGCTCTACTGCTGTTTTGTTTCTTTATGAATCTATACAGTTGTTATTGAGGTAGGATAAACAATGAATTGCTCTGCCAATATGTAAATTGTGAAGATAAAAAAGTTCATCTAATTAGAATGCTTTATTTATAGATAATATAAGGGAATCATTTTTCCTTTATTTCTTTTGGAATCAGCTACTCTAACAAATCATTTTGTAATAAGCTTTCTTCCGAAAAAACTGCAAAAGCTTCATCAATCTCTGTACTTTAACATATTCTATTCACAGACTGACTGCCAAGTATAGCAGTCCCTCCTCCCTCTCCTCCTCCACTCCTGCCCTCCTCCTCCTCCTCTTCCTCCTTGTCCTAGTCCTTGTCCTCGTCCTCCTCCTCCTCTTCTTGCTTTTGCTCCTTCATCTTCTAACCTGTCCCCAACTGAACAGTAACATCCCAGTGTTTATGTACTAGAGTTTAACATGTAGAGAGCTAGAATTTATCTCTTGCCTAAGGTGGTTACTAATAAAGTAAGAGTCAGATTTGGGTGTTCTCATCCACCAGTACACATAGGAAAATGCTTTTATGTAAAAATTGATCCACAGAGTAGTGAGTGGGATGAAAGCTGCCAGTACCCTGTTCATGTTTTATCATCACTACTGCTTGCCCATTGCTATTCAATAATTTGAAAGGGTACAGAAGGCTTTATGTTAGGTGCAGGCAGAACAATATGATCTTGATCTATCTATTGTTAATAGATAACCTTGCATTCTGACACGTACTGTTTGATTGTCAGACATTAGCAAAACAAGAATTTTGGTCACTACGTGCTCTTTGTATCAAAGTTGTGCTAGAAAAATCTCAAGCTTGACCTGGACTCACAATAGTCACAAATTGCTAAAGCTACAACTCTACTAAGACTTTTCCCTGGTTACTGCTAAGTGGCCAGAAGAAATGTTAATATTGTAGAAATTTATAGGTCCAGGTGAGAAAATACTTCTTTTTACATGGAATAGTGTTAAAAAAAACAGTCATTTTACTTCCTAATGAGATGCAACACCACCACAAACACACATCATTGAACTTTTATCATTGGATTATCCTAAGAAAATTCAGGGCAATATCATAGGTCAAATGTCACATTTAAAACAGCTCAACTGTACAGCAAAAATTGTAGTTTTACATCTTATCAGAGAGCTGAATTTTAATACCACTGAAGCAGGTGGCACATTACAGATATTTAGGAAGCTTTGAGGGTGTTTTTAAGGTTGGCATTATTAATTTTAATTTTATTATGATTATTATTAGGGGTAATGCCACAGTTCATAAATGAAGGTCAATAGAAAACTTTGTGTATAGTCACTGCTTTCCTTCAAGTAAATGTGGATTTAGAGATGGAACTCATGTTTCAGGTTTGGGCTGCAAGTGCCTTTATACGTTGAGTCATTTCTTTAGTCTGAAATTGCTGAAGTTTCCAAAGATCTGATATAATCACAAATTATTTAGTAAAAAGGCTAATTATGAAATAAAGGCTATTAATAATATTAGTCATGGAAAATAAAGAGGCAAAAAAACTATGATGCATTCTCAAAAGACAGAATCAGAATTATATAGGCTTTGACATCTTTTCTCCTCACATCTTAAGTCCGAATGATATAATTTATTGTGTGTCAATTCAGTAGTATAATAGACACACTTAAGTGACTGTGCATGCAAATATGCAAAATCAATTAAGCAAATAGAGTTAGAGTTAAACATAACGTATTTTAAAATCTGAAATCAATTAAACATTCTTACACTATTATATTCATATTGTCGCATTTTTTAAAAAAAAATTGCCATTGTATTCTTTTTGAGCACATTTTTCAAGCCCAGCTTCCATTTTTACTTATATTGTGTATCCATTACCTATTGAATGTTTAGTGTATGTAAGTCATACGTTTTTCATGGATTGCTTTACATAAACCACAATTTAATGAGGTACTTGTCGTTATTACTCTTTCAGGATGAGAAAGCAGGGATAGAAAGGGCAAATAGTTTATTCAAGTGCAAATGGCTGGTAAGTGGTTGAGCTAGAATTCAAGCAAATTTTGTTCCCAAATCTATGGTTTAAAAAAGTGTCTGTCTTTTCAATTCTATTTTTGTTGTTGCACACATTTTAGCAGTTACTCTCTGAAATTCATTGCTAGAGGAAGCATCTTTTTTGGGATATGACAATAGTTTTAGAGCAGAAAATGAATTTTTGGAAATACTATTAATGTCTTTAATTGCACATTCATAAGCTATGGCTGCAGAGAGCAGTGGATTGTCTCACATTCAGGGAACAAGCAAAGGAGCATTAAATGAAGGGATCACAATCATATATATAATGCTTTATGAAATAAGTTAATAAGGGTTGAAACAATATAGGCTTCCTGAAATAAATTTCCTAAGGGTAACAGACATCTACAGATGTTGAAGTATTGCTAACATCCCCATAGGCAAGCATATCATCACTTTCTTAGTTATTGAGCACATGCGGTGTTCTTTCAATGTTTTTAATCCCATTTTTACTATAAAAGAGTAAATACATGTTCCTGAATTTTAGCAACAATGGTCTAATTTTCTCCCTACAAACATTCTTGATTTTTATTCACTAATATCAAATTAATTTTATAATCAAAAATTAGGAAAAGATGATAATATTTTATTGCTTAAACTACATCAGTGGCTTTTATTGCACTTCAAAGATGCAAAATGCTTAATGAGTCCTCTACTACATACACACACACAAAGGCTTTAAGGAGTCTCGTATACACCTACAACCTATGTTATCCAGTACTTCATATGACCCATTTTCTTTCTCTTTTTTTTCGGCATCAGCCCCACTAATTCTCCCTGTTTCTGGCTTTCCAACTCAAGACCGTTGTTGTTACCAGGCATACTTTAACCTTAGCAATTATATTCCAACACTTGTCATTCCATTTTTCATTCCCAGAGCCTATTGAAGTACAATTGGAGAAGACACATTATCAGGCATTCAGCTAGGAAAAGAGAAGTTCTAATGAAGTACCCTAATGCCTGGATTCTATAAAGCATCTTGAAAATTATAAGTTATACTTGCATCAGAATACAAGGACTGTTACATCAATATCTTTAAAAAATTCATAATGTTCATTTCTTATTAATATACTTCCATTTACTTATTTCCCAATTTATTTAATTGTGTTGGTCACTTATATTACTAAGGTAATGTTTTTGGTCCTCTAAGTTTTGTTTCAACATAATTTCATTGTCAAAACTATTGTTGATAAGGAATTTTATTTTAATAGTATTAAAAGGAGATGTTTAATATTATAAGATAATGTGACTATTTCTGTTTGTTGAAAAAAGGAAATTACTGATGGGAAATGAGACATTTGCCAGAAATGACAGCTTGTCAAATTGACTATCAATATTTTTAAAGAAAATATTCATATAATAAGCAAGTCACAAGGAATGACAACAGCAAATTGGAAATCATAGTTTTTAGTCAATATTTTTGGTGCTCTTGGACAGATGGAACCTGTTGTTTTCCCAACCAGAAGATAATCTCCTACATTTTATATAAGTATGCATGTAACTAGACATGTTCCACAAACATGAGAAAGAATCTGGTGAAAATCACACATCTTATAAACAGTAAGTCAGTTTAAGACCTGAATGGAGCCACTGGGTACACAACAATGCAACTGAACTTCATAGCACAAAACTGTGTGTTTTAAATCTTTAAAATGAAGTTATATATTTTCTACTGCAATTTGAAAAAAGTATGAATAGTCCATAGGTTTTCAACTTTCATATATCCAAGTGGAAACACTTCTGGAATGACTTTCTACACTGAAATGCAATGCCATTGAGGAGCTGGACAAACACTTACCCCTTACAATTTGATAACTACCTAATGTTAGTGGATTATGCATCTTTATCTTTTGTCATACAAACGACTCTGGATAAACTGTTATTAGAGTTCACCATTAGTGCAATGATAGAATTATGTGGTCTCAAAATTCTTAAAATTGTATTAAGTCTCCACTAAAATGAAACTCAAATATTAGAATAATGTTGGGTGCAAAATATTACAAATCATGCATCCTAACACAAATAAACACACAACAAAAATCTCCAGAATATGGTACAAAAACGTCATGGTAGGAAATGTGGTATGCTATACTTTCCCTCACCAAATCTTTAAATAATGTTGAATCTATGAAATTATCCTTCTTTCTCTCCTCTCTCCCTTCTCTCTCTCTCTCTCTCTCTCTCTCTCTCTCTCTCTCTCTCTCTCTCTCTCTGTATATGTATGAAAAACGTCTTTTGTTTTACTTTTTCTGTATCAAGAAGCTAAGTACATCTCATAAATAATGTATAATTTCTTGTAATGAAGGCAAACTTGTTTAAGCAAAGCTTCATTCAGATGAGGTTATGATCTTGAACTCTTGCTTCAAAGTTGAAGGATTACTATTCCATAGTATAAAAACAATGTTGGCCATCAGAGAAGTTCTTAAAAAGGGTTTTTTTTCCAGAAAAGGAAACAAAACCCAAATACAAATATTATTTGCTGTGATCTAACGATAAACTGAGTTGTGGCTGCTTGATTAGAATATTCAATAAATTTAGGAAAGACAAACTTACAGGTATAAATTATGATTAGCTAAATACTCCTAGAGTAGATGGGAACAAATGTATAAACCCATAGCCAGACATTAAGCTCAGAGAGAGAATTCAGAACATTCAGCACTACATGTTATATCTCCATTAAATAACTCCACTCAAAGCTTAGAGAACCACATGAAAGAAGAGGCAGAAAGAGTGTAAGAGCCAGCGGGGACAGAGGACACCAAGAAAACATGGCCCATTCAACAGAATCAAAACTCATATGAACTCACAGATACTGAAGCAGCATGCACAGGGGCTGACAGGGTATGTACCAGGTCCTTTGCATATGTATCATGGCATCAGTTTTGTGATTTATGGGATTCCTTGGTGTGCAAACACATGAGTCTTTAATTTTTGTGTTTTCTTATGGGCTCATTTCCATCTGTTGATTTGTCCTGTCCAACTTATGGCTTGTGTTTTATCTTATTATATTATATTTTATTTTATTTTTAAATGAATGAATGGATGGATGACTTAATGAAAACATAGCCACTAGGGTATAGGTTAACAACTGACCTGTCATTTATGCTTACTGAAAGAGGAAAATAAGTTTTCTCCAATGGAGTGACAATGAGTACACCAACCACTCCTGGGCAGGCTTCATGTTCTGGAGTAGTCGACCATAATAAAATAGATTCCATGGTTGTTTTGTGTGCTTTTATGTGGTTACGGTTTGGTGGATTTGGGGGTAGTGGTGAGTGATTTTTTTATTTTGTTCTCTTGTCTTTTTTTTTTTCAGGGGAGGTATGTTTTACTGTTTTATTTTTTATAAGAAAGAACTTAAAGTTTGGTGGGTAGAGATGGGGAGAGAATATAAAAGGAAGTCTAGAAGGAGGGCAAAAAGGAGGACTTGGACGGCAAAAATATGATAAAAATATATTAAAATTTATTTTTTAAATAATAAAGAATATAACATTAAAATCCAAGAGAAAGATATAGCTAAGTTTCCTGGCTCTAATTCATCTTCAGAAATCATTATCATACATGAAAAACTCTTAGGTAAGCATCATCAATACTCTAAAATCTGGCTGTTCTAAATATATTTTATCAAGCTCAGGTACATGACATCAACTTTTGCTGGACGTGCAGACAACTTAATCTACATCTCTGGCCAAATGAATTGCAGTCCCTCATTAAAAGCCCTGCAGGTGCTTTCTACAAGGTTTAAGTGGCATATTTCTTGCAGAGCCAGAGCAGGAAAGGCCATCTTGGGGTGATGTGCCACAGGTAGTCCCCACCTCCAAATTTACAGGATATCACTTCCTGATTATCATAAGCCTAGATGAAGAATGACCTCTGGCTGATGCTAATATTTTAAATATAAAATTTAGGTACACTGTTATAGACTGATAATGTGAAATGGTCCAAACAGTTATTAAAGTAAAGAAAACAGAAAGCCAGGACCTCATCAAAAAATGAGTTTTCTAACATTGTTGATACAGCATTCCTGGGATCAATAACCAAGGTATTTGTAGCATCTCCTTCTGCTTTTTGTGATTTTTCTAAATTTTATGCGTTAATCTGAATAAAAGTAGGAACTCAATCCAATTTAATAGCAACTATTAGTAGGAAAAAAAATTGATGTTATTTATATTCACAATCAGCCTTCATAAAACAGTCCATACTCTTAAGTAGTTCTTAGTTTAATGTTTTCATTTTATACATGAGTAGCTTATTTTGCTTAGTTAATTGTTACTTTAAATTAACAGCTAACTAATTTTTTTCCTTTAAACTGTTCAGAAGTTAGTAGAGTGATATTATTGTTTTCATTCTTAGTTGGAAAATAAATGTTGAACTTTGGAAGGTGTGTAAAAGGCATTGCGTATTTACAAAGTGCCATTTTGTGGTCATTTATTTTTTTGTCTAGTGTCTCCTTTAATTTCAACAAATCAAAATGTAGATAATATAATAATCCCATTTATAGATAATAAACAAATGCTAAGAGGTGTGATGGAGAAGATATAGCCTCTGGAAATCTTTTACTGGGGTCAAATCTTGTTTATAAGTTGTTTTACCCCATCTATCACAAGAGGAAAAAGTAACAATTTATTTACATTATTTCTGGAAAATTTAATTTAGCCCATAGAGGTAATAAATTTTTAACATTGTCTGAATATCATGAGGAGTCAAGCAATTTTATTTTCAACCAATTTTTTTCAAAAATATTGTTAGTATTACAGACAAATTACAAAGGAAATTTTATGACACTTTGGAGGCTCTCCCTTTCATATTCCATTAATATTGTCTAAGAACTGTAGAATCCCCAACTCTTTCAAAATGATGCAAAACAAATAACAATTTATTTTTTTCAATTTAAACATAGATGTTCACATTTTTATATTTTAAATGTCTGACAAACACTTTAGAAGAAGCAAACAATATACTTTTGTCCAGTGGTTAATTTTATGCATATAAAGTTCATAATGAATGTATAATTACAGAACACATGGAGAACATCTCTTGATGAGATAGTGAATATTTAGTTAACTGTCACTAGTACTATAAATATTTATACCAACTTAACTTGATTTATTTTGGTTCAATAAAAAATGCCCAATATTTATGAGTGTTTTATAGTTTCAACGTATTTAAAAAGTAACATGTGCTATCCAAAGTATGATTATTTTAGCCCTACAATGAACTAAAAGATATATGAAGTTTCAATATTGAAGTTTTAGGTGTGAAATAACATATAGTGATATCCTGAAGCTATTTCTTTTATATTTTCTTTCCTAGATGTCCATTCTGTTATGAAAAATAAAGTATAAAGCTGGAGGTATGGTTTAAGATTAATTGCTGGGAAAATGATTTACAATAATGAAATTGAGATTTTCTAAATTTATACAACACTAGATGGCTATATGATGAATGTTTGACCTCTTACAAATGATTTATGGTTCTTTGATATGTGTGGCCTATTTTCATCTCATACGTTAATTTCTGAGAGTTAAATTTATGAGCATAAGCAACATGCTTACCTCATCTTTTTGAATCAACCCAGTCATTGCCTAGGTATTTACTGCCATCTCATAGAATTTTACACTAAGCATACAACAAAGGAAAAATATGAAAGAAAATAAATCAACAAAAGAAACATTGGTGATTGGCTTGTCTAGTTTCTATCTCATTCAAAATACCTTCTAAAATATTTTTCTACTTTTGCAGTTTTATATTTAGAAAATACTTAGTAATATGGTGCAAGTTCTCAATCATATATCTCAGAGTATATTATTAGAAATGATGATATCAACATTGTAAATATCCACAAAAATGTCTACAATTCAGTTTTCCTTGGTAGACAGTTACTAAATCATTTGATATGACTACTTTTTTAGACACTAATCTTAATCTAGACCAGAACTTCAAGCAGACACAGCTGCTTCATCAGCTATTTAAAAGAAACAAATATCTCCATTTATCTGTGCCACTAGAGATACTATTCTCACCTTTCTCCCTAAATATTCCTATTGTTCTATATTCTCCTTGTTGTTATGCATAATACAAGACACAAAATACTGTTATTATAGAAGAAAGAAATTAGAAGAAATAACATATCCTTATATTGAAACTGAAATAGCATTTACAATCAACTGTTCAGAATGAGATTATGAAGCACAATTTAAAATTTTAAGTGCAAAATGGAACTGGAAATAGTCAGTATGTGTTGCTTAGAACAAAGTTACAGTAACTGCAATTCAACAATTTGCAGATAGATTACTGGATGTGTCCCTTTCTGGTATTACAGGTTTTCCACTCTAATGTCAAATTGTCACCTGTAAAATACACATGACTCATGACTTTAATATACTTCTAAGGAGCTATCCTTACAGTTCATTTTCAGTTGCTAAGCTTCTTTGCTCATCTTCTTGGATCATTACATTGCTCATTAGCAATCCACATTAGAAAAGAAAGAAATTCATGCTACTGAATATCATCTTGTAAATGGTTATTTTTAATAGTTTTCAAATATCTGTCACCAAAATTAAATTGAATATGGTAGAATATAAATCAAGGAGAAATTTACTTTTAATATAAAATAACCACAAACTCTGCTTAATGGAAAAATTGAATAGAAACTATGAATTTTTAGTGCCAATCCTTATTATCGAACATAATTGACAAAAGAAAAATTCAAAAGTTTATTAATGTGATTCTGTTCTTAAGCCCTATCAATATTAATATAATAAATTTTAAATTTAGGAAAATGAAGATTTAAAAATAAAAAAATCAAGTTTTTAAACATATTGTACATTTATTTATTTATTTTGTATGGATGTGTGGACATGCCCAGGCCAAGGTCTAAGTGTGGAAGTCAGAGGACATCTTGCTGACATATATTTTTCTTCTCATTATGTAGTTTTCAGGGATTGAATCAGGTCATCAGGTTGGCAGCAAGGGACAATTTATGTCAAGAACCCACCAATACTTTCCAAAGGTGGTGATATTTTAGCTAAAACATAAAGATGAGTGTAGAGACAAACAGGAGACCGCTGAGTTAGGGCACTTTTGTCAGAGAAAATGCCCCAACATGTAGAAAGCACCAATTCTTTAATCTAAGTTCAATGGATTAGTGATACTTGCAAAATCTGTGGTTTCTGTATCAAAAATTGTACGTATTTTGCTTAATTGTAATAGTAACAATAATGAGACACTGTTATATGCAGCAAATTACTTCAAGAAACAAAAACAGTGTTTTGTTTGTAAAATAAATAATTTCCTAAAAGTTCCATTTAAATTCATAAGCTGCAGACGGCTTGACATGCCACTACGTATTACTGTCCTAAACTGTAAACTTGACTCAGTCAGTAATGGAAATATTAATGACTCACGTTTGTTTGTTTATTTTTTAAAGCACTTTCTATTTTCTTCCAAATACTTATCATCTTGATACAACATTCATTTAATCTGGATTATGAATTCATTTTATTTGTTAAAAGGAAATGACCCATTAGAATTCTACTCTACCTCTATAAAATGTTTGGAGTAGGACTGTGTCAAGAGGGTGAGCCTCAATATGTAATTTTAGTATCTAAAATTGCTTTGAGAAAGACCTTTTAATGCCATCAGATATCTCCTCGAAATAGACTGTAACCTTTATCAAAATAAAACTATTTTCCATTGCCAACATGACAAAAACAAGACAAATTACATTCCTTTGTAAAAATACTGCACATGTTGTTTTAATGCAGCCACTCTAAATCTATTAACCATCAGACAGTGATGAATTAGGGTTACTCATAAGAACACTTAAGAAGTCACTGTTATCTACATTACTCATCTGTCTTAAAATTGCCATAGTCAAGAAGTTCTAGAAAAGCAAACGTAGTGTTGTAAAACTGATTTCAAAGTCTTTTCAAACTCTGTTTGCTTCTTTTGCTCTTTCTTTTTTTCTTCTATTTTAAGTGAAAATCATATCTTTTTTTTTTCAGTGAAGTTACCTCTTTGATGTAATGGTTAGTTGTGCTTTTTTGTAACATCTTTCTGCATCTGTGACATTGCATTGCAGTGTATAGCTATGCTTTCTCCTTTTTGTAAAAATATAGTGAAAAACAAGTAAATATTTACCGATTCATAAAAGAAGAATTCTGATGTAGATTTCTAGGTTTATATTTACTAATTATATCAAAAGTTATTTTTTGTTAAAATTTTAACAAGTGTCAGGAATATGTTTTCATATTGGTATGAAAAAAGTAAAACCGCTTATGACTCTCATAACAAAAAGAAGAAATCCCTTGAAAGAATTGGAATTTGGAATATAAGGGAGAAACATAATACCTCAAGTTGGTTAATCAAATAACAGTACTAGGAATGTTACATTATATGCTACTTACAGCATATATTTTAAAACTACATGGGAGGAACAGACCATTAGGAGTATTTTATTTGTCCTTTTAAATAAAGGTTTGTTTCTTGTGGCTTATCCAGTTAGCATCAAAAGGTGATAATAACTTGGTGAAAACACAATATTTCAAGTGTAATAGGAAATTGCAGGATGATAAAAATTACATGAAATGGAAAGGCAAATAATTTAGAAATATTTGATACAGGTTTTTTAGGGGGGGATTAAAAATTTATCAACAAACATCTGTAACCATTTTGTGGAAAAACACATTGAGAACTTTGGATGATTTTGCAAATTTGCAAAGGAAAAAAAGCAAATTTTTGCCATATCTAGGGAAAAGAATGCCAAAAACTAAAAAGCTAAATATTCTTCTTCACAATGCTTTGAGAAAATAGTTTGAATTCTAAATATAAATGATCATGTTTCATAAAAATATTCACGAATGGAGGAAATGCATCATTGATTATTTCACCTAAACCTAGGCTGACATTTTTAAGGAAATCAATAGCTTCTTATAAGTTTAGACTAATTTGGAGTGAAGATCAGGATCAAGTTAAATATGCTTCTTATAACAATGAAATATTCAAAGGGGGAAAAGGCAAAAAAAAGCCCTCTCCATATTAATAATATATCAAATTAATATAGGTTGGTTAAAAGATGCTAGGAATCAGCACTATACAGATATATTCACGTGCTTCTGAAAGGCAAGGGTTTCTGTGCAAAGAAAACTGGATGTGATGTTCAAGACTGCTACTTCCAGAAATATGTATGTACACCTCCCTGCAAACATTAATTTATAATTTTAAAAGTAATAAATACAAAGACTTTTGTTTCCTTTGTCCAAAGAATAAATACAATGCTTATATATCAATTATATATAGAACAGTTAATAACCTAATTGTATTAATATTTATTTGAAATGTGATTGACAAAGTATACCAAATAGAAAAAAGACCGGGCTGCTCTGATGGCTCAGTGGGTAAAGGCAACTTCCACCAAATCTGACAACCTCAGTTTGATATCCCAATAATTGTCCCTGTCGAAAAACATGGCACACCAAGTGCACATCCATACATATACATATACACACACACACAAACTAGTAATTGTCAAAATCTAAAGGACAGTGACTGTTAATGTAAATAAAAGAAAGCATATTTTATTAATGGAAAATAATAAACTCTAAGGACTGAAGCAGGTTAAATATAAAGGACTATATTGTAATGTAACATACAGATACTAAATTTTAAAGCTGGATTTTTCATACAAATTTCAGAACAATGAACACACTAAAAATAAAATCTAAATTATTCTAATAAGAATTATTATCACAAATATGTACATGCTTAATAAGAGTGTTAAAATGTATGAGACAAAAAGAGATGACTACAAAGGTTAAAAAGACATAATTATGGCTAAAGTCAGAGATTTTAACTTACATCTTTCAATAATGGATAGGTCAAACAGGCAGAAAATCACTAAGAATATAGTTGACCTCAACCGCACCATCAAGTAACTTGACATAGTTGACATTTATAGATTACTGTATTCAACAATAGCAGAATACACATCTTTCTCAAGCTTACAGGGAACATTACCTAAAACGGAAAATATTTTGTGCCATAAAATACACCATAGCAAATAATAAAAAAAAATTAGAAAACTCAGGAAGTAAATTTTCTTTATACAATAAAAATAAAAGTAAAAACCAGTAACAGAAAGGTAGCTTGAAACCCTTTATTGGGAATTTGAAATAATATAATTATAAATAAAAAATTCTCAAGAGACCATGAAATATTTTAGTTATATATAAATGATAATCAAAATCAGTGAAATGAGAAAAAAAGGGGTGCTTAAAGAAATTCAATGGCATTAGGTAGACATATGTGAAAGGAAAAATGTCTAGAAAATATCAACCATCATAAAAGCTAGTCTTTTTAGAAAAGCAATAAAATGAATATAATATTAAGAATGTATTTAAGACAACATTAAAAATAAAACACTGATCCACAGATAGTAAGTAATAATAGCAGTGATTTAATTGTTTACAATAATTGGTTAAATTACTTGAAATTCATAAATTCTTTAAAGACATACTCTTACCCTTTAGAGGAATATTTAATCATTTGATAAAAGCAATAGGGCTGCTTTGGGAAAGGATCGCATTGAAAAGCATGTATTATACCTAGGAAGGGATCAAATCCAAGGGCTTGTATGAAAGGATCACATTTAGGGTCCTGTGTGATGGAATGCAGAGAGAATGTTAGACTAACCCTTTCCTCTGTTGTAAAGCTAGGCAAGAGGGATTTCTGTGATTAAGGCAATGGAGCACATAACTTTAATCCCAACACTAGGTTTCCAAAAGGAGGCAGTGAGTTCAGAAGTAGGTCAGGACTCTTAGTTCATATTTATAGAATGAGCACACACCTTTAACTCCAACTCTGAGATTGAATCAGAGTGAAGAGTCTGTAGAGACAAGTCAGAGTTTGAAAAACAGTGAGGATACACCTAACTCTCAGGATATAAAGGAGGCTCTCAGTTCACAGGGAGTTCTGAGAGACACAGAGGCAGCCTGAGGAGTCTGAGGCAGAGACAAAGAGGTGATTCTGCAGAACTCAATATCAGATGGGAAGAGAGTCAGTCTGAAGCTAAGCAGAGCTGTTCAGTCAGAGAAGTTGCAGGAGTCAGCCAGAGTCAGAAGAGTTCAGTCAGAAACAGCCTGCTCAGAAGGTCAATTTGAACCAGTCAGCTTGGAGAAGAGTTTGAGCCTGAACAGAGTTGAATCAGCTAACCAGAAGAGTCAGTTGAGTTCAGCAGAGCTCTGAATTCAGAAAGAGCTTGTCAAAGTGAGTGTGTCAGCAGTAAGTATCTGAGGTTGAAATGTTCTATGTTTGTAGATTTGTTTGAATGGATGCTATAGACTTCCAGTTCTAGGCTTGAGATTACATTGTATGGAGGCTGAAACCCTCTAAGGACCAAATATTGAATAAGCCAAAGAAAAAACTGCCTTTATGTGATTGGACAGCTACATTACTCAGCTCACCTAATAAGTAGTTTCATGTTTATTATATAAATTATTGAGTCACTAATAACTTTGAAATGTAAAGGCATAAAGTCCTCATGATTTTATTGAAGAATTCTACCCAAAACATAAGTAAAAAAAATTATCTTACAATAATAAATAATAGATAAAAGAGGATTTCCTACTTCTAAGAGTTCAGCAACAAACTGAAAGATATTACAAAAATGTAAAATTAGAGATGATATACCACATAAATATATGTGTAAATTTTTTCAACAAACTATTATCAAGCCAAATCCACCAAAGAAAACATAGTAACCATAAGCCAAAAACTAATGGGATTGATTCTAGCATTTAATTCTGGATCAACATTTGAAAAGTCAATCAATATATTCCACCTCAGAAAACCAAAGAAGAAAAATAATATCCAAATTAGCACGTGGAAATGTATTTTAAAATATCTGAGTCACATTCATATTTTTATATTAATTTATTTAGAGTCAGTATGCATGCATGCAGGTGTGTAGATCAGAGGAAATCTTGTTATCATCAGTTATCTCCTTACACCATGTGGTTCCCAGAGATCAAACTGAGGGCATCAAACTTGGCAGTAAGTGGCTGGCAGTGTCTTTACTTGCTGAGATATCTAGCTGTCCTCTCTCCCAAAACATACAATTTTTAAGCCAACAAATATGTAACAGAAGGTTTTTCTCAATAGGAGAAAGCATACTCACAATTAAAATTCCATAATGAAATGGTGAAATTCTGGATTCTTTTGCACAAAACAAAAAGGTTGTTTTCTGAATTAAAATGATATTTGCAACAAGAGAAAAAGGACATGAATTTTATACACTATTTTGTATTTTTCTTCTTTTAGGTTTTATTTGTAAGTTTTATATGAGGTAAGACTAATGTTTCTTATTTCACAAAATGATTAGAAATGCAAATTTGAATAAACATATTATTAAACTTATGTTATTAACTTTATCCTTGAGAGTATATGTATATTCATCTTGTTTGTCTTGTCAATTTCATTCTTTTTGTTTTTGTTTTTGTTGTTGTTGTTTTGTTTTGTTTTTCAAAACACTGTTTCTCTTTTGTAACTCTGGCTGTCCTAGAATCCACTCTGTAGACCAGGCTGGCCTTGAACTCATAGAGATCCAGCTGCTTCTGTCTCCAAATACTGGGATTAAAGGTGAGTGCCACTACCACCTGACATTTTCTTCTCAATTTCAAAAGATTCAAATAATATATCAAAAAGTAAAGAATATGAATTAGTGAGAGTCACCAAAATTTATTGATACAGGTCAAATTATTTCTTTTAGTAGATTTAATGTATCTACATATGCTTAAGCAATAATTCATTAATTTTATTAGTACTTTAATGACAGTTGAAGTAACTAGTATTTTTATCGATTCACAAATGTTCTTCATATATAAAAGAGTGATTTTACGAATTGATATAGTAAAAATAAGCATAATTATCTTCATATAAATATTTCTATATTTATTAGGAAAACAAATTAATAAAGTATTTAACTTAGAAATAAATAAAGTAGAGAAAGAATCCAATAGATTTATACCTGTCCATCTTTACCCCAAGTATGATGGCAAATCTTAGTTGTCATCTTCACTACATCTTGAACCACCTAAAATCCAAACAGCTGGGCATGCCTATGTGGGACTTTCCAGATTCAATCATTTGAGATGGGAAGATACACCCTAAGCCTGGATCCTGTAGAGTAGGAGGAATCACCTCAAGTTTTGGCCACAGCTTCTGGTGGTAGCACACATAAAAGAGCATGGATGAAAGAAATTTTTTTCTTTTTCTCTTCCCCTCATTCTTGCTGTTCATCTATCCTGTTGCTGAACCATTCTTTTTCTAGTATTAGAACTTACATGTTTAGGATTCCAAATAGACTGAAGACCAGCAGCTATCCAGGTTTTTCCTGGAATCCAGCACCATATTGGTACTGTTAAGACATTCAGTCATATGGATTGAACATCTACTTGATCCTTGGCCTTTCCTTTAAGATCTATCCATTGTTAGACTACTTGGATCACAGCCTGTAATCCACTCTAATAATTTTCGATTTTTCTACCATTTCATTTTATCAGCTTTGTTCCTTTAGCAAACCCTGAGTAATAAACCAAGTGTTAAAATATGTGGATAAATGTATGGATTTTATTCCAGTTTTGCGTGTGTGTGTGTGTGTGTGTGTGAAAAAGAACTATATTGTGATCCCATGGCCTTGTGTATGATAGACAAATGCTGTGCCATTGAGCTACACACTGTGCTTTATTCTGTATATGGTAATCCCTTAAAAAAGAGAAAAATATTTTTAGTATGCATGTATATTCATGGTATTACAAATATTATATTAAGAAGTACTGAAATAAAGGTCTCCAGCTAATATGTCAACACTCTGGAATAACTATTAGCCTAAAATCCCTGTTTTCCCCCATTAGCATATAGAAAGGGGTATCTACAAACTTAAAATTTATAATTATATGCAATACTTTCAAATTGCAATAAGTGCTAATAATTATATACATAAAATGATATTTGCAAGTAAGTTTTATTAAGTAAAAATCTTGAAGTTAGGCACAGGATATCACCCTTAGAGGAATATTTAATCGTTAATCCAACATCATAGTTGCTCTAGCAAACGATCACATTGAAAGGCCTGTTTGACAGGTAGTAAGGGATCAAATCCAAACGTATATATGAAGGAATCACATCCAGGGGTCTACATAATCACATTCAGAGGCCTGTGTGGTCTAGATGGAATGTTGAAAGAATGTTAGTTCACACCTTTCATCTCTGTATTCAGAAGGCAGTGATTGTGCACACCTTTAATCCCAACACTTGGAAAATAGGAAGCAGAGCTCAGGAGTCAGTAGCACAGAGGAAGTGACTTCTGAGATGAGTCAGAGTAAAGGTCAGGCAAGGTGATGAATCAGAAGAGTTGGCAGAGTGAGTCAGAGTGAGGACACACCCATCTCTCACAATATAAAAGCAGGTTCTCAGCTCAGAGATTCAGGATAATTGACAGAGAAGCAGTCAGTCAGAGGCAGTCTGGGGAGAGACACAGAGGATAAAGAGACAGTGGGCAGTATGAAGCAGTCTGAGGCTGAGGAGACAGAGGATGTGACACAGAGGCAGACAGAGGAAAAGATACAGAAGCGGTCAGTAAGCAGCAGTCTGAGGCGTCTCAGGCATAGACACAGAGGCAGTTTGGCAGAAGTCAGAATCGGATGGGAAGCATGACTCAGTTTGAAGCTGGGCAGAGCAGTGTAGTCAGAGAAGTTGTGGGAGTTGGCTAGAGTCTGTTGGAGTCACAAGAGTTGAATCAGAAACAGCCAGCTCAGAAGGTCAGTTTGAACCAGCACCCTAGAGAAGAGTTTGCACCAGAACAGAGTGAGTTGATTAGGATAGCCCTGAGTTCATAAAAAGCTAGTCAGAGTGGCTCATTTTATGTAGGTCAAAGTGCTCCAGGATTCCAGGACTACTACCAGGAAGGGATTGAATTAGAATAAAAGTAAACCACCCTTTGCCCTGAATCATTCAATGGCTACATCACCCTGTGAATTATTGGTCAGAGAAGTCTCAGAAGCACTCAAACAATACAGGAAACTGCCATTGCTCTTGGTTTCCCATTCTAACTAGATAGTAAGACCCCGTTTCCAAAGACATCACTCACTTTGGTTGCAGAACACAGACATATCAATGTTGAACTGACCAGGAAACTCTTCTCAATGGCTAAATTTCATAGTTCTTCAAAATGGAAGGAGGCAAAAGTTAGCAGCCTCGTGTCAGAACCTAGGATCCTCCATGACACAATAACAAACTACCAGGCAAGATGTCACCAATGTTGCAGTCATCACAATACTATTAATGGGAGCAACCATCCACTCTCTTGAATGGATTTGATTTCTTTTCCATAGCAGCTGATTCAAGTCTGCTATTGTGAACATTGTCAAAACCCATGGCTAGCAAACTCAAAGAACATATAGGGGACCAACTGTTACTGCTTTTCTAAATGGTCATGTCATGAAACCTCCTTCTAAATATTAATGTTTATATTCATAGATTTGTTTGTTTCAACCTGGGCCAGAGAAACTTCTTATTGAAATGGGCAGTTGTTAATGTAGAGACTCATTACTAGTCAAAGGATGAAGCCTCTCATTCATTGATTAAGACTAGATTGATATGAGAACAAGATACCCCAGGGCTCCAGGGCTCTGGGGAAGAAACTGTGATTTAATTAGAAAAAAAGAATAAACTGTCCTCTACCCTGAATCAACCCTTACACCTACATCTACAACTACAGAATGCTCAGCCATAGGGAGGAAATCTATATTAATCTGCTTCTTCCCAAGACTCAGAAAACATCATTGAAATGGGTAGAGAAGGAAGGTAAGAGGTATATGATGGTGAAAAGTACAGTGAAATTTTTCAGACATGACTTGGCTGTTGTATATAAAAACTTGCAGTATCTGTGGTTACTGCTCCAAGATCTCTATTAGATTAAGGCAGTTAAAAATTATAGTACAAATGAGGAAGTGGCCACTGAGGAACTATTAACAACTGGTGGATACTGGAGGAGGGAGAATTATTCATCTTATTCATCTTTTCGGAAAGTCTGGCTACTGTTATGCTGTCCATGACCTTGTATATAACCCTATATCCATGCACATCTGGACAACACTAATTAGATTTTGTGGGTGTCTTAATTAATTAGTTAATTAATTAAAACATAGACCTAAATTTGGGAGGTAGGTGTGATAGAGAAGATCCTGGGTGGAGTCTGATGGGAAGGGTGGGAAGTAGATATAAACAGGATTCATTATATATATTTACAAATTTTCAAAGAATACATTTTAAAACATTGTTATAGAAAGGTGAAAATGAAACTTTTTTATCACAGTTTCAGAGAGTAGAACAGGTAGCACTACAACAAAGGTTATTCTTCAAAGATACATTGAATTATATCCAATAAGATGCAGAAAAAGATGAGGAAAAGAAGTAAATAACATAGCTCAGGATGTGATACAAGCAAGAAGAATTAAATGTCTCCTAAAGTGAAACTTGGGAACTCCAAAAGGTAGATGAGTCATGAAAGAATGAAAGAAGTTAGGTGAAGGTTACAAGAAGGGATGGAGGGGCAATGTGTGAGGATATGAGGAGGAGAATATATTAAAACAAACTATGCTCCATTGTATGTTTCTGACTTCTGTACTGAAGATCAAGTATCCATAAGTGTGTATCCATAAGTATCCATAAGTTTCTGGAACTTCCATTGCTCAACATGTCTGTTTTTATGCCAATGCCATGCATATTTTATTACTGCAGCTCTGTAGTACAGCTTGAGATCAGTAATTGTGATACCACTAGAAGTTCTTTTATTTTTCAGGATTATTTTAGCTATCCTGGGCTTTTTGTTTTTCCATATGAAGATGAATATTATCTTTCAAGGTCTGTAAATAATTGAGCTGGGGTTTTGATAGGGATTGCATTAAATCTGTAGATTATTTTTGTAAGGTGGCCTTTTTTACTATGTTGATCTTACAAATACAGGAGCATGAGAGATCTTTCCATCTTCACCAACTCCACTTCCAATAGAGGGCTAATATTCAAAATATATAAAGAGCTCAAGAAAGTAGACATCAAGAATACAACAATTCAATTTAAAAATAGGGTATAAATATAAACAAAGAATTCTCAAAGAGGAATCTCAAATGGCTGAGAAACACCTAGGGAAATGTTCAATATCCTTAGCTATTAAATGATGGATTGAAAGTAATCCCAGTTCTGATAACAGTTAATTTGAAATTCTGATTGAATTTTAGTGAGGAAAGATAAAGAACAATTGGCCAAGGTTACATTTGACATTTTCATAGTTAAATAAATTGAAAAAAAGTTTTATTATGAAATACCTCATATCATACTCTTTAAAGACTAATAAAAATGATGATGATTATTCTGGTACCATAAATCACTAAGTTGCATGTCATATATACTAGGTCCCATATAGAGTGGTTAAAAGTAAAACAGAGTTGGAAATGTAAGTTCAAATAACTCATAGAGATGCTTTAAATCCAATAATCCAGTAATTTGGCTCATATATTGTGCTAGTAATCCCTATCTTGACTGTTTTTTCAAGAATTATCAATAGTATATTTACTTACATCAGTATTTAGCAGATTTTTCTTTTCTTTTTATCACATATGATGGCAACTTCTCAGAATGCTTTAATTCTACAGAGGCTAATCTATCATTTTTTATCCTATTCATGTTTAAACAAGAGCTGAACATGGACAACAAAAATAGGCATGATATCATGGGCAGGGGAAAGACAAGCTTCAACTCTACATAAAGAACTACAGGCAACTAAATAATGCTGAGAGTAGGATATTCTCTCCCAGGAAAGTATACAGCAAGTAGTCGTCTAGTACAAATAGCCATGAAAACATACATAGACAAATAACTTTATATGAAATGAACAGCCTGCATTTAAGAATGCATCTCTGTTTACATATACATATACATATACATATACATATACATATACATATACATATACATATACATATACATATACATATACATATACATATACACACATAACAACAATTAATGAAAAAGAAGCCCTGAAATTAAAAGAGAGCAAGGAAAATAAGGCAGCAGATTTAACTGAAGCTGCAGATCTGTTGATTTAAAAATTGGGAATATATCTTGAATCATCCAGTTTAGTCAATCTAGTCACAAGAGTTACAAAAAGAGAATGGAACTAAACATAAACAATATAAATAAACAGCAATCAGGTTTGAGTTAGCTGTCTTTGGTGATGGAAGATGGGAACCTCAGTCCAGAGAATACAGATAATTTCTTGAAATGGGAAAAGAGAAGGAAACAGATTCCTCCTTTGGTCTGCAAGAGTAACTTGGCCTCTGATACCTCAATTTCATATCATTGAGATTTAAGATTCCCAGATTTCAATATAAATAAATTTTGTTTTAAGCCATTACATTTATGATTATTTGGTTGTAGAAAAAATAGGACACTAATAGAGCTATTGGTAACTGTGAGTGATAGAGTGATGTAACAAATACCTAAAATGTGGGATTGGACAGGGAAAAGAAGTTCAAATTTATGAAGCATGATAGAAAACGTGTTCATTATTTGATATTTTGCCAAATGTGTTATTCCATTGTTCTTGGTATTTATTCCAAAACATTCACTACATGACTTTGACAGAAAGAACAGTACTATATCTCCTTAAAAAATAAATATTCTGCTTTCATTGTTGCTATTATGAAATGAATGCAGTTTAATTAATCACTATTTTTATTGAAGTTTCTGGAAACATCACAGTTTAATTCTTATCCATTTTAGAGTAACCATCTTTAGAATTAATTCCGTAGAAAAGACATGTTCTTTTTTCATTAGAGGGCTCTTGTTTTACTCTTAATTTAATGGTCGTATTATGCTTGGTCAATTATATGTAAATCACAGAAAATCTTTTTCTCTAGGAAAGCAAAGAACCGAAGGAATTAAATGAATATGAATTCAGCACCTATTTCTTGTTCCAGAAACAAAAAGATTAAATTGTCTCTACTGAGCACCTAATTTTCTCAATATCAAAATAACAAAGTAGCCACAAAACCTCAGGATCTTACTAGTGACTGCCTGCTCCATAGTCGTTGTACTAGGATTGACTATGTTCTAATAACAGTCCTTATGGAAATCACAAACAATCCAGAACTGCTGAACTTGAAACACAAGGATCTGTTAATAAAGAGAAATTCAATTTCCTACTCCTTAGCCCAGCATTACTCAGTAATGCTCACTTGAGGGATTTCTGACTCCTACTAATTTACTGCTCCTTTAGACATTTTCACTTTAAGGTAAAAAATGATAAAATTTTATTTGAAATTAGATAGCAGAAGAACTGTAAAATTGTGGAAAGCCTCTAGCCTCTTTGCCAGGAGCAGTTACCCACCCACTGAGCTTTCTAAAAAACCCTAGATATAGCTGATGGGTCAACAAATCGAACTAATGTAGCCAATGGACTGATCTGTGATGGGAACTAAAATGTCAACCTTAGTAATATCACCTAGCAATTTTCTTGTTTATGGATGCACCTAATGAGATGTGATCCTAAAAGTAGTATAGAGGCTACAATCGCCTCCACACAGGGAATAGTAAAGAAAGCCAATTTTCACAGAAGTGAATAAAACTAAATGCATACTTAGGATATACTTAGAATTACTTGGTCAGCACTTGTCTATTTCCTTGCTATTCAAAATGTCCTAGGACTACAGCTAAAAATCTGACCTGTGGACTTTCTAAATTAGTAGATTCTGAAGTTCCTCTACCATACCAAAATCTGCACTATCATCATGAAATCTAGGTGATACTTATAAACATCAAAGATTGAAAAGCAATGGTCTTTTTCACTGGATTATAAAAATATTCTCCAAACACTAAACATCTACTTACAAAGCAAATGAAATTGGAACTCTTTCACACTATGAGCAAGTTTTACCTCAAACCAAACCACAGATTTAAATATGAAAACTAACTCAAACATTCTTAGGATAAAAATAAGAGAAAATATTGAACCATGTGTTAGTCAATACATTAGTATAAACTAAAATCAAAAGGAATTTAAAAAGAGATAAAAGTAGTTCCCATCTCCACTAAAACTGTAAATATTTTGTATTCAGAAGACCCTTTATAGAGAGTGAAGTAGGAAATTCAATGAGGAAAAATATTCACAAATAATACCAAACAGGATTTCCAGAATATGTGATTTGAAATATTTGCATAGGTCAGAAAATTACTATCGGCTATTGGAGAATGGTTTACAAGGGAGGAAGACAGAATGCACTGTTATAAAGGGTAGAACAGTAACAGGAACTGTCAGAGCAAGGGAGGGTTGGACATGTAGAAGAGAGAAACTGGGGTGGATAAATAACATAAAAGAGAATTAAACTCATGTAGAAACCTGTAGAACTTTCTGCAGAAACTTACTGTAGAATCTTCCTAAAGTATATTTTCACAAACACACATAAAAAGAGTTAAAATGGAGTTATGGGTCAATAATGCCTCCTACTAGATACTAGAATATAATGAATTTTTTTTAAAAAAATCCAGTTCCTGGAAGGGGAAGCTTCATCCAAGTTGTTGACTTGGTCCTAAAAATGTCCCCAAATTATAACTATTGTTGGTGTTCTTGGAAGTTGTTAAGCTCCTCAACTTGATGGTAAAACCTTATTGCTGAAGACACTACACAGTTGTAAGCATTGATTCACCAGATGTAGACCTTGATTTGGGGAAGAAGTTTTTTATTCTTTGTCTAATTAAGTCCCCAGAGCTCTGGAGAGTCTTGGCTTCTTTACAATCTACTCTTAAGCTTAGAACTGGGAGGCTTCAGGCTTCATGCAATCTAGAACATTTAAACAGCCAGCTTGGTCCTAGAATGCTTCAGCTACACAGCTACAGTGCTCTGAGACCTAGTGCTGACTGAGCCACTCTGACTAGTCCCCTCTTAACTCTGACTATTCTTGTTCAGCACATTCACTGTTTTAGCTCAAACTCTTCTCCAAGCTGATTGGTTCAAACTGACCTTCTGAGCTGTCTATGCCTGAATTCTTCTGACTCCAGCATATTCTGACTCTCTGACTGCCTCAGACTGAACTGCTCTGCTCAGCTTCAAACTGACTCACTCTTCTCATCTTATACTGACTTCTGCTTAGCTGCCTCTGTGTCTCCCTCTGAACTCTCACTCTTCCATACTGCCTCATTCAGCCTCTCTGCTTCTCTCTGACTTCTCTTCAGTCAGACCACTTTATTGTCTCTGTGTCTTGACCCCAGTCTGCCTGCTTCTGTGTTTCTGCCTCCATAACTGACTATTTTGCAACTGACTCTTCTCTGAACTGAGAGCCCATCTTTTCCTTGTGAGAGTTATACAAGTCCTCACTCTGACTCACTCTGTTAACTCTTCCTCCAATCAGTTACTTCACTCTGACTATCTCAATCATCACTTCCAATTGGACACTGACTCCTTCTGAGCTCCACCTCCTGTGTCTGCCTCCATATTCTGTTTCTGATTTGAGATTAAAGGTGTGGACCACCACACCACTGCCTTCTGAATATTGGGATTAAAGATGTGTCTACATTTGATCCAGACCACAAAGGCCTCTGAATATAGATGCCTGAAATATAAACACCACCCCCTCTTTAGCTTTCATACAAGCCTATTCCTCTACATACACTTACATCATACAACCTGGAGAATTCAATCTGATACTGACCTGGAAGTAAACCTTTACTGGTTAGATTTCATAGTTCTGGATGGTGCTATACATACTACAGGAAGAAAAAAAAACATTGCTAGCCTCACAGAATTCTGAACCCTGTAAGTTACAAAAATGACTGATGGGGCAAGTCATGCCCACTGGTATGATATTGGCCTGAATGTTGTGGGACTGTCTATTTCCTAATTGAATTTAAGGCCCATTCCACAAGATGAAACCCACACATAGCATCATTATTGAGTCAAGAATCTATAGTTAGAACGAATACTGACTCTAGGAAAGAACCTACTACTATTATTCTGATAAATGGACACAGTACTAAACTGACCTCTAATGGCTTATTGTTATGCCATAGATCCTTACATCTCTCAACCCTCATCTGAAAAGCTTCTATTTGCAGTAGACTGAAATTAAGACAGAAATTCACAACAGCCCAAAGAACAGAAACTATAATAGATAACCCCATGCCCACACCTCAGAGATAATTGAAGAAGGTGCATAAAAAGTGTAAGAACCAGAGGTTGTAGATAATTATAAGAAAATAGTGTCTTTCAGACACACAGTGTCACTGCACATTAGAACACACAGGTGTTGCAATAGCATGCACAAAATTTGTGTAAATAATTTAATCCATATCAAGTTCCAACATGGAAATGGGAGGCAGGCTTTGTGATCACCTGCTTTATCTGATAAGCTCTTACCTTTTGGGAGAGAGAAAGTCTGTTTTCTTTAAAACTGTATCCCCTGATATCTCAACCATACTCCAGTGGAAGGTGTGTCATCAAAAAATATTTGGACATCACAGATTGGTGTGGATGGTTGAAAAATATTTTATAAAGCTCACAAAGTTGGATGGCTAGGGAAAGGATGTGGATATGGGAAGAGTTAGAGTAGATGGTGAATACAAAATACATCATATCAAATTCTCAAAGAACTAACAAAATGTTTTTAAAAGCAAAAGGAAAAGGACTCTGAGAATTCACCAAGGATACAATTAATTTTTAAAGTGTCCGAGGGATATGAAGAGATCTTCAAAAATGAAACACACAAATAGTCATTAAGTACATAAAATAAGTTTAATATAATTAGAGAATAAAGAGAGAAAAAATTAAAACTACAAGTGCTGGCAATGATGCAGAAAAATTAGCACATTTTTATAGTACTAATGGGAGTAAAACATGATGCTATAACTAGATCTGTTAGTTCTTCAAAGTTACATAGTTTATAATTGAGCAACTCCAGGTATATTCCCTCCAAAGATAAAGGAGCAACCTCATCAGAAAAACCTGTGAATGTATGTTCACAACAATGTGAGGTTTTACAATTTACTACACTTATTTGAATCACTATGTGTGTGCAATCAAGCTAGTTATGCTGCGTAACATATAGGTTTAATCTACTTATGCTTTCTTGGATATTTGTGCTGCATCTATGGGTTATATAGTTCCATATGTAATTGCTATATTGTTTTGTTTTGTTTAATATTACTAGGCAAATACTTAAAAACAATGGTTAATGATTTGAAAAGATAATATTCCTATCATAGTTCCTGAAAACATTGCTATTCCTCTTTTTCAATACAATTCTACTTAAGTTGCCTCACTTTGTATTCTGCAATAATAATTCTGTCAAGGACATTATATTTTCAGGCCTCATGTTTATTATTTGCTTGGAAAATGTAGTCATTTGCAAGTAATATTTTTCCTATTGACATGATCTAATGTTTCCATGATATATATACCCTTAGGTCAAAAGATCATCTTGGTCCTGAATGCCTGTTAACTATTTTTATTTGCTGTGCATACAAATTACTTAAGGCTACTTAATCAAGAAAACTATGAACGAATATTACTAGTAGAGAATCAATTCTGATTTTCAAAAAATAAAAAATAAAAAATAAAAGGATTACAAGCTTCCACAAATGCTTAAATGCTTTCACTGTTAATTATGCATTAGAGTTTGAACATCTACAAGCCAAAACATTGAAATATGAAATATGAAATGTCTTAAGCATGTTATCATACTACAATGGACAATTCTACACTTGATCTCTTATGACAGGGTTCAGTTAAGTAACAAGTACACAACACAATTTGTCCAGAGTCTCTGCGGAAAAATTAAAACCATACCCACAGCTCTTTCAACTGTGAGTCATAAACTGATTCATGTTGAAAATTGAAATTACACTTTATATAAAAATAATTTCAGGTAATGGATATGAGGTATATATGAATGAAACATGAACTCATTGTTTGGACATAAGTATGAGCAGTGGGATAATTCATTATTTATATGCAAATATTCCAAAATATGGAAGAATCTGAAGTGGCCAACACCTCAGGTCCTCAAGTATTCCAAAGAAGGGATAACCATCTTCTACAAATTAAAAGGCACATTATTACACATCTATTTATACAATGATTACAACAGTGTTATACATTAGGGAAAAATGATCATTTGTTGCTCAATTGAAGGACTGGTGCTCTTGGATTTACACTGATGCAGGCCAATTTGACATTACATAATATTTACTATAAAGAACTTCATTATAAAAAATTTAAAATAGATTAAGTATAATGGTTCACTCAGGATACTAAGGGATGGGGAATGCAAGAAGTAGATCATCATGTAGAAACATCAAAGCCACGATATGCTAAGAAGTGAGACCATATCTCAAAAAATATTATAAAATTATTAGAATGGGTATGCATAATATACTCAGTAGTTTACCAAAGATTATTCAGCAACATTTTTCATCCTTTAAATGTAATAATAAATTAAGTGATTCTGAATTATTAAGCTAATTGGGAAATGCATCTTATTTAAGCAATGTCATAATATAGTTTGGGGAAAAAAAGGTTTGCTCATTAGAAAAATGAGTCCATGCTATACTACAGAGCATCAAATAAATGATAGAATGCGTTCTCTATAAATTTCTCTGTTATTTTGAATGCTTGAAAGTTTGAATGTAATACATCATTCTCTAAAACTACATTTAAATATTCATAAAATAAATTGTTCTATAATTACCCACATCTCTCTTGAAACCCAATCTTACTTAATATTGACCAGAAATGAATATACAATTAGAAATATTTTATTAGGAAACTATAATTAAAAAACTCTGTTAGTGCGCTGTCATAAAATATTAAATATAGTCTTAAAATGTATGGGGTTTTCAAGTCAGATCCAACTTAATCCTGTAGAGAAATGTTCACATTCTGAAGACCGTAAGTATTTAAAGTAGCAGAGACATTCAAGCTAGGGTGTTTGTTCTAAACTGAATGAGGATTCTATGGTCTTCATGATTTTCTTTCATCTATATACTCTTCACCTTGTGTACCACTAAATCATAAGAAATGAACAATGCAAACAAAGAAAGCTAGGTCTTTTCAAGCAACTATCAAAGTTTGTAGATTAGGAGGAAAAAATAGAACAACCTACATCTAAATTCAAGTACTGTTGTACTACCATACTGGAACCAGATTCATAGTATAATCTGTCCTATTTAAGAAAATATTGAGGATTTGTAACAGTGGGAAAGGAGTACAATAGATGCTGATAAAAAAGGCTTCTTTCAGAAAAGAAGTGTCTAGCCTAAAGGGGGAAAAAAGAGCCAGACGTCACTAGATACTGTAAATTCCCTGTGGGAAAGCTTCCTTACAATGCCTCCTTTTAAATGTGAACAAAGAGCAAATCTATTAGGAAAGGTAGGAGAAACTGGAGCCAAGAACTAAAATCCCTAAATAAGATATTCCTTTTCTTTTTTTAAAAGACAGTTTCTCCCTTAGGCAGTCTGCTTAATAATTTCAAAGATATTGGAGAGAAAATCTTAGTAAAAAATTACATCTTCAGAAAAAGAAGACAGAAAGATAAGTGCTTCGTTCTAGATAGTATCAACTTGGTAATTTCTAGTCTGTCCTTTCAAATTATCATAGGAATGTTTTCTTTGCAAATATATTGAGTCAAACACTTCATGTGTGTACTGTGTCAGATACAAACAAATATTTTGATGTTAGTAATTTGTATTATTAATGGTATTTTTTATTACATCTCATCAAAACACATATTCTTTCTTAATTTATAAATATGGAAACCTTCAGTGTATATTCTCATTTGACTATCACTTTGCCCTATCCTCTAAGAATAGTGTCACTTTTACCAACTTAGAAGTCACAGCTACATTCTAATATCTATAGAAAATAAAATTAAATCTTAATATAGTGTTGTCAGTAGAGTACTAATAATACCATAAACCAACACAGTAATTTAATATCATTTTATATAACTCTGATAATCATCAAAATAATAGAATCTACATATCCTCCATAATAAAAATAATTGTTTGATGAAGGATATTGAAATTAATAGAAATAACTTACACCTTTTACCTGAATCTTAAATGTATGGTGATAGTAAAAGTACACTCTAGAAATATAAGTTTGCTATTCATAAGATAAGACAGGGCTAGCGAAATCACTCAGCAGGTAAGGGAACTTGACCCCAACTGTAAAGACCTAAGTTTGAACTCATATAGGCAAGGGAAAAATTCACTTCTAAAAGTTGGTTTCTCCCTTCCACTTCTAGATGTTCATAGCGGCTGCCACACATGCATACACACACACACACACACACACACACACACACACACACACACACACACACACATATACTAAACAAATAAATGTAAAAAGATTTTAAAATAGGTCAAAAATAGTTGTATTTGTTAACTGTTTTAAGTTCTGCTTTTCTCTCCATGTTATTATAGTAATCACAATTGAAACTCATTTCTGGGGAGAAAAAGTTAATTTCTAAACAGACCAGAATACTATAGAAGTCACCGATGCTTTATTATATTTAAATAAGAGGAAAGGATTAAAACAAAACCAAGAAAATATCCTAGTGATTAAGGACAAGGGGAAGTTTATAAAATATTTTGCCTAACTGATCTCATACATGAATGCCCATAATTCATTTCAGTGATAACTACAAAACTGTCAATTTCCATAATTCTGAAATTATTTATTCCATTCATGGTGAAAGATGATAGGAAGAGTAAATATTTTTGTAGTGTTATATGCAGTAAGAAAATTTAATAAATAGTCCCTTATATGCTTTTCAGACCTCTTCATCTTCATAAACCCAGCCATGGTCTATCAGTAAAACATAATCAGTAGCAAATATTATCCTTATACAGTTTTGTTTTGCTCTTTATTAATACTAAAGTGAAGAGAGGATCTTAACCCTGTGCTTAGAGGCTGACTGCCTATCTAATGAGCTTTCTTATATATCATTAAGATTAAATTCTTTGCACAGTTTTTACCAGCGTGTGGTTCATTAAGATGACACAACTAATTATATAGGATTCTTAGACACCCCACATCACATCACTTTATGACTGAGATCAGAACCTTACTAGCAATTCCCAGCCTACTTTGGAAGTCCTGTCTCAGAAATCACTAAATACTGATGTTCTTAGTTTTCCTCTATATTATATTACTAGAAATTAGGTAAAATTGAAATTAGTGGCCCTATTCAGTAGAGGACATCCATTATTTACATATTCTTAAACTATTGATAATAAAATGTGAGTTCAAAAATTACTTATGATCTTAATAGATACAAACATTAAGATTTATAACTGATTCAAAATAAGCACTTGAATAATCCTGAAAGTAATTAGAATGATCATATTATTCATTCTTTTTTTTTCACCACACTTCTTCCTGGACATGCAGGAAATTAATAAGGTAGATTTTGAAATTGAATATGTATGTGAATATATATACACTCACACATACACACAGAGAAATACATGTATATATATAAACTTTGATGGGTGTCGAAAGTACAAAGAGCCAAACTACAGTGTGTAATGAATACTTCATTACAACATTTATACATCTTTGAAAGTGTAAAAGATTATTACAACATTGCCGAGAGTCTAGCTCAGTGTTAGAGTCCTTGCCTAGCATATGTGAAACCCCAAGATTGACTACCAGAATGATATACATGTGAAAATCCTAGGGACTTAAATGTGATCACTAGACTCTATGTGAGAAAGAAGGGTGTAGTACACATTCCTATGCTGGGGAGACAGAGACATGAGCCCATGATGGGAATTATTCCTGGTCAGTGAGAGATATTTATTTCAAAGCAGATAAATAACATTCCTGTAGATGACATTGGAAGTTGTGCCTTAGCGTACACAACCACACACACACATACTTAAGCACAAATACATATGTATATATGCACATGTGTACAGTCACATCATAAATGGAAAATTTGCTTCTATGATTTTCAGATGAGTATAAAGATGTCTGCATAACCAGTTAGAGAGTGTGTTCCTGGGACACACTAATTGAAAGTGATCAGCCCTGAAATTTTATGTACTCAAACAACAAAAATGGATTCAGTAAGTTCATATATATGTATTAATAATAATAGTAATAATGCTAATAATAATAATAGTAATAATAAATGATAATAATAAAGGGGTTAACATGGAAGTGGATAGAGGGTGGAAAGGGAAGGGGGAAATAATGTAATTATATTTTAATTAAATATATTAAATTAAAAACCATGGAATATTTACTATTTTATTCTGGACATTAGTTAAAAACCTAAAGATTTTGGAAACATTTTAGAACTGGAAATAAAATTTATGTAAAGATTTCATTACCACCGGCCTTTGTCTCTTATTAAAATATTGAAAAGTAGTTTTTTATTATAATTTTAAGAAAAACTCAATTATAGAATATAAAGCACAAAGTTCCTACTAGAAGAACACAGTAAAACTCTTTGGAGCTAGATTTGTTTTGTGAGATTGGCAATATCTCCAGGCTTTTTTCTGTAATCTGTCTAGTATGTGGTTAACTTGGTTATTTAAATTCAAATTGAATCTATTCAGTTTCTCTTTGATAATAGGCACATTTCAAATATGTTAGACTACACACACCTAGAGGCACCCTATTGAGTAATAAAGAGAAAATTTCCATTATTATATAATGTTTATTTTTTTATTTTTGAATTAGAATTTAATTACATTATTTTCTCCTTTTCACTTCTTTTTTCCAACCCCTACCATATATACCCACCCTTCTGCTCTCTCTAAAATTCATGGCTATATAAATCTGTTTATTCTATATAATGTTATTTGAATGTTTATGATTTATATTTTGTTTAGTTGTCTTATATTTTCAATACTTATCTTTGATGAAATCACCAATAGCCAATATTTTCACTACAAATACCTATTTACCCAGCAGTAGTAAATCTATTTGAACAAATACACTGAAATATTTTGATAAAAGAAATTTTTCAAAAAGAATATAAAACTAACTCATAAGCACAAAAATAGAAGTGTGTCCAATATTTTATTACTAACCATTCAGTAATTAATCCTGGCATGTGTTATAACCATGTGTTAGAGATTTTTTCATATCTTCCATTATTTTCCTTCTAGTTTTTTTTTCAAAGAACACACGCAAAACAAATACCACTCTTTTACTAGGTATTTCTTTCTCAGTTCAGTATGAGAAAATTTTCAACAATAAGGCTTATTCAAAAATGGTATATGGTATGTCTGTGCCTGGAGCTATTCAAACAGAACTTTTATAACTACTTACTGAGACTTGGTTGCAAGGGATTTCCTGCATTGGGTAGGAGGTTAGATTCCATGACCTTTAAATTCTCTCACAATTACAAATCTTGTAGTTCAATGCTAGATAGATGTTCTAATATCACAGATAACTCTCCTTAGAAACAATTTATCTTAAAATCCTGGTCCTATTTTAATTCCCGCTACATCTTTAATTCAAATACTTTAAAACCACACAACAAAAATACAATCTGTAGTTTCTGCATATAGTATATTCATTTATATATGAATTGAATAAGTTTAATTCCCACTATAAATGTCTGCCAGCAGACTGCAGAGAGAACTTCTCAGCATGATCTCACAGCATGGTCCAAAGGAACAGAACAGAGCCTGCCATAATGTTTAAAAGCAAGAGAATCAGAGTTCATTTGGGAGGTGAATTCCTCCACAGTCAGGCTTTTGTAAAGATTTCTGCCTTAGGGCCTTGTTCATTCCTATCTCCTTTTCATTCAGCCTCTATATTTCAGAACACAAAATGTGTATCTATTTGAAATTACATGGAACATTTTTCTTTCCTCAATGTTAAATTCAGTAGTAATATTAAATTTTAAGTACCTTTTTCTTGCACACATATGCCTCAGCTTACTAATCCTACTCATAAAATCTTGAAACTTAAGAATGAATAATGGGAAGATATTTCCACATTTTGAAAGATTACTTTTTCAATGAAAAATTATACTGTATTTGACATCTATCAGGTATTCATGGAATTACTAAATCACAGGTGTTAAACTGAGTTATGATCCATCTATTCCACATCAATAATGTCACTCCAGACAGTCTTAGTCTTCATATATATAATTTTTCAAATTTTTAATATACTGTTGACCATATATGAGTTCATTAGTTTATCTTCCCTTCTCATTTATACTTCTCTTTTGACAATCTATTTTCTTTAACATAACTTTATTTGATAGGCAACTATTATAAATTTCCCACTGTAAAAATAAAAGAATACTTGTGTGGCATTATTCTTCATTTGCATGGACAGTATCTTTACCATGAATGTTTTATAATTCCATTGCAATTCAACCTCAGAAGATTTTAATTGTTGAAACTATTTAATAACAGAAGGTCTCACTGTATAACTTAAGGCATTGAAGTTTCCTGATATTAACATTTTATAATTGTTAATTTTTCAGTAATATTATCTTCAAAGTACAAAAGTAAATACTTTTGAGAAAATCATTCTCTATGGCCTCAAATATAATAATCACATTTGCATAAACTATTAAAAAGAAACAGTTAAACCATTTACTTCAGTTTGATATCTTGGTTCAATTTTAGTACCCAAGTCTTAATTTCTGATCTATTACTAAATGATAGTAACATATTTATCATCTCTATGCTTTTATTTTTATTCTTGAATAGCGAATAAATATTTGTCACAAAGAATCAGGCAACTGGGATGGTTGAGTTTGCAGTCAAGAGCCACGCAATATATGATTCCTAAGATATTGGATGAGGCTCAGCTGAATTATCTGATCCTGTAAAACACCATTGGTAGAACCTTTTACTTTTGATGGTCTTGTGCCCTTCCAATAGGACTTGAATAAGACTCACAGGTGCCACAAATTGCCTCTCAATTGATAAAGCCAGAGCCATGCCTTCTCATTTCTCGCTTTACACATGATAAACAATTATTTTGCCATATTTCTAAGTTATCTCAATAAAGTGTCTAACACAATGGTTTTACAAAACTTAATGAAGACCTGTCTCCTATGTCTTGGCTTCTGAATTTCACAAAACCTCATCCTGAACAGTAATATGCCAGTTTCTTAGGAGGCTCTTGAGAGCACTGACTAATGTCAGGATGAAAACTTTACCAAATCAACTGTGTGATTGTACCGTCATCCTACCCTTTGATGCCACTTCCATACATCCAATCTAGCCTTTTATATTCTCCCCTACAAAAAAAGGAACTTTTCCATCTGACCTTAGAAATAGTTATCATGATTGGAACATTTCCTCCATTAGAGTAGCCCCTCTCCTCATTCTTATAATAAACCTTGTGAAAGACAGCCTTTCCATACCTAAGAATGATTTTGTTTGTATTTCATAATATAAGCACTCTATAGCTAAAGTGCTATTACTTCTGTTACTTTTATTGAAGGTTATTTTAAAGCATGATGCTTCTCTTCATAGCATTCACATTTTATCTAGTCTATTAAACTATGGACATTAGGTTAGTATTCAGTCTTATTCATTTTCAAAATGACATGCAGGCAACTCACAGCTTTGAACAGGATGAAACAAATACCCTTTGAAGAGAAAAACAGCAAGTTTATTACTGGAAGGACTCATAATTATTGGCTTCATAATTGGAATGTAGCATTCTCCTTCTCTAAGAATCATGTTACCTCTAGTTGCAAACTCAAAGTATATGGTTTAATCAAATCTATTAATTTTTTATAGCAGAGTTTTAAAGAAAAGAACTAGAGCAGACAAATCAATTGTTAGTTATAACATTTTATTCCTTATTTCAGTGAATTTTATATTAGGACATCTACATAATGGACTCTGCATGTATTAAATAAGACATTGTGCAGTACATTCAAAATGGATGTATTCCCTATTCAATTGACTCATAAACTTAAATATGAAACACATGGAGACTGACAGGATTCCAAAACACTCTATGAATTATTTAGTATTTTCAGTATTTTTATATAAGAAATGAAACAGAAACATTGCAAACACAGATTCTGCTCTACTAAATGGATGGTCTTATTCTTAAAGTACAAATATGCTAAAAATTGAAGTTTTAACAATTTATTATTTTAAGAAAACAAATTCAAAATAAATATGCTTTTCTAATACAACACTCCAAAAAAGCAAGTCCCTTGTCTGTTCATTCAGCAAAAGGCACCTTGTAAGCTTTAAATGTAAATTTAAAGTTTAAATTTTACTTTTTGAATCCCTCCAAATTAGAATCTCTCAAAGTAGAAGTGATAAATTAATGTGTTTTGTATTTTGACTGACTGTTAAGTGTTTTAATAAAGAGAAAGGACTGAGCAGCATTCAAGGCCACAGAATATTATTAGACTCTGACAACAATCTCTACTATTCTTTTGTCTTTAATATAAGTCTCTTATGATATCACATAGCTGATAGCTATTTAACTCACCACATTCTTCTAAGTTATAAAAAAGTAATAGCTGTTGAAAATCAAAATTAGTTTGAGGCATTTGAAAGGACAAGCAGAATACTTTTTTAAAAAAAATCTTGTATAATATCTTGAGTTAATAGTTGAACCAGCTTTTATGTTATCAGGTTTTTCTGACACCAGAAAAATGAGTGTGTGTTTCAATCAATAAGAATTCAATTAAGCATGGATATCCAAATGAGCTGCAGCTTGCAGGATTTCCTGCTGGCAATTATCAATTCAATTTTTATCAGAGAAGCATTATCCATGTTTGTGAAGCCCCAGGTGGCAGCTTGGGTTGAGTGGAGGGAATCAGGTCAGTTTGAGCTCATAATTGGCAATTCTAGGGTTAATCATGTTATAGTTGCCAAAATGGGAGGTCTGAACTTTTGTTCTAACAGTTAATTCATTTTCCAAATGTGATAGGGATGATTGATACTCTTTTGAATCTGGTTATTTTCCTACTTTGGGCCTCATGGGAGGTTTAAACTTCTTTGCCACTTTACCACTGACAGGATCACGAGAATAATTGTAGTCAAGAAATATGGATAGCAGTGTTAGAGGTGACTTTTGGACCACAGAATTTAATTGTATTGTGAAATATTTTGACACTTCCCTTTCTTCAGCCACAGTGAACTGTAGCATTTTACTTGGTGAACACTTCCTTAAAGCTGAATCTGTGTAAAGATAACAACGCAACCACATTGCCAATGGCATCCTGAAGTGGACACATAGGAAGTACTAACCACAAACACAGCCATTTTTCATGAGCTAAGGAACTGTTTGTTACTGCAGTACAAATTGAATATGCTCACTGATAAAACAAGCCAAGTTAATGGAAACCTATCAGTTGGTGCAACATCATCCAGAGTATAAATGTATTAATTCATAGTGTATTCTTTTTCTTTATGTGTTGTCCATTATTTAACTCTCCAAAGGCATTTTTCATAGGGAATCTAAAGGGTAGACTACCCAAGCACCTCATATTAATACTGAGGTAAAGCCAATTTGATATTTCAATTCAAATATATACTTTGCATATCATTTGTCATTTTAAGCTATGCTACTCCTAAGAACTGCACTACTAGTGTTTTTTATAGAAATTATTTTCTAGGTCAAATGAAATTCTCAAACATTAAATTTATAATCATTAATTTATGAAATTATTGCCATTTATTTACCAAGTGACTTGTTGATCAAACTATACACATTCATATGTAGAGAAATCACTGTGGTTTCTTTAATTGCATACAAAAAAATTGAAATAATGCCTTGATAGAAGGCAGAATTTTACCTAGGTAATCTCAATCAAAATTGATGACTACTCTGAATTCTCCCATTTCTTCCTTAGAGGTATCAAAAAGGAAATATAACGCAAGCCAAAAGATTTCTATTTACTGTCGATTCATGTTAACTTGGAAATGAAAACAAGAACATCTTAATTCTAAATGAAAGCATGAAATAAGAAAATACAAAGTACCACTTGTACTGCCAGCTTCTTTATAATCACATGATGTTCATTATAAGGATACAGGTTCATTGAAAAGTAATGTCATCGAAACAAATATCAACTTAAACATTTTTCACAGTCATTCAATTTTATATGAATTAATTCATATAATTAATTAAAAATTAATTCATAACAAAAACTATGTATTTTGACTTGATATTTGATGAATAAATGTTTATAGTCATTCACACATACCTGAACTATACATTTCCAAACTGATGCATATTTATAATCATTCATATCTTACTGAATTATACATTTCCAAATTATTAAAGCCATGAAAATTGTAATTGATAAAATAATACCTTTAGAAGTCTATTTGTCTATTTCCCTTTTACATTTACATTTGTATTTTACATTTACATTTACATTTTCTTTCATATTATAAATACCAGTAGTTGGTGAATAAAAATGATTGAAGATTCTTCAGGCTGAATCCTATCCAATTTTGAATGTATTTTGTTTCATTATTGCCAACCAAATTCTCTACATATAACTAAGAATTATGTTTCTACTAGAAGTAGATTAATGATATTTTATGAAGAATAAAACACCAGATATGAAAATGTCTGCCACAAATTATTACGTATTAACAATAAAGCACTCTAAAACCTAAGTTTTTTGTGTCACTTGATCCATGAATTATTGTGTTCTTCCATAGTTTCTAAGTATTCTGATTTTCCTATATTCCTTAAGCTATGTGACTTCTTATTGTGATTTTAATTTGAAATATATCTCAAATGTTCATGTGTTTGAACATGAGTATAGACGTGTGGTCCATACTGCTGGCACTGTTTAAAAAGGCTATATTACCTTCTGGAAGCAAACCATTGATAAAGGCTTTAAGCCATTGCCTGGTTTCCTGTTTATTTTCTCTGCTTCCTTACTGTGCACACAATATTTGTACATGCATCATATTCCTGCTGTCCTGACTTCTCCACCATAACCGGCTATAAATTTTTTTAAACTATTAAGTGGAAATAAAACCTCCTTCCCTTCAGTTGATTCTTAGGTATTTTGTCACAGCTATGTGAATTGTAACTAAATGTCTTAATTATTGTTCTATTACTATGATAAGACACCATGACCAATAGAAGTAATAAAAGGCATTTAGGGGACCAGAAGGGTCAGGGACATCAGGAGAGCAGGCTCCATGGAGTCAAGGACCAGTGTTTGTTGATCTCTCTTAGAGCCTGATGCAGAAGACAGGGAACCTGAAAAGTCTCCTAGATATGTTATGTGGTTGTCTGGCCTGGGGTTCTTGCAGAGAGCCTGTAGGCTAGAGTGAATGTGGTGGTTTCTCTGACACTTTTGCCTGCCCTTGGGACTTATTTCCTCCAGCTGAGTTACCAACTCCACCCTTGATGTGGGGACTAGTGCTTGGCCTTATCACATTTGTCCTGCTCCATTTGAGTGGGTGACCCTGGGAGAATTGCTCTCTTCTATGTGGAGAAACAGGGGAGAGGGGAAAGGTGTGTGTTGATGAGGAGGGTATATAATAGAAAGGGGGAGCTGGGAGAAACGGAGGAAGAGTAGGAGGGGTGTTCATATGTATTATGCAAAACAAGAGCAATAAATTTTAAAAAAAGAAAGTATTTAATCAGAGACTTATTTACAGTTTCAGATGGTTAGTGTCCATGATCATCATGGCAAGAAGCAAGGCCATAGGAAGGCAGGCACTGTGTGCGAGTGGTAGCTGAAAATTTGCATCTTATTGCATGTTGGAGGTAGATGGTGAGAGACTGGGCCTGGTTTGGGCTTTTGAAACCTCAAACCTCACACCCAGTGACACACCTTCTATATATAATATGGGCACATTTCTTAATTTTCCCTAAACAGTCCACTAACTGGGAACAAAATATGCAAATATATGAGCCTAAAGTGGGCATTCTCATTTAAACCACCATTCTTATTTAGACATCTACATGAAATAAGAAGGCACCAGTGTGTCATATAATTCCTGTACAACAATTTTTATATCTACTGTTAACATGAGCTTAAGATCCCCTATCCTTCTTAAGACAGTTATAGACAATAGTATGTCAGACGAAAGCATATGTTGCTAAGTGGTCTTTGTAAAGGGTTCATTTTGCCTCATCATGTTTTAAGAGATTACTTATAAAGAAACTTAACCACAGGGCAATTGAAAACTTTTCCTTCAGATCAGTGGCTGAAAAACTGGTTCAAATACTCATCTCTAGGAGTATATTCTAGAATTCCCATCTACCTATGAAAAACAAAACAAAACAAAAAACTCATGTACCTCTTTCTCTGTGCTGGGACATACCTGATAGAATTATAAAGCAAATTGAAGGCAGCATAATGAGTTTTTTCTTTCTAATCCAAAAACTATTAAGAGAAGAAAATGCGCTGTTTGTCTTTTGGAGATAGTGGGTCTTAGAGACAACAATTTGTGTCATGTTCCTTTGTACATGATTATTCTTTTTGTAAATGTATATTCCTAAAACTCTTTTAAAATGCAAACTGCTATAAGTAAGTTAGTGAAACTGGGAAAGATAAAATGACCTAATTCAAAGAGAGGACAAAAAAAAAGTCAACAATTCATGAGTGATTTCCTTTCAAAAAGTTGCATGTTTCCATGTAACGTAACAAATAAACTCTTAAGATGATCACATGTATTATTTTCAAATTTTCAAAAAGTAATATTCTATAAGGGCATCTAAAAATACTGGGCTACCAATATGGCACAGTAAGTAAAGGTGCTGCCTGCTGGCCCAAGCTGGATACCAAAAACAAAGATGGGAAGAGAGATATGACTCCACAAAATAGTTTTCTGGTTTCCACATGCACACGCTGGCACATGGACCTCTATATTATGCATGTCTGCATACTGTACATGTACACACATGCAGACACACAAATACTGAAACATTTTAAAGCTTAAATATAAAAATGTAGCATGTACAAATTATGTTAGCTAAATTAAGCATTTTATACAATTGTAACAAAAACCTCAAATACAGACATGTTGATGTAATAATAAAATTTATCACCCCAAATCAGTCTCTTGTGAAAACTGAGGCACATTCTATCAATAATCAGGCAGCATTATGACTTAAAACTGAATTGGAATCTGAAGGAAGTAGAGATTAGAGACACCTTATTCCTATTTTTATGGACATAGGACATGGATACTGGAAAGAATTTAAGTATTTTTTTCTCATTGTGAAATTACAACAAAACAAGAATTCAAAACTTGAAATCATATTAGCCTGACCACAAACTATACACTTTTAAGCATTTTCCTAAAACATGGTTCTTATAGAAGAATGCAAATCACAGTTTGGGGCTCCTCAAAGTTTAATATACATGAGAATCAATTATGGTTACTGAAAAAAGGTACATTGGCAGACCACTTTCTATAAAGTTGTAATCTTTAAAAAGGCTAGGGAGATTTGTAACACACCTCTACTAGGAAATTTAATTTTTGCAGCTGTTCTTATCTGTGACCTAATAATAATTGTGACCTAATAATAGGTTTTTTCTAAACTCAACACAACAAAAAATGAAGAATACATAAGAGCAAGAACAAACATGAAAAATCAGCCAATTCCTGTTGTAAACTGAAAATCTTTGGAGCTTTAAAAGATACCATTTAACCAAAGTCCTTTGTCAACTATGATTAGATTAGCTGGCCTGTTATCTTATCACAATAAGTCTTGTCCTGAAGATAATTTTAAAACTAATGTAGTTAGCTTCCACTCCTGCTTATTGCATACATTTCTCTTACTATTATGTGCCTTTCATTCACTCCCAGAAGAATCAAGCTGTGCTTCTTTTACCAGGTTAGTGCTGTTTCTCTGTGCTTTCACAAACTGTTATAAAAACTCAAGTCCAAATACTACTAAAGGGTAAAGTTTACAATTTTAAAGATCCTAAGTAATCTGTAAATTAATTTGCAATTTATTTCTTTACCTCAGTAATTTCCACGACAAACTGATGAGATGCTTTTCAGGAAAGGTTTAAATGCATCACTCCATATTAGATTTCATTGAACACATTTCTTAGTAAGTGTGAACAGTCCTGATATTAATGATTATGAGTGTACTTTGTAAATCACAATATGTTCCTCCAATTCCTCATGGGATTAAATAGCAAAAACTGCATCTCCAAGCTATTTCATTAAAAAGTGTGTTAGCAGACTGTATGTACACATTGAAAGGTGGGGCTACCATGATGGATTTCTCAATCACATCCCACTGGCAAATACAGAAACATGTAGAGGAAGTCTGTTTTTACAGGGACCATCATCATGAAATTGATATTTGATATATAGAGAATATAAATGATATAAATCTTAGAAATACAATTATTTTTCTTTCAATTTGTAATACCAATAATTTAATTTTCAATACTTTCATCTCTAAGAATACAAAATATTTTTCATATTCCATTCCAAATAAGAACTAATTTTCTTTTAAAAATGTCAGGGAAGCTGTTGCTTATTGATGAAGCCCAAACATAAAAATATTACTAAATATTACCATATAGCAACCTAGTGGAACAATAAAAATGTAAAAAATATTGGTGATAACTGTAGAACTGAAATCACACAGCATTTGAAAAAATAAAAGAGTTAGAAAAATGTCAAGTTCCAGACTAGGCTGGGCTACATAGGAATACTCTCTCTCAAACAAAACAAAATGTAACTATTTTGATTAAAGCTCATCTTCAAAAATTTAAGCATACAATTATTTGGCAGATCCTCCAAATGTTAAGTGTACAATATTAATATGACTGTCTAGTAATGTATTCAGAACAATGAGAAACAGGGGTTCAATTAAAATAAAACATGCATTTAAATGTTTTCAACAGCACTATCCACAGGAACTTAAAGATAAAAATAGTGCAAAAGAAAAGCAACTATTGTGCATATAAATAAAAGGTGATATATCCATAAAGTGGATTATCATCAAGTAATCAGGTCTAAACAGGGCATTTATACCATTCCTCTCTAAAGTTGAGAGAACATTGCAAAAGAGAACAGAAAAAAAAATGTAGGAGCCAGAAGATAGGGAGAAGGGCTGCAGAATATTTATCTTCAGAATGTGACACAGCCAATGCACTTACGATCTCACAGCAGCTGTACTGCCTTAACTGAGCCTGTACAATACTGGCCCTGTCAACACCCAATCAGGAATCAAGAAGGGTTTTAGGGGCCCTACCCTCCCTGCTAAACTTTGGTGTCTGATGGATTCTGGGAAGAGACAATCACTGCCTTCAGTTCTGCACCAAATGGTGAGTTCACCAGGCTCCAATGGATACTGTTAACAAAAATTCCCCAAAAGAATGAAAATTCTGCAAGGTTTTCTCGTTAATTGATTAGAACTTCCATGCTTGTCAAATTACAATGCTGTAAATCCAGTGCCAACTTATCTTAGGTTTTCTTTCATCCTATTGAGAGTCATTTATCATCTTCCTCTGTACCTGGCCTAATATATTTGTGATCATTAGGTAAATCATTTGCAAATTACAAACAGATCGTTCACTTTCCAATCAAAAAAAATCTTAGAATAGTGTCAGGTAGTATCTGACACTTCCGTTATTTACTTTAGCCTGCCTACCAAATGCTTCTATTAATGTATTTGAAAAGTGACTTGATTTATGACTTTATTATACTATTATAAAGACTTGGTATAACTGCTTCCATGTTGGAATATGGGATTTGCTGACCTAAATCTGTGTTTCCAGTCAATGGTCACTCAAATTTGGTAACAGGACAAGCTATCTTTTAGTCCCTTTTAGATGAGAATTGTGTATTAACCACTTGGCCACTCTAAGAGTCCTATTAAAATTAGAGAAATAAATAAGACAAAACAAAAGGCATGACTATAGGAAAAATAAATCATTTAGAGAGTGATTTTGAGAATTAACAAAGTTAACACATGTATATTATATGCATATATAATATGCATATTAACCGCATATTAAATGAAACCTGTTTTCACTAATACCAAACTTTCCACTAATGCAACAGACTCCACTCCTTAAAGCACACTCAATTGTTCTTTTTTTCTCCCTCTTCCACTATACATTTCTCTGTTGATATTGGGAAATTTCATTTAGTATATGCAGATATTGTAATCATTCTCAAATTAACAACAAATATGGCATTTCTTTATCCAGCTACCAGTATATTAATGTGTTTCCTCTGATAACAAACTCCTGAGGGACATTTATTGACAGCTACTGCTTCTATTTCTACACCTCAGATTACTTAGAATTTATAATCCCTCTATTAAAATTCTTCAAGAAGAGCAGACATACAGCTTACAAAATGAAGTCATCAATTGTGTCAGTTCTTATGTAATTCAACCTGAACCCTGAATTTTCTAACTGAGCACACTTTCCATCTTGAAGTATCCTCTACTTGGTTTGTGGACTATCACACTGAGCTAACTTTCCTCCCAAACAAGAAAGTTCTCTTTCTACCCCTTGGTCCTCTGTGATTCATCACCTCTTTTATACATATGAATTTTAAATACCTTTAGATTTAGTGGCTTGACTTCTTCCTGTAAACTCATTTTTTATAACATTATAAGAACCTGGGTTTGAAATGCCATTTGCATGTTGAAGCCACTGAAATTTACAACTATAATTCAAACTTCTCCCAAGGACTGTAGATTTTGATGTATAATTTTCAACTTAACAACACTGTTTGGATACAGGTCTGTCCTCACAAATATCAGATACCTAAAACTGAACTTTGTTCTTGACATCCCTCACTCCTAAATTCTTCACCACAAGCAGCACACTTTTAGCATATATGGGATACCACACATGGTTTTAAGCTTTTTACATATATTGAATCAATTAATCTACATAGAAAACACTTTTCTAGCTAGAGTTGTCATAGTTTGTACTTATTGTAAGGGTTCAAAATAAAGCCTTCAGAGTAAATTATGTAAGTCAACCATTTTTCCAAATAAAAATTTTTAAGTCACAGATATTGTCATATGTTCCATTAATGGTATTTTGCTACAAAAGCTGTTCTGAATGTATAAGAAACTCTGTGGCTCACAATCAAAATCTTTAATCTATTAATTCAATATTTGGTGTCATTTCCCACATGATAGTAGTCTGATAATTCTTTGATTAGTTGGTTTCTACACAGTAGAGAAAAGAACTGATTTTTTTCTAAAAATCAGTCAATAGATAAGTAGAATTAGATATCAGCCCCTGAAATTTGGTCTTTCTACACAGGCATCTTTAAAGATAGCCAAGTGATAGGAATGTCTACAAAATTAAATAATATAAAGAAAAACTTGTTTATTGAACTGTTTTAAAAACTCTTAGACAAAATAACACATTCTTACTGCAATGGCCTGTCTTCACTGGAAATATTGACTGTATTATATCTGGTTGGATATTTAGCCTTTAACACTGGCGTAATAAGACAAATGAATTTTTATAAGATTTCTATGATAATTTTAATCATCAAGTTGCAAAACAGAAGATTCCAGGAAGTACTCTACAGTACTCACAGAGTTACAACTATTTATAAATAATCTTCTAGAGGTCTGTCTCATTAAGCAAATAATAATAATATGCTACAAAACTCAAGGTCTATTCTCAAAGTTTTGTAGTAATAATGATATTGTTTAAATATTTCCTACATGTGTTCTCATATAGATTGTATAAAGATACTTGTAAAAACAAAATATATTTGAGTATGCAAGTATTATAAATGTATATATTAAAATTCTAAAATCCAAAGCTGCCAGTTTTTAGTTTCATGAAATGTTTGCAACAATTTAGAAATAAATTATTTATCTTTCTACAATTATGTCTTTAAACTCTTTCCTTAGTAGTTACATTTTGAAATCATCAAACATTTAGACAGAAAAAAAAACTACCCATTTATTCAATTGCTGCAGAATTTGTGAATTTTACAAGTCTTTCCAAGTCATCTCTAACAATTTGTATTTAGAAAAATATCCTCTTATATGACTCCATGATCTAGGTCAAGGAGAACAAACACAGAAAAAGTAATGGAAAATTAAACCAACATTTAAAAGTAGTAAAGCACAAAGTTCTGAAGCCTTAATAAACAAAGCTTCAGAATCTTTTTGAGGCAGTAGAAAGGACTGAAGGATGTTGGGCATCTTTCTATTTTAGAAGTCTTAGTGAGGGTATGTGTGAGAAGAGATGGAACAAATTGCTCAATGAAAGTAATGGGGTCATCCCCTTTACTGCCTTCAGGGATGCTGTAAATCTGGATGTTCTTCATTTTGTTTCTATTCTTTTCTCCTCCTTATGTAGCTCCCAGCTATTTCTGCCTGGAGTCCACTGTAGTTCATTACAAGGTATATTTCTCCTTATAGACTGAAATGCTCTTCTAGCCAACCTTCACAATCTTGGTTTTGTGACTTAAATATCTTCATACTTGATTCAAAATGCCGAAATCCCAAAATGCCAAAATTCAATAATTGATTCAACATTCAAAATGTGTTGAAAAAGTGGGTACCTTGATAACAGAAAATTATCTCCTCTTTTTGATTCTTCCGTGTATTTCTCACTTTTGTGTTTTATTCACTATAATTCTTAGCCATGACTAAAGCATGCCAGGTTGTAACAAAAAAGTCATATAGAATAACTACGTAGATATCCTGACCTTACTGTTATTAGCATGTTATTGTCCTAAAGTGCCTTCTGAAAGTCACTGTGAAATTCATTTTGTTTTATACTGACAGAAGGTGTGATGGAAGCTGGAATATTCCTATTTAGTGACTGGGTTTTTTTTAAAAATATACTATACTAACTTTAAAATTATATGGATTTGTTGGACTTTTGGTAATACTATTGTTGAATAAAATTTTAATTTCCAGCAGTGTTACTGAGAAAATGCCTTACAAATAAATTTATTAGACAAATAAAATGTTATAATAGGAAACAAATATTATTATAATTTGTATATTAAACATGTTCTTACACTCTACAGAACACAAATAGTATTGGTTTATATTATGATGTCACTGAAATATATCTACATTTGTCTGCAATTATAGAAGTTTCAGTCCAAAGTATTGTTGATGAGTAATGTTGCAGGACAATTTAGTTAAATAGAGCAAATTGCTAACTTCCAAAAATAGACAAAGAATAAATGAATGAATTATTTGTGACATATATTTATATACATATATATATGCTTTTAATGTAATTTATCCATATAGAAAGCCTATAATGTCAGACATCATCATAGGAATTTTCTTTTTCTTTTCATTTTTCTAAATAAAACAGTCTCACAAAACCTTATGAGCTTCATGGAATTGTTTAGTGTATTTGACAAATAGAGATTTCAGCATAGAAATGAAATTGAGTAACTTGCTTAGTACTGTGGGTATAATTTTATCTTCATCACTTCCTCCATTTTCGGTATGCCTGAGGTGCTAATTTTATTAACATTTTGCACTATTCATATATATATTATAACACACTAGAAAAACAGTCACATTAGTAACAACTTTGTTAAAACAATTTATATTCATATCTAACTAGTGTCAGTTTTCATTGAGCATGATTCTTTCAAAAAAACAATAACAAATTTGTATGAATGGAAATCTAATAGAAATATTATTTTCAAACAATGAGTCATGTATAATATTTAAACTGTATATCATTATAAAGGCCACATGTGGGGCTGTCCTAGAGCTAAGAGGGGTTTGAAGTGTGCTTTGAACCTTGGAATTCTAACCCTGAGAACAGAAGGCATTTAACTGCTCCCCTTTCCTTACTCTGCCAAATCCCAGCTAACTCCTCTGCTGCTGTGCCTTCACAGCATAGCACTGATAGATCCTGCCTCTCCAAAGGTATGTGGCCTGGATAATGTTTACTTGACTTCTGCAGCTGGAGGGCATTGGGCTGGGCTTCTCTTTTCCTTATATTACTTTATAAGGTGTCTTCCCCTAGCACCTGTGAGGCCACTCCACCCCCATGCAAATTAGACTCCCCCAGGACTATGGCCCCAGCCAATGACAATAGGACCACCTAGGTCTGGTTTTGAGCCTCCAACATGCACATATGCAAATAGAGCTACTCTGGTACCACTGCCTGACCCAATAACCCCTTTCATTTACCCTATAAATGTAACCACCCTTGCTTCAAAAACTGGGCTGTTTTGCTGAAAACTGTCTCTAGGAAGTCTGTTTCCTGCAGCTCTCAGCCTCTGACCAAAGACCTGCCTGGACCCATGGACCTGCCTAGCCTCTCTCTTCCCTGGAGCTGCTCCTGTGGTCAAAGTGCTTAGCTACCACATGGGGAGGAGAGCAGACAAAAGAATCCACAGCCACAAACTAATAGAATACTGGAAGCGTCTTTGAAACAAATCTTTTAAATAGATAAAATTGAGTAGATCATTATTGTATATCATAAATTAAATACAAAATTAACATATACTCCCTACATGTTTGAGGTTAGGCAGAACTACATAGTGATATACTGTCTGAAATAAATAGTATTTCCTGGTATTACAAACAACCTGAGAAAACAAATCTAATCAACAAAGTATATTGTATGTCCTTTACGGGCAATTTTTCAGAAAGTAAGCCTTAAAATAGAAATGATATTTGTTTGGTTGGTTTTGGTTTCGGTTTTTTGAGACAGGGTTCTTCTGTTTTAACTCTTACTGTCCTGGAACTTACTCTGTAGAACAGGCTGGACAAGAACTCACAGAGATCCACCTGCCTCTGCCTCCCACCAAGTGCTGGGATTAAAGGCGTTTCCATTTGAAAACTTACCAAATTAAGAAACATTATTATCCTACACTTCCTTGGTTTGTCTAATTTAATAAATCATTATTTTCTTGAGATGATCACATACATGATCTTTTTTGATCATTTCTAGTCTTTTTTATTCTTTATTTCATTTCATTGCCTTCAGTAGAACTAACGCTGTAGAGATGAAAGTAATATAAAACTAGAAGTTGTTTTCCATAAAACACACTTTCATACATACCAATACGCATGTGTGCACACATACACAGAGAGAGAGAGAGAAAGAGAGAGAGAGAGAGAGATAAAGAGAGATAATGAGAGAGAAAGGGAGAATATATTAGTTCCATCCTGTAACTTTGTTTCTTCAGTTCCAGATGCTTTCCTTCTTCAAACATGCCTGCCTTCTATTCCTGGGAAGGCAATGATGACTTCATTTTATTTAATTTCTTAGTAGTAAAATTTTAGTGCACATCTTTGATTACCATAATGTGTCTCATCAGGAGCTTCTTATTTCCTGAACAATTTCATTGTTCTTTATCTTTACCCTGGTCCACTGTCACTTCCTTCTCTTCTAATGCTACCCATGCATGAAGTAATGGATTTCTCAGATTCTAGTTTGGACTATTCTGACTACATATTATTCATTGTGTGAATTTTGCAAGTTTTATCTTAAGTTTTTTTTAGTTGTACCTAGAAGCAGAGGGCAAATTTAGAGCTGAAGAGATAAACAGATAAATGTATAGCATATGGGATCCTAAATGCCACAGCTTGCTTTCGACATTGCTTCTTCTAAGTATTCTTGGCTATAAAATATAGAATTATCCTGGATTTCTTTTTCTTCTTCACTTCACTGTCCACTTGATCAAATTTTATCGATTCTTTCTTTTTCGATGTATCCTATTAATATCATTCCTACAACAACTATCTTAGTTTAGTTTTCCTAGAATGCCAGCATAGAGTATGCCTTTCTAAATTATCTTAAAGTTCTATCTACTTCCAGTTTTGATGCCTTGCAAAAGGATACTATCATCTTGTTCTTATTAAATTATATCTGTGATTAAATCACCTTCATGATTTGTGATTTGTTGCTTTAAATTACCTTTACTTTTGTAACTTTCTATAAAAAATATTTCAGTGTTCATGTGGATATCCAGTTAGAATCTGATCCTATGATGCTATCTCTTGTCATACCTTTAGGGAAGCCTGAACTTTTCATTATTTAAAAAAATTCACATTCTCTGAATGCATCTCCATGTATGATACCTTTACGTATTTATTTATTTGTACTTTCTACTCAGTGAAAAACAATTCACAACTTTGATAATCCAATCAAATGTTCCATTCTCATAAAAAACTACCTCATATCAGTCAGTAAAATATAATATTCTTGGTCAAGTTTAAATGAAATTTCCTACTGTATTCTGAAAATTTCGAACTCAAGCATTGTCTACATCTTTCAAACTGGTATACCCCCAGTAAACAGCTAGCTTATCTTAATTATATTCATATCTATGGTACTTAGAATATTAAAATGCTGTTAGTTATTGCTGGATAAACAAGTAAATTCACATTCACTTTATTATATATTTATTTTCATCACATTTATTACCTTTATAAGCCCTCTTAAATATCTTACACTAATATAGGCAAACAAACATACTTTATTGAATCACTTATTTAATAAATATTAACTGAGAATCTGTATTGTAACATTACACCTTTGTCTGGGCCATCTGTTTTGTGTTGACGAGGTTTTTGGAGCAGAATATGACATAAAATTATAATTGAGTGCTTCCATAACTTTTATTTAAAAACATTGCCATTGGTTTGTATTCATAATCTGTATATAAATATTACATATGCAGGATGGACAACTACAATAAATTTTGCAAAGTCCCTATCCAGAGCTAGAATTCCTAGAAAGCCTATTAGCACACACACTTCAGGACCCCCTCCTTAGTCTAAACCCTTCCTGTGGAAACCATATGGATTTGCATTGATAATTCATTTATGGAGAATCTCTAAATCTGTTGTAGATCATTTTCATGTATATATTTGTTTTCTATATATGATGCATCACTACCAAGCCTATCTTACTCACAAAATTCTGTTAAAACTATAAAGATATAGAAAAGCCATTTTGTTTTTAGTGGGAGCTCTTCATTATTTAACACATCTTGCATGCAAATCTCTTTTTATGATTGACCTACATGTATGTCTATCCTCACATCCAGAAGCCTGTAAGTACAATTATGAGTTCTTTGCATATTGGATGAATTGTGTAAAATGATGCTCATATATAATTCCATCAAATTCTCACATAAAATCTATGGGAGAGGTGCTCTATTGCCTTATTTTTATGAGTGAACAGGTAAAATGGAGGGATTAAGATAACTGCTTCAAATCACATAAGGAATATCTCAAGGCAAGCTTTTAGTTACATATTCTGTATGCATGATCATTATTTTATAAATAACTTCATACGTTAATTAGTATGAGAATACTGATCTTTAATTTGGTGGGGGATATTTCTTAAGCAGGGTATTTTACTGTCTATAAAAGTAGAAAAAGCAAACTGAGCACTAGCATTTCTGACATGCATGTGTCCATTCTTTTTCGTTTTCTTATTGTAAATATGAGGTGACCTGAAGCCTTGATTTTCCCACCATAGTGGACTGTGCCTTGAAATGGGAGCTAAAATAAACCATTTCTACCTTGGGTTGTTTTGTAAGAATGTTTTATCACAACAGGAAACTAAAGAAACCAAGATAGGCCTTAAGTTTTACATTTTTGGATTTTAATGACAATGAGACCATCAATAAGAAAATGGCTTTCATTACTTCTATATCTTCAGAAATCATATAGCCATATCTCTGGGTAAGCATTCCAGTGATTTAATATTTATGCACATGAATTTTATCCATGTGCTCAAGCCAAGATGATAGACAAACCAATTAATCATAGAATGGGGTAAAAAACCCAAAGGCAACTTCATCATATTAAGTAGTTTTGATTTCGAATGATGAAAATAAAGGAAATTATCATAATTATAAAGGAGCAAATCAAAACTGTTCTGAAATCATAGATTGCCCATGGTAAAATACAGTAATTTATTGCATCCTTTCAATTTTAGGCAACTTATTACAGATTTGATCATCAAACATTCAGGTAAAAAATAAAAATAAAAAATGTAAGAATTGAGATGCTTTTGTAAATGAAGATTTTAAGATATTGTGAACAGAATTGCCTATATTGCTTTAAGACTTGCATTTATATAAATTTCAAAACCCTTGTCTGTTTGGAAATCTCTGTGTTTTCTTTGTCACAAGATTTAGTTCTTAAACTTTGCTTCAATTTAAATAATTTTAATTAGTTCTCCATTGAAATCAATCTGTGTTCTTATTTTGTTAGAAGATAGCTGTTGCCTTTCTAAAGGTCATGTGTAGAAACCAAGTGTTATAAACTTCCCAAATGCCTTCCTTGCCATTTTAAGTGTTGCTAGATAACTATATTCTCAGCCACCTCAGTATGTCAAATTCAAGAACATATTTTTATTCTATAGTAGAATTTTCATTGAAGTAATTGTCTTCAATGCATGAGACATAAATTGCTCAGTTATACTTTTATTTTTGTTTGAGAAATCAAGTGAATATATCAAACTGTGGCTTTGATAATTTTGATCACAGGTACAAAGCAATATGATAATAGTGGCATCTGGGAATTCCATTTACATAAAACAAATTTATAATTGATATGCTACTTTGTGGTCACCAGAGTTAATGGGCCTTTTAAAACCTGTACTTAATAACAATAAAGTGCCATTTTTACAACACTTAATGCTGGAAGAATTACTATACTCCATAGACTGACCTTCAGCTGCTCCTTTGATGATAACTACTGTACCATTTCAATTTCAGAGATTCCACAGATTTAAAGTAGATATCTTAAAATCAGCATTTTCTGATGGTTTTAAATAAAAGTAGGTTATTAAAGGTGGATAGATAAAACAAGCCGAGTAGTACGTAGATATCACTTTGATAAGGTAAGATTTTTCACTAAGATTTAGATAATGCATAACCTCAAAATCACTTGTTTAATTAACATGCTCTTATATATAGGTGGTACAAATGATTGTTAATATATCAACATAACAGTTTAGGGAAACTTCCCACGAGTAACTTTTTTTTGAAAAACAAGTATGCAGTTAAAGAGTAAGTAACTACCACCCCCCCTTCACCTTTCACAAGGATACATGGCAAAATGTTATGCAGTGGTGCTGGAAATTATCCCATTGCCCTGAACAAGGACAGACACAACAAAACAAAGCATTGATAGGCTCATTCGAAATAGCAGGGTGTCAAGACTTCCTGGGAAAGTAGGAGTTGCTAAATGGAGCTTATGCTACAAAATTGCATAATAAGAGCTAGTATCTTGAGCCAGTGTTTTGAGACATAGCATTGCAAGAAGCCAGCAAAGATCCTCCAAGCTGACTTGATTTGCCAGATGGTATAAACAAACAACTACTGACTGACAGATGTAGGAGAAACTATACTTTTCTATACTTGTTGACAGAGTCTAAATTGAAGGGTATTAAGTACCATGCTAAACAGTAAATGAACAGAACAGAACACAAATTCCTGAAGAATCTACTTCAGTATAAGCTTCAGGCTAAAGAACATACTATAAACTTGAATACAATCATGAATAAAAGGTGAGCAGTATCAAACTATTTAAGACCAAATATCTCCAAGCCTTCCACTTAAAAAAGATATACAAAAATGGAATTAGACAGACACAAAAGTTTGAGAGTAAAAGACAGTACTTAAGTGGATATGTGACACTTATGAAGAAAAGAAGGAATGTCTTAGAAAGATCTGTCCTACTACAATGAATAGTTGTCCTTTTGAAGGAAAGGTGAAGATGGAAGCAGGGAAAGAAGCATTTTGTTTTATTGTGGCCTTCTAGTGTCAGGCAGATTGACAGACAATCCCTGAGTCTACATTTCTATTGGAGGACAAGAATGCACCCATGGTAGAATCCTTCTTATTCCTCAAAGCAAAGTTATGATGCATCCAGAGCACAGCATTTGGAACTAGCAGTTAATTATGCTCTCTGTAGCATTAATTATCATCAGCACACTGAATTTTAAAATATTTGACTACTAATATAATCAAAACAAAAGTTCACAAGACAAGGAAAACAGGAACAGAAATTTGTGAATAATGTGCTATATAAGACATGTTAGTCCCTATGCTACTGTAGCAGTAGATATATGAATTGATTTTACTATTATGCTTTTTGGTTCATTGCAGAGGATAGACTATTTTTTGCTAATTTAATCCCTGGTCCTTAGAGGGTTTCGGCCTCCTCCATACAATCTAATATTAAATCTAGAATTGGAAGGCTTCAGCCTTTGTATAATCTAGAACATTTAAGCCTCTAAAACTTATTGCAGACTGACTCACTCTGACTTGTTCCTCCTGAATTCAGAGCTGTACTGACCTCAACTGACTCTTCTGGTAGGCTGATTCAACTCACTCCCTGTTCTGGCTCAAACTCTTCTCCAAGTGGACTGGTTCAAATTGACTTTTTGAGCTGGCTGACTGTTTCTGACTGAACTCTTCTGACTCTGGCTGACTTCTTCAACTTCTTTGACTGAACTGCTCTCCTTGATTCCAAATTTATTTTCACTGTTAGCTGACTCATTCACCCAAACTCATTCTTGTCTGACACTGACTCCTGTTGAAGGCCCTCTGTGTCTTATCTGACTGACTCTAAATGACTGCCTGATTCTCTGATCAGAAAACCTGCTTTTATATTGTGAGGGTTGGGAGGGTCCTCACTTTGATTCCCTGTGTTAACTCTTCGTCTGATTCATCACTTGGGCTACTCATCACTCTGATTCATCTCCAATATCACTCTGCCAAGTCTTCACTCTGATTCCCTCTCAGACTTGGGATTAAAGACATGTACTCACTCTGTATTTTACTCTGCCCCTGACTTTTCACTTCTCTGTTGACTGTCATGCCCTGACTCAATCTCCTGTTATCTCCTAATCTATACTGCTTCTCTTTTAACTCTGAACTAACAGTGAATTCTGAATTCAGAACCATGAACTAAGAACCATGACCAACTTCTGAACTGACTGCTTCCTTTTATATCCTGAGAGCTTGGATTAAAGGAGTGCCGAAGTTGCTTTCATAGTTGGTTTAATTAAAGACATGGGTTGCATTCCAGCTGATCACACAGGCCTTCCAATGCAATCCTTTGCTAGAGCAGTCATGCTCTTGAATTAAAAGATTAAGCATTCCTCTTCATGCTACAAATTTTTAATGAAGTGATAGTGATGAGAAGGAAATAAATCTCTGTAGTAAAGTGAATATTAGATGGGAGTTCAAGATTGCTCTGATACTCTAAGTTATCAGAGGGTTGGACTATATAGATTATATCTGTACATACTGGTAGAAACCTGATTAAATAAACTGATTGGATTAAAATATGATCTGATACACAATTTTCATATGGTTCTTAAAAAATGACCTGCACAGAAAGGAGCTAAGTGATATTCATTGTTGCTAAAATTTATAGGTTGGGGCATCAGGCAAATTTCACATGTTTTGCAACCGTAAGTTGTTCTGCACATTATCACTGCTGTGTGAAAACATGGACCATTGGCTTTTGGACCTCTTTATTGTATCTATAATAAGAAAATACTAAATGGGAGCACTATCTTCCATGTAGAGTCAACTAAATATAGTTTAAAGTGAAGAATAGTGAATATAGACATTTGGTTCTCAATGTTTTTGAATAAACTTAGAGAAAACATTTTTCTTACCATGAGTATTATTTTCTTGTCTCTAGTAAAATAAAGTGATTAGATAGATAGCTTCAAACAGCATCACAAAATTCTAAGATTTTCAAAGTATACTTCATGAGATTACTCAAGAAATGAAAGGAAAACTGAAGACTCTGCAGAAGTGTTAATATCTGTTTTGAATTTGAGATTCATAAAATATTCTACATTAAGAAAAACTGTAAACTTTGAAAATATGAAAAAACTTATATCAACAACAACACAAATCAGAACAAAGAAATAAGCAAGTACAATGCTTGCAGTAGTATGATAATTAAGGATAGAGTAATCACAGAAGATCTTTCTTTATGTGAGGAGATTAGGGCTACCCAAATATGAGAATCTGGTGAACAGTATTATTTCATTTAAGACCTGATAAAAATCATTAGTGTGGTTAATTTGAAACATGTCACTCACAAAGATATCTACATTCTAATCCCTTGAACTTATAAACCTATACAAGTAAAGAAAAGAGAATTCTTACAAATTTAACACAGTGAGGGGGATAGATTATTTCAGTAGACACTGAATGCAATGGCATATATTATTCTAAGAAGAAAGCAATGGAAATAGAAGTACTCATCTTAAAATGGAAAAGGAAGCACACAGACTCTCTCTTTCATCATTCAGAGACAATCTTCCCTGCTAATATTTTTATTTCATGTCAGTGACAATAATAATGGTGATTAAATTAATTTATGTCATTTTAATCCATCATGGCCTGTGGTAGTTTGCTATACCATTTGAATATATCTGATTTTTACAGGATTTTTTTTAGCAATCTCTTATTGTGTTTTTGTAAACAGTGATAGCAATAGAAACAAAAAATGAGAATGAGAAAGTGTGACTTAGAAAGTCCACTTAATGACTAGAGAAATACTAATTCTTGCTATGATTTTTAGCAGCTTCAAACAGAGGATTGTTCAAATTAAACATTTTGTTGAAGTAAATAATATATGTAGAAAAGCATATACTATACCACAAATATATAGATCATATTTTGCCAATGAATACAAGTCTGCAGCATAGCAATAGGAGTAATCCCCATGCACTTCTCACCAAATTTCCAAAGCTAAATATTATACTCACATCTTACATACAGTAGATTCATATCCCCCTCTTCTGTATTTTTGATTGGTATGATCTATTTAACTTTATTTCTGATATTTTCCTATATTAATGAATATAGTCCACTTGCAGACTAACACCTCACTATACTATAAACAATAGAGTAAGTGTCGGTATTCCTAAGGATTATTTCCTCTTTTGTAGTATTATAAATTGAACTATGATGGAATATTCTTGGAAACACACATCACTATAACATTTGGGTGAGTATTGCCTATGGAGAAAGTGCTGGGCTCTAAAAATTGCACACAGAGCAGATTAATTTATCAGAATACCCTTATTTCAAAATCATGTGCCTCTAAGCTTGTTATTCTATTATTTAATCTTGAAATTAGAAAATAGATTTTGAACTGGATCCTTTGATTAATTCTTTGCTCTTAGAAAAATTAAATAAACTCTGAAGTCAGAGTCTTAAATTTATTTTCATCATTATCATCATCATCATCATAATCATCTTCCCAATTAATGTTTGGTGATGGGAGTGGAACAGGGACATCACACTTGTGAAGCCATATAGCAGCCTCTTTATTTATTCCATTTTCGAAGGGCATGTTAATGTTATGAAATACTTTAAAAAATTGTATACTAAAACAAGATCAAACTCAATATCAAGGTCTTTTGAAGTTTCTCATTCATATAATTAACACAATTGTATTTCATTAAGGTGTTTCTAACACTTCCAGCCAATAGAGCAATGATGGGTTTTTAAATCCCTTTTCAGCAAAAAATAAAGAATTTTTTTAAGATTCTGCTATTATATCTTAATAAATATTTGCACTCTTCTTCCTTCATACTATAATAAAGTTACAAACTGTAAATACATGACTATAAAAGATTGTACAAAATGTAAAGTGCTAAAATTTATACAAAGGCAAGTGCTAGGTTTTACACTATCATATCATCTTCCTGATAAAAGAATTAGAGGTCTAAAGGGTTACAGGTTCAGAATGAAATCACATATAAACACTTAGCTCTAAAAATTGGGTCATGTTAACCAAATTATTAATTGTTCACTTTGCATATGAAAGTACAATATTTGAGGAAATGAGACTATTTTAATGGCAGGCTGGTGTCAGCAGTTATAATAATGAGACCTTGAAGCATTGAAAATAATTTTGTCTTTTTTTCCTGTTGCTTTTGTCCTTCTAGTTATTCCAGATTGTGTTAGAGTATCTGTCTTTGTGTTATACATTATTGCTGGTCTAGTGATGGTCCCTAATTCAGAACTAATTTGCAAAGGTTAAATTAAAGCCTGAAGCATCCCCGGGACTCATGACTATACAGCAATCATGCTGAGCAGGTAGTGGGTAGTAGTAGCTTTTGGCTAGGCACAATAGATTTCCTTTAGGAAATAAAGATGGGATGGAATGGGAATCAAAGTTATAAATTCATTCAATACAGAAAATACAACAGAGCACATTATTGAATTATTCGTGCTATAAAATATATTTTATAAATCTATAAAATATATAAAAATTATTCATACTGTACATTTAATGATAAAACTTTTTGCTGAAAACACTCATGCTTGAGTCATTGAACTTGGAGCTATCACAGCAATGACTGGCTTAGCAAGATAGGCCCATTAGTAAAACAAAAGCACAAAGAGTGTGGGAGTAGGAGTAGCTAACCACTTACTGATTAGATTTTAGGACCACACTATAACATGAAATTCGTACCTAGCACCATTATCTGGGTGAAAAAATCTGTGGCTAGATAAATGGACATAGTATTTAACTGATTCCTATACACATGGATTCGTGCTTCTCTCAGCTCTTATTTGAGAAGATTCTTTTTGCACTAGATGGTGATTAACACAGAGACCCATAAATTGGTCAAGATGCATAGAATAAGAAATGTTGGAATTCTCAGCCCTAAATGGGACAGCTATATCACACATCCAACTCCCAAGGCATAAGGGTCATCACAGGAGAAAGGGCAGAAAGATTGTAAGAACCAGCAATGTTAGATTACTACAATGGAAAAAAATATTATCTAGACACAGCAGGGCAGCTACACATAAGAACTCACTGCAGTTGTGATAACATGTACAATACTGTGCTAGATCAAGACAGCTAAAATTGTAACATGAAACGGAAAAAAAGTTCAACTCCTAGCTGAGAAGTTATTGGAAATTAATGAGTGTTAGGCGTGAGAGAGTCAATTCTCTTCAGGGATGCTGGCCATGAGAGGCTACCCATGCTCCAGTAGATGATTTTAAACCATATACATACTTACAGCTCTAAGTGTACTTAATGGGAGAAGGGGTAAAAAACAGAGCACATAAAGTTGGTATGGAAAAGCAGTGGAAAGGATAGGGAAAGAATTATATGGAAAAGAATGGGGATACAAATTTGATCAAAACACATTATACGAATGTATGAAATTCTCACGCAATAAAAGTATGCATGTGAGAAAATAGACAACTGTGTATACTTAATAACATTTAAAATGCATTCAATAACTCATTTCCTAAAAAAATTTAAAAAGCATTTTCTAGGCAAGGGAGATATAATTACGGACATTAATTGTACAACTCTCCTCTCATGAAGCCTACATTTCAGTTGAAGAGAGATTGCAATAAAAATAAATGAACTATGTAGCATAAATGAGTGCTTATAAGAGAGAGATAAGAAGTACCTTGCAATTTTTAAAAGGCATACAAAGAAGACCACAGTATAGAGTACGATATGAGTGAGGACCCAATGGAGGAAACTCTGGGTATGAAGAATGATGATGTAGCTATGGGGCAAACATTTTAGGTAAAGGAAACAGCTAGGGCAAAGCACTGATGAGGAGAAAAAGTGTAGGGTGACACAGAAGCATTATATCTTGGAGTTGAATGAGTATAAAGATAAATGTTAGGAGATAAACTGTAAGGCAATAGAGATCAACAACTTTGTAATTTTAACTCTAGGGAATTGGAACCTTATCACAAGACAGTTAAGAGAACATCATAAGCAGAATGAAGAAGGATATTATATTTTGAAGCACAGGAATCATATTGGCTGACAAATTAAGGAAATAAATCTTAAAGAGGTCAAAGGATATAGCAGATAGAATGGTTTAGAGACTATTAAAATAGAACAAGTAAGGATGAGAGGGATGGGCCAAGATGGAACAGGTACATTAAAAATTAGTCATATTTTGCATTTGTTGTCATGAAAGAGTTGATGGAATTTGGTGAAGCACTGAGTGTATATAATGATGACTTAAGAGAAATTCAATGTTATTGCTTGAGTATCTGCAAAGAGAGAAGTTTGCATTGCAGCACAATGAGGAAGTCAAGTATATAAGGGAAATCAAGGAATTTGTTCAGGGGTTGACATGTCTAGTCAGATCAAAAGTGAATATTTTTAACTAGGTTAGGTGGATAAATCTGACAAGAGTTAAGCAAAGAGAACCAAGCTGGTGACCAAGAATGAGAAATAAGTGGCTTATATTGAGATGTCAATAAAAAAATCATTTTCTGGGAGAACACCCCAAGGTAATACATATACACAGATGTATTATCCAGTAGCTCACCCATAGGGAATTCTGTATTTACTCAGTTAACAGATTTTCCTCAATTCACAACAAGATGCATTACAGCAACAGGTTTCAAGGGATTATGCACAAAATTTTGACTTGAAATATAGTACTATATAAGTGCATATGCTGAATAGCAATTTCAACCAAATATTTTTAAACTTTATTTCCAGTGATGTATGATTTTTATAAAGAATGTTATGATCTTGAAAATTAATTGGATACTGCAACAAATGAAACTATCTAAAATTGGGAATACTAGCATCACATGCTGTCAAAAAATGCTATTTAAGAGTCAGAAACTGCAGATAGGAGTATAACTATTACATGGGAAGAATGTAGATTTTACAGTTTCTTGTAAAACTAAGCCTATGATACAAAAGTTGTTCACTTCAGATTGTCACAAGGAAATAGAAAACCTATGGCTATGCAGAAATCTGCACCTGGATAGTTTCAATACTTTTAATCATAGTTGCAAAACCTTTGCAATCAACATGTTCTTCAGCAGGTAAAAATAACCTTTAGTACATACAAGTAATGGAATATTTGTGTGTATCAAACCATGACATGATGCATAGGAGACCAGCATGCATATTACTAAGTAAAAGAAATCAATATGAAAATGCTACATACTGTTTGCCTCCAAATATATGACATTATGTCAAAGACATAACTACAGAGACAGTAAAAAGACTAATGATTACCAGTTTAGGGGGATAAGAATGTGATGCACAGATGAAGCACTGAGGATTTTCTGGGTGTTTATATATGGTATTATACATAGTATACCTAAATACATAGATTGTACCCTAAAAGTTAATTTAAGAGAATACTGGTGTTTCAGTAAAATTGTTACATCAGTATATGATGTATATTCTACTCAATTTTACTATAGATCTAAAAGTCTCTAAAATATATTCTTTCAAAATTAAGTTCTACTTTATCAACATATATTCTAATACACAATATCGAATATTAAGTATGTAATGAAATCCACTGATATAGTTGTATTTCATAAGTGAAGATCAATATTGCATCCCTCTGATAAGATCTTGCAGTAAAAAAAATTCTATATCTTTAGTGTTTAAGTATGCAGTACATGCTTCAACCAGTCAACATTAGATTCATGAGTATCAATGACTTAATTATATACAGGATATTTGTTAAGCAAAATGTGTCCTGAGTTTAGTTAGATAATTCCTCAGTTAAATAAATAAGATAATCAGTTGTTCTGATGTAGAGATACAGATAATTTTCCATTTAATCTACAATGGTTATATAACAACAATTCCTACAGGGAAAGATTTTAAAAGATTATTTTTTGACAAATGAGTATCTTTTAATTCATAAATTAATATATATCAGAAATAATATGAAAAAGACTGGATGTGTAATTCAGTTGGTCAAGTGTTTGCCTAAGATACATGGAGCCCTAGGCTTAGTCCTTAGAATCATGTAAACTGGGCATGGTAACACTTATTTGCAATCTTAGCAATTCAGTGGTAGAGGTAGGAGGATCAGGAGTTCAAGGCCAGCCTTACCTAGATGATACCTTTATCAATAAATAATAATATGAGCCAAGCTCAGTGCATAAAGTACCTGGTGTGCAACCATGAGCACATGAGTTCAAATTTCCTGAACACAGACAAAGATGAGCATGGTGGTATGTATCCATAAAGTGAGATACAAAACAGAGACAGAAGAATCCATGGATGCTTAAAGGCCAGCCTGCTTGGAATGCACATTGTTAAACAACCAAAAGACCTCATATCTAACTGTGTCTCTAGCTATGTAAGAACCAACATCCAATGGCCACAATTGCATTCCCACACATTTAAGCACACAAAAGAATATGCATACACATGTACACATACCATTAAATATTAAAAATATGCAAATAAAAGTAATGTGAAAAGTGAAATTTTAAGAACTCTAATGGGGCACATGTATCCATTTCAACATGGCACATTTAGGTTAGACAGAGCATAGACTGTGTTTGCACGTGCATCAACTAACCTTTGTAATTCCTGAGGGAAATTATCTAATAAGTAAGAACCTGCATTATTTCTTCTGCATGGATACCATATCTTTACATTTGGAATGCCTTTATAATAACACTGCAAATAACACATTTTGCTCCCAGTACCATCTTATATGTCTTTGGAATTAAATTCAATAAAGGTTTCTGAAAGGTTATGATATTTCACCCGTCATGTACATATCAGTAGAACATCTTTTCTGTCCTTTCTTGGCACTTGCTTTAAAAATCACTCAAGATACAGTCAATCTTAAAAATGAGAATCAAAGCTTTTGTCAAGAATTCTGATATGAAAGTCAATAGTGAGTGCTACCAAACTTCACATGATGAGACAATGTCAATAAAAACTGCATCTTCAATTTCTCAAGAAAGCAGTCTTTCAGTCAAATGACAGCACTTCATTTTTCCAAATTTCAGACCATTTAAGCCACAATTCCAAGTACAAAAATACTTATTCAGATACAACTTAGAGTCTCTTAGAAAATTATTTACAGAGACAGATGTTTTTTAATTGAAAATAGATTCTTTTATCATATAATATATCCTGATTATAGTTTCTGCTCCCTCTACTCCTCCAAGTTCCTCTCCACCTCCCCTCCCTTCTGGATCCACTCCCTTTCTGTCAGAGACAGAAAGTTTTTAGTAAGACAGAGCCATAGAAATTAGAGAAGTTTATTAATTTTAAATCTTCCACAGATCTTTTTATACCTTTTAGATTAATTCACATAATACTCCAGTAAGAAATGCCTGTGTCTTAAAGGAAGACATATTTTGTTTTGTTTTATTTTGTTTCGTTTTTATATGCCTAATGGTTGGCTAACTATTCACTGTAGTAAGTAAGCCTCAAGTATTCATCATTTTGTCATAACAGACAAAAAAATTGAGTAGAAACATTTGAGGTCTCTAGAAATATAAGATTAAAAATGACCTTCTGTCAATTTTTCCACATTATATTTGTCAAAGCAAATCACAAAATCAGGCACAATTCATGATGTAGGGATGAAAACTCAACCTCTGGAAGGAAAGAAATAAAATCACAAGGAATATGAATGTAGATGTAGTGGGAATTTTATTGAGGTTGGGAAAAGAGGTAAAGTGTTAGAAGATGAAACTCAGAAAGCCAAGCAGAGAAGATCAAAAGGAGAAGCAGGGTCACTAGTTAAATGGCTATAGAAACAATCTAAAAGGTAATTCAAATCATTGATTTTCAAGTAGCAATTTCCCAGTGTACACTGCTTGGCAGAAATATCATCTTAATGAACAAGCATCTGAAACTCAAAAAAGACATGCCTTGTTTACATACTGCTCTGAATAACTCACCTAAAAAATTTATAATCCCCTTTCTTGTCACCAGAAGCAATCATCTTTGTACTCTATTCTAAAATATTATTACGTGAACTAAAAATCAAGTAAAATTTGAATCACTAGCAAATTTTAGAGTTAGTTATCAACTTATATAGGATGTTTTAAACCAAGATGGGAAATATAAATTTGAGACATTGACATTGTTTTTAGAAAATATTAAGATTTGTGTTATCCAAAATACTCAGAATAAATGATGCATTTACCTACTGCTTTGGTTAGCAAAAATGTAACCATTGAAATAATGAGTGAAACAAAATTTTCTTAATAATTATAAACATATACTTGACAACTAATACATATAGCAACAACAAGCTTTAAAGTATGTCCCATTTACAGAATGTTCACTTTATAGAGTAACCTGTCTTTAATTTCAGCTCTTTGACTATTGGGGAACTTGTCCTGGATAGATAACAATTATTTTACACTTTCTTCCTTTATATAGAGAACAAGCCCTCCTAAGTATTTTTAAGACAAAAACAGACAAGCAAATGCTATGCAACTATTTCCCAGATTTTGAAAATGTAACAGGAAATAAGAGTGATCTTTAAATTTCTACTTTATTTTAAATCACAAACTTAGAATTGCTTTAACGACAAAAATAACAAGAAAATGATGTAACTTGCTTGTATTTGTTCCATGTATATTTTTTTTATTATTGCAACCTTTTCTGTTTGTCATTCAGAAACAATTTGAGTTGCCATTTTAAGCACAGTAGAATACTAAAACAAAATCATCTTTATATTGTCAAGACAAAAATTATTTCAAAGTATAAAATCCATACATTATCATGGAATGATATTTCAGTAAGCCAGTTGGTTTCCAAGAAATTAAGATTTTTTATTCTCAATTCACACTACCAAGCTATTATTAAATGAATTATAATTTTACAATACAACAAAGTAACTCATGATTTTCTTTGTTCAAGGAGCATATGTGAAGCTCTTCAATATACATGAATTCAAAGTAATTGTCTTATGTGATAATTAAGGGGAAGGCTAATGGAACATTTACTGTTTTCTGCCATGTGCTGGGTTATTTTGGAGGTGCACTGAACATTCTCTCAGGAACACAAGGAAGTTTATTTGTTAAATAATTTGCCCAAGGTTATAGCTAAAATGTGGCAGGTCCTGGATTAGAAAACAGAATTGTCCAGTGTTTACAACTGTATATTTTCTATGAGATTACATTTGCTTTAATTTTAATTGACATCAAATGGTTGTCCAAATTTTAAGAAATATTTTAAGCCATATTTCCTCTATGTTGAACTGTTCATAATGTGTAAGTGCTAAATTTAGCTTTATATTGGGACATTTTTGGAACAGTGTTTCATTATGTATCTACGGCTAGCCTTGAACTCCCTTTGTGGAGCAGGGAGGCCTTGGCTCTTGAGTGCTGGTATTATGGGAATAGGCCACCAGATCCAGGCCTTGTATAGACATATTTAGGTATAGATTCAGATGTAGCCCTTGGTTCCAAGCAGAGGCTTTTTATTGTTTTTTCTAATTCAATCACTTGTTCTAGTCCTGGAGTCTTGGAACTTTTCCAGCCTCTGCACAATCTATTCTTAAGCCTCCACTTCTGACTAATTGAAATCTGAATCTTCTGGTTCAATTCACTAGCTATTCTGGCTCAAACTTTTTTCCAAACTAACTGGTTCAAAATAATCTAATCCAGCAGCTTACTGTTTCTGACCAAACTCTTCGGACTCTGTGAGACTCTGGCTGACTCTCTGACTGCCTTAGACAGAACTGCTCTGCTAGGCTTGAAGCTGACTCACTCTACTTGTCTGATACTGACTTCTCCCCAGCTGCCTCTGTGTTTCTGTCTCTCCCCTGCCTGCCTGCCTCAGATACTTGCCTCATGCTGTCTGCTGTAACTCACTCTGCTGTAACTGATTATGCTAATTTTTCCTGTGATAGTCAAGTTGCATGTCCTTCTCTAACTCATCTCAGAGTCACTTCTACTCTGACACTGATTTCTAAGTTCAGCCTCCTGTGTCTGCTTTCACATTCTCTTTCTGTTTTAGAGATCAAAGCAGTGGACCACCACTGGCTTCTAACACTGGTTAAAGGTGTCTGTTACCACTGCTTTCTGAATACTTGGATTAAAGGTATGTACAAACATTCTATCTAGACCACACAGGTCTCTGAATGTAGACCCTGGAATACAGACCTTTCTTGTCTTTTACTCGGGTCTATTCCTCTGCAGACATATTTTAAAATAGTCTTTCCATTTGCTCCATAATATATGACCCGTATCCCTAATGACTTCAGTTCTAGGCATTGCACATGTCACCCCACTCAAATAATATAATTATAAAATATTTATTCCTAATGTATGTAATGAGCTAAACATTTAAGGTTATACATTGTAGACTACTGTCTTAGTTATTGATAGCTGTCATGGGGAGGTGAGAAGTCAAGGTAAGCCATTATAGCTCCTGTATCATCAGCTGAGATATATTTAGGAAATCAGAGTATTGCAACTCTCCCCATATTATCTGCATTTGAGTCCCAGATTCTATTCATCCCATGCATATATCTGAATCTCAGACTTTAAAAAAATCAAATCATTACACAATTTTTCAGTGTTTTATTTCTATATTCAAAAGAATCTCTACCTAAAATATCAAATTCTACATTCTAAGGTCAAATAAATATGGTCTTTTAATAATTATTTTAACTTGTTTCTAAATTTATTTGATTTTTTTATGTGTATGTAAGTTTTGCCTGCATGCCTATACCTCATGTCTGAGCAGTTCCCACAGAGGCCAGAAGAAGGAGGCAGATCCCCTGGAATTAGAATTGTTTGGGTGCTGGGAATCCAAACTGGGACTTCTGGAAGGGAGCTCTTAACCATCATGTTATCTCTCCAGCTCCAGTGGTTTTAACTCTTAAGGATTCTATAAACAAATTCTGCATAAAATATACTACATTGAAAGTAATGATGCCAGGTGTGTCCTTCTGCTTGTCATACCAAAAGAAATACCATACATGAACACTAAAACCACAAACAAATGACCAAAACAAAAACCAGTTTTATCTGACATACACCAGACTCTCACGTACTGTGTTTCATTTTATACATTCAAAAAAAGCTCTTTAGACAATTACAGTGTACTCTAAAGGTGGAGAACTATTGATTACCACATGACTGTTCATTTCATTACCATTTTTGTGCTTTTAAATTTACATTAAAAATAGAGAATTTGGTAAGCAAAAAGCTTTTGTCTATTTAAGAAACAGTTAAAATAAAACACTCTCCAATATTATCCTATGCTATGAAAATAAGTATCATTATACCTTGTTTTCCTTCCACTCTTTAATTGCACATTAGAAACTGTTTCTAATTATTTTTAAATATGCCTTTAAAATATGCCTGTATACTTTATAAGCTTAAGACTAGAATACATAATTTGGGGTGACCAATTTAGTTTATCCATTGGATTTTTTGTCACATAAATTATCATGCTAAGATATATATCATGGTACAATACTTATAAGAAACTGTCAGTCTCCCAGTTATAAAATGCCTTGTAGTAAACATAATGAGAATAAATGTATCCACAAGAATATTGAGTATTGAGTATTTGACCACAATAACAACAAAAAGGAATGTATATCAAAGATTTATAGGATTACTTTAAGCTGAATATTATAAGAGTATTCACTCACATTTTGACAATCACTGATATTTTTCATATTGTGTTGAAATTATTTTCCTCTGAAATCCTCTATTCTTATTCACATCTTAATATTTATCATATCTCTTATGCTGAAGCATGTGTGTTTAGCAACAGAAAAATTGTACAAGAATAAATAGAACACATATTTCCATTTTAAATTAAGTTCCATCCTTGTTACATTGACAAGGATTTAAAACATATAAACTAAGTTTTCTCTCTCACTTTCAATGCTACAATATCTGTTACATGCTACCTAACCATAGCTTTATTTTCAGTAATGACTGCATTGTAGAATAACTGAGATACAGTGTCCTAACAACACGGAATAAAGAAATAAAGTCAAAGATATCACACTTATATTCAAAAATAAATGAAAACGCATACAATTTTATTAAATGTAATTTGAATGTTTTTTCTTACACATAAAGATAAGAATTATAAACAGGATGTAGGCTGAAGTTCTTTAAAACTTTCAGTGTTAAAAAAATGTTCTCGTGAGTGTGCAGAGAGCTCGGTGTTTAAAAGCACTGACTACTGTTCAGAAGCAACAGATTCAATTTCCAGGAAACACAGAGCAGCTCACAATGGTCTATAAAGCCTATTCCAGAGGACCTAACACCATTTCCTGGCCTGCACAGACACTGCACACAAATGATGCACAAACATACATGCAGGAAAAACCGCCACACACTTAAAATAAAAATATAAACAGTTCTTGCAAGCTCTTGTGACTTGGAAGAACTTGATAAGTTTGCCAATATAATCAGCATATGTGGCTGAGTATGCATTTGCTAGTGCTACTTATATAACTGGGAGTTCTCCGAATAATTTCCAGATATAATTCAATGTTTATAAAGGCATATAATGAAATACATATAAATATGATGCTAATGCATATATATTAATTATTGGCTATATCTGAATCAGTTATATAGAATTTAGAGAAGAAATAGTTATTTTAATTACCGGCATTGGAAGTTGTCATAAGTTTATTATAACAACAGCAAAATATCATACTAGTTTTATTATTTATTTTTAATCCCTTTAACAGAAAAAAGTACCAGTTTGTATTGTCTTCATCAAATCATATTTAATATGACCTTGAGACTCTGGTGTAGAGTGAATCTTATGTCCTAAAAGGGCCATATTCACTTGGGTTTTCACTATCTTCAATTTGCTCAAATATTTTAACTCAAAGCTTGTGTTTTGTGTAGTGTTCTAGAAAGTGTACTAGACAGGGAACTATAAGACATAATTTCCAGTATTTACTGTCAAAAACCTACATCCCACTGCTTACCAGATGTATAAACTCTCTGGTCTCAGGTTTTAGACATCTCAAATGAGAATATAGTCTGGATTTTTTGTGATGTCATTATTATTTTTATAATACTTAGCGTTAGTTTTCTTTATTTCCACATAGCAACTAACAGACTATTCAATATAAACAGACATTTATTTGCAGGGAAGAGGAGTTTGCAACACAAATACCTGAGAAATGCATAACCTATAGTTGCTAATTTTGAAGAGAACTAAGGAAATATGAGGTCAAAACACTTGTAAGAGTGAGAGAAAGATTTTCTGGTGGAGATAAAGAGTTTTAATTAAGATAAGATCAATTTCAGAGTTTACCAGGAACAAATTTGAGGTCTCTAAGAATGAAAATGTTATCAGTATGTGAGGTACAGAAGAAAGATGTGAGGTTGATAATAAAGGAAGGGTTCAATGTTGTAGGTGTAGTGCAAAGGTCACATAGTAATAAAAAGATTTGATAACAAAAATAACTCTCAAAAATATTTATTGCATTAAGTATCATAGCAAGTTGTGGGAAAAAAATAACTTTATCATCCAGACAGCTTCTCTTGCCTTCCATGGGAACAGATATCATAGCAAAACGCTACTTATGAGGGGAAAGTCATAAACAGAAATAATAGTTCCCCTCTGCCCTTTGTCCCACCTGCAACATTCTTAATAATTCTTTTAACTATTTCCTCACTGCATTTCATTTTGTAAAACAGAGTCAAATGATGCAAAATCAATATTTTTAATAGAATTTTAGGTATACATTTTTTTTCTTTCTCTGGTGAATATCCACTTTGACAAAGTATGCAAAAGGTTTCAGAACTGAGAATTTTCAGTCAATCTCTTTTTATGGCTTACCCTTAATAAAAGATATGAGCAGGTTAAAAGACTACAAGAGTAAAATTTTGTTTCTTACCACTAATCAAACAAGCCTCGGCAAATTGAGCTTGTAAACTTGTGAAAGAATGAACAGTGATATTATGTGATATAATACACATGTAAATTAGCTTGATTTATCCATTCTACAAGTTATATAATTACCAAAACAGAATTCTGAAATGATAAGTATATGCAATTTCAATTTGTGAATTAAAATAGTTTTTTAAAGAATAATTATAGTTTTGTTATTCTGTCAAACCTACACCTCATACCCTCATGCCCAACTCTTCCACAGTCTCCTCTCATATGTGCCAACACAGGTAAAGTTTGCTAAAGAAAACAGTGAAAATCTCAAAAAAGTGAAAATTGGGGAATCTGGGAGTCATGGTAATGAGAATATCTTTTGCTTGCAGGAATGAAGACAGAGAAGGCGAGAGCAAGCAGGCTTATTATGGTGCTGTAAATATAAACTTCTTAATGGCTTAAATCAGTTAGTAGGGGAATTAAGTTTTCTGATATGAATGTGGGTCCTTCATGAAATTTTGCCTTTATTTTAAGGGCTTCATTTGCTATAAAAATTAGTAGCACAAAATTGGAGAGCAATTTTATCTATCCCATTGTCACCCTTGGTATAGAATCCTGAAGTACACTGTTTTCTTTTCAAATGAGGCTAGATAAGAGGACTAATCTTTTCATAGCTTCACAAGCTGAAAGAGAGAAGTGTATTACCTCACAAATCAAAGATTTCAATTTTATTTATTTATAATTGCTATTAGTGTGCATATTATATATGGATGCATCCTCTCTCTTTGTCTCTCTGTCTCTATATCTCTCCCTTTCTCCTTCTCTCACTCTCCATCTAGCTCACCCACACACACCCCCACACACACTCAATATATTATATAAAACTGGGAAGCAAAAAGCATTTTATAACTTTCAAGGCCCTTGGCACACTTCCTGGAAGTCTCAGTAATGACTATAGTTACTCTTAATTGCCCTCAACACACTTACATGAATGCTACATTCACTTGAATTATTTCCTGGATTCCCTCTAATTAATCTGATAGCAGCTGTTTTAAGGTCTGTGCTGATTAACAGTTTCACGACAGCTAAATGCCTAGTACAAGAAAAGCTATCTGAAGCTTACGTATGTTCATCCACATAATATTGTCTTTTAGGCATCAACATTTCAAAGAAGATCTTCTATTTTTAGGAAAGTAGGAAACTATATTTGTTTATATAAAACAAATGGTCTCATCTTAACAGACTGAAATATAATCTCATATATTTAATAGGTACTCCAATAAAATCAACATTTTCATAAACTGTTGTAAGAAAATATTTTAAAGATTTGAAGAAAACAAAAAAAGAAGCACTACAGTGTGTATTTTTACATCTTTCTCCTGGTTAAGAAATATATAATTCATTATTCAAATAATGTAGTAAATATGTGAAACTTTTGAATTAAAGAACTACTATGCAAACTTATTTCAAGCCATACATACTTGTTGAAATTCCATTCCTTTTATCTTAAAAATATAATTTGTTGGAATTCAACCTATATATTCAACTAAAAATCCATACTTAAAATAACCATCCTAGAATTAAAAGAAAAACTTAGATTGCAATTTTTCTGTTTGAAAATTCGTGTTTTAATTCCTTTGTAAAAGTATTAAAATATATAGCTTCCTAGGATACTGAAACTAAACTTAATATTCTGACACATTGTTCCCTTATCATGATAATTTTTAACCAATCTTATTTGTTCGCATCTGGAAATAAATCCCATTACTGTCAGCATATTCAGTACACATCCTTCTTTGTTTGTGTTGTAATATTCTTTCATTATCCTTGAAAGCAAACTGAAATCCTTCAAAGAGAATCTAAAGCTAATTTCTTTAAAATCTGTCCAATATTAACAAACTTGCATACCACTTTCCAAGAAGTATAAGTCACCCCTGTGGGGAGTTTATTTTCACTTCATGCTCTCTTTAAGAACTTATGGTTGTGACTTTCTTTTTAATAGTACATAATAATTAACTGTCCTAATAAAACGTCCATTGCAAGAAACTTTATTTAAAATATATTTTAATCAATGACACATAAAACTTGATAACTTACGTGGTGATGTTGAATTTCAAAAGCATTAAATTTAACAAAAGAAGGAAGACAAAAAAGATTGTATAATATTTATCTCCATTGGTATATCACTGTATGATAGTTAAAATTAATTGAGGGCAATAGAAATCAGGACTAGAAATAATGACTAGAAATATTGCTCAGGGTTAAATTATTTGTCTAGCATGATGAAGTTCCTGAGTTTGATCTCTAACATTTCCAAAAATATATAACTGAATGGATGAATGAATGAAAAAATAAACATATAAATAAACAAAAACACAAATAAATAAAATAGATGAGAACGTAGTTAAGCTTTGATGTATACAGTTTGGTGGATTCGAATGAAGTAAACAGTAAAGGAAATATAACTGCTCGATTAAGACATGAGTTACACATACATGTTCATTTATAAAAACCAAAGAAACTATTACTTAAGATCTTTTGATGAGAAAAAGTTTTCAATATAACAATACAATAATTTTGAAGTGATCATTTAAATATTAAACTAATATTTGATTCCATAGGTTACTAAAATCCATTCAGTTATCTAAATGTTGCCAATAGGTTTTCCATTCGGACTAGGTATTTTTTCCTTAGTGTTATAGAACATTAGAGAAACTCACAATTGCTTTTATGTCTACCTATCTTCTAACACTTATGCTGTACAATTTATGTGAATTCTAAGAAAAGCAGTTAAACCTCAAATTTTTTGAAGACTTATATGCACTATGACTAAATTTGATTAAGTCATAATATACAATAATGGAGATGCTTGAAATTATATTAAGTTGGTATTGATCTAGAGATATGCACGGTAAATTTCCTTGAACATAAATACACAATTATAAGACTGTAAATAAATTTTAGGCCTCTGAAAAAAATGAGAAAAAAACTAGATCATGATACTTTGTTTTCCAAATAAGGGTAACCTATTAAGTTTACTTTCAGAAACTCTATACTTTTCAAATTATTTAGTAATTTAGATTTGGTTTTCCTTGAGTTCAGATAAACTTGGAAGAATTTTTCAGATCATCTATTTCTAGTTTATTTTGTTGAATGACAACAGATGTTTAATTTTGGAAATAAATGGCTTTCATGGCCAAATGAATAATTATCTTAAAAGGATCTAAAATGAGACCTTAGAGGAAAAACATATTCTTATGTTAAGAAGTATTGAATAGAAGAACATCAAAAAGTAAAATTCAATAATTAAGTCCTAAATTTTAAGTAGCTCAAATATATTTTGAAGTAGAGGAACTACATTTTTATTTTGTTTTTATTTTATTTTTATTTTTTTGGTTTTTTGAGACAGGGTTTCTCTGTTGTAACTCTGGATGGCTTGGAATTCATTCAATAGACCAGGGTGGCCTCAAAAGTACAGTGATCTGCCTGCCTCTGCCTCCACAGAACAAAGAAAAACAGTAAAAATTTGAGCCATTTATAGATGTTGTAGTTTTATACATTGAAAACAAAAATAATCCATAAAGAGTTCATTAAAGCTAATAACAAAGTTCAAGTTTGTAATATAAAAGTTCTAATTTAATATAGAGCATCATATTTGTGCATACTTGAATTATGATAACAGACATATTTATAGTAATTTAAAAATGGGCTAGTACACTTATCCAAAAAAACAGATGATCTTATGCTGAAAAGCACAAATCATTGTTGACTAAAATTAAGCACAATAGAAATAAATGGAAAAATATTTAATGTTAGCAGACACAAAATTTTTGTGTAATGTAGCAGAAAGGAAATATTTTCCAAGCAATGTAAAGATTCAAAGCAATGTCTAGCCAGCCCTCCAACTTTTTAGTCAATTTTACTTGCTGTGCCACAGAGTCATATGTAATTAAAAGTATTCGTGAAAAACAAAAGCAGTCATACAAACTAGAACTAACTTATATTTCCCAATTTCAAAATTTATGAGAAAGCAAAAGTAAGTAAGACCACATAAGGGCTAGAGAGGTGGCTCAGCAGTTAAGAACACTGGCTGCTCCTCCGGAGGACCTGAGTTCAATTCTCAGCACTCATATGGCAGCTCACAACTGTCTGTAACTCCAGTTCCGGGCAATCTAACACCCTCACACAAGCACACATTCAGGCAAAATATAAATGCATGTGAAATTAAAAAAATAAGTGTAAAAATAATTATAGCCAAGTGGTGATGGCACACACCTTTATTACCAGCATTTGGGAGACAGAGGCAGGTGGATCTCTGTGAGGTCAAGGTCAGTCTACAGAGTGAATTCTAGGACAGCCAGGATTACAACAGAGAAACCCTATCTCAAAAAACAAATGAACAAAAAAGAGCACATGATAGTGTAGACATATAGGAAAAAAAGAATGCAATTAAGAGCCCTAAACATACATTAAATTATTGACTCATTATGTAATTTTAATGTTTATTATTTTCCTTTTTGAAAACTTCATATGTTTACATAATTTCCACCATTCCTTCTCTTGCTACAAGTCTCTTGTATTCTGTCTACACTGCCTCAAACTCATGCATGACCTTGTCTGTAACTTCATAGTTACACATATACAAGTAATAAGATAAAATTGTGAGTGTATTATATTGTTTGTATGTGTATATTATATAAAAATATATAGAGAGAATATATATCCAGTTACTGTTGTTCATATATGTTTGTTTAAGACTGTCCACTTGGGATTGGATAACCTATCAGGGCGCTAGCCCTTGGAACCATTGATTGCTAGTAGTTCTTCCATAGTGATGAAGCCAGTCTTTAATCCCACAAACTATAAATGAGGGTTGCTTTTCCCATACATCCATGCCAGAGTTTGTTGTCAGATACTTTCCTGATCTTAATCATTCTGAGGGAAAATGAAATCTCAAAACAGTTTTAATTTTCATTTCCCTTATGGCTAAGGATATTGAACATTTTTAAAGATATATTAAGCCATTTTTATTTTTTCTTTTGAGAATGCTTTTTTCAGACCCATAGCCAATTTATTAATGATATTAGACAAAAGAGATTCTATAATCCAATCACCAAAGTTTTTATAAATGATGAACACTTTCACCAAAGTAGCAGGATAAAAAACTTGGAAAAAATCAGTAGCCTTTCTATATACCAATAACTAGCATGCTGAAAGAGGGCAAGTATAGAAACATTCCCATTTAAAACAGCCTCAAAATTACAATGACAAAATATGTTATATATAAAAGTATTTGAAACAAAAGTAGCAAACACTAAAAATAATTAATATTTATTTACCTATTTCACAGTAAGAGAGCCTGTCTCTAACAAGGAGTTATGATATTCCTATAAAAAGATCTATTTTTAAAATTTCAAAACTTACAAAAGCTAAAGTGTTAATTCCATTTAAATTCCTAAGATTAAATGTTTACTTATATTCCTTTTATGTGTGAATTAATTGGCTGGATGTGAGCAATGATTAATTTCTATGTTAAACTCTTAGAACAAGGAAACCGTATTGAACTCTGAAAATAGCAAAACCATATTTATTATTTATTTTATAATTCAATGTAAGATCTAGGTACAATTTAAATTTTTGAGATGACCCGGTATGAAAAAATCATCAGAAATATGCAAAACGAATTTGCTAAAGGAAAATTAGCTGAAGCAACATAAGAAGTATTAAAGGACAAAATTTGAAATAGTACATTAGAAGAAAAACATACTTTAAGAAATCTATTACAATTTGGTAGAAGTCAAACACACAATTGTCACTTAAAATATCTCTTAATTAAACTAATGGAAGAGATACTAAAATATTAATATGACATTTAACATTTGTAGGAGGATAAAACCACCCACACTTCTCCAGCATCATCTTTACTATAAGACCTAAAAAGTTAATAAATTTTTTTCAGTATTGCTGACACTAAAATTTAATTAAATATACCAATAGTTACCACATAATATAAATCCTGTTTAAGACACAGCATGAAAGGTAAAATTTAATTTTTCAAAATCCTGACAAAGGTAAACATACTTAAGGATAATTTTCTTTTTAAATTTATTTTTCTTATTTTTAATTACGTCAATTCGTCTTGTGTTTTGCACATGAGTGCAGGTGCTCACAGAGAGACCAGGTCTATTGGTTACAGGTGGCTGTAAGCCTCCTAATGTGAGTGCTAGCAATTAAACACCACTTCTCTGGAAGAGCAGCATGGTAGTTTCAAATGCTGAGCTATCTCTCCAGCTCAGGGATACTTTTATTATAAAAATCATTTTCTCTAGGGCTAGAGAGATGGCTTAGTGATTAAGGGCACAGGTAGCTCTTCCAAAGGATCTAGTTTCAATTCTCAGCACCCACATGGAAGCTCACAATTGTCTCTAATCCCTGTCACAGATATACATGCAGGAAAAACACTGATGTACATAAAAAATGAAATATTTTTAAAAATCGGTATTGCTATTTCTTTAGATCTCTTTCTCTCTCCATTTTATTTCTCTCTTTGTCTTCCCTGCCTTTCCCCTTTCTCCTTTCTCCTCTCTCTCTCCTCTCTCTCACCACTCTCTTCTTCCCCTCTTTCATGATGGCACACATGTGAAGGTCAGAGGACAGTTTCCCATGTAAGACCTTGCTTTTCACTTTGTTACGTTGTTTTGCAGCTGAGTATTCCAGGCTAGCTGGCCTAAGTGTTATGTTACTGTGCTTGGTTTCACATGAGTTCTGAGGGGTCAAACTAAGATCATTTTTTGTTTGCTATTTTGTTTGTTTGGCAAACGAGTGTTTTTACCCACTGAGCCTTCTCTCAACTCCAAGATTCTTCATAATATAGAATGAAAAAGAAATTAATCAAATCAGAAATCTTTTTAAAGCTTTCAGCAAAATCCCTTCCTATTTCATATTATACTTGTTACTTGGCAATCCTTCCTTTTAAGCAAAATTTGTACTTTCTTCTAATAAATGGATACTTTACCTCGTCCTGTGTAGTCTTAGAGTAATGACTAAAAAGAGAAAGTGTCTTATGGAAATCCCTTACATTTTCAGATTATAAACTTAGTTAAGAATGAGATTAGTTGATATTTTTAGATAAAATATTTAATATAAATATTTAGGAATTTCAGTACAGGGTCATTTCAACAAAAAATATAAAGATGAAAATATTTGTGCTTCATATATGTTCTCAGTCACTATGAAGATATGGGACATGAAAAAATCTCAGAAAGTGTCCTAATAGGTGAATTGTATGTTTTACACAAATAAAAACTTCAATTGCTAACATGAAAGCTGCATATGCTCAAATAAATTTAATTTAATCATTCACACTGTTCCTTGCCAACATTTACAAAGATAATTAATGACCTACTCAGCAGATTTAAGATCTCAGATCTCTTTTTTATAATTGGACTGCCTCTTAATCCACCTGAAAATGCAAAGAAACTTGCCCAAAATGTATTTTTTCTTTCTCTTATCCTTGAAACTCTATAACTAGTGAAAGAATGCTTGCCTATAATACAAGTATGGCTTAACTACATCTTAAGCCACAGTAATAGAACATCTAGGAGCAAAATTAGTGATAGATGCAGTAGAGAACTGTTTACTCAGCTGATATTTCCACTGAGAATTTGGCTCCATAGCCCCATTGATTTGTCCTCGTATACTATTTTTTAATTTATTTTGATTCAAATATTCTATGTTACCAAATCATTCACATGTGACAAACAACCTTAAATCTCATGACATTTTTTTCATTGTATCAAAGGAATGATAAAGTCTATAAAATAATTGTTTAATTTGAAAGGAAATTCAAATTCAGAGTAGGTGTAGGAAGCTAAAATGTATTTCCAATGTATTACTATATATATTTTGCTTACATAAAGTGTATTATCACAGGTGTATATGTATATATGTATACATAGATCAAAATTATAAACAGTTAACATATTCTTCAAATCAAAGTTCTTCACATGCATTTTGTGCAATTTCTTATTACCAGTGAGTATTTGTTACAGGGAATATTCATGAGTCTTAAGAAAAAAATAAATTTCTTCTGATAAAAAATGAAATCTAAGTAAAATGTTCTTCCAAGTAAATTCTGAAGACATGGTAACCACACTGAACTTGTTCTGTCATTAGAAACCTTTTAACTTTTCCATGAACCCTTTTCACACTACATATTTTATGAGGGCAGAGACATATTTACTGTTCATTGTATATATTTATTGGAAACCACTGGTCTATCATTACAAAATTAACTTTTTTTCTGATTATTAATTTCTGATTATTCCAAAAAGTGCCTTTAAATTTAAACTACATAAAGATAGATAGTTCTCACCTAAATTCATTAGTCTCCTATCTCTTAACTAAATTATGGCATCATGCAGAAATCTAAGATAATAAAATTCTATTATTTTAAGTTACTAAGTTTGTGATAATTGTTTTAACACACATTGGGCAAAATTCTCCTAGGAATATCCACACTTAGCCAATGGAAAAGGTGAATTAGAGCCAAGGAAAGGGTGACATAAAGTAGCAAAACAAGAAGGCAAGTCTGAGGCTGAGGTAACATAACAGATATCACAAATGGAAAACTAAGAGAGATGACAATAGGATCTGAGTAAATTGATACATTTACTTTTTAATCAGGCTGCCATCAAATTTCAAATGAATGATTACAGAAGTCACTTCCGTGACTTACAACAGTTTAGTCACTTTATAAAACCAAATGCAATAAATTAGACCAAAGGCAAGGGAGATGGCTTAGTAGATAATATGCTTGCCACAAATATGAACACCAGATTTTGATATCTAGCAATCAATAAAAACTGGGGATGGCAGTATATGCCTATGATTTTAGGACTGGGAAGCAGGCACAAGAGGATTCTGAGGGACTTGTCTGGACAGCCAGTGATTCTAAGTTTAGCAAGAGATCCTGTCCCAAAAATAAGGTGGAGGGCAATAAAGAAAGACACTGGATGCTGAATTTAAGCCTTCATGTGAACATACACAATTGCAGACATTTGAATATCCCACAGACACAGAAAAATAACTTACTAAATAAATAAATGCATAAGACTCTATCAACGACAAATCCTAAAATACAGCTTCTTAACAAAGCTTTGGCCACTGAAATGTCACTGTTGAGATTATGCTAATGAAAGGCCATGGAACTCTCAAAGGGCTTTACAGGATCAGTTGAAAAAGGAAAAGCACATGAAAATTAGAAAATCTCTTTAAGGGTGTTCTTGATCACTTTTTCCAGTAGTGAATGTGAGCTTCTGGGAAACTCACAGTGTAAAAGGGCAATCTTGAACAGTGCTGGCATGGATACAGAAGCTGACTGTATGGTTGAGCTGGCTGTAAGTCAAAGATATAGCATTGCCTTAGGAACAGGAGTTAATGGAACTCATACAGCACCAAGCTGTTGGGTCATGATTATGAGATACCATAGGACTATCGCCTTGAACACACCCTTCCATCACTTAGACTTATTTATTTTTCTGTAATAAGATATAGCTCAGCTGAGTATCCTCTACGGGCCTTTTAACCCTCAGCTCCTTTTACACTGGAGAGAATTTTCATCTCATCTCTCTCCGTTAGTCAGCTGCCCTAAATACAGCCTCTAAGTTAATGAAATCTCCTTGACAACCCCTTCCCCAACGCACACCAAATAGAATTAGAAAGCATAGTATAAGCATGTAGATGGGAAAAACTAATTCAGGATGAGAATATTACATGAATGGAATTACATTACACAAATGGGAAGGCATCAAGAATAAGACTATTCCTCACACCACAGAAGACCCCAACATAGGGCTCAGTAATGTCTTGCAATTATATGTCAGATAGTAAATATTAAAGGACATGTAGGATATATAATGTGTCACTATTGTTTCTTTTATTTCTATAACCTTTAAACACATATGAAGAAAAACTTAGCAGGTGTACAACAGACAGAAACCCACATTTCCCCTATAGGCTACAGTTTGCTAATGTTTAGTCTATCTGATCATAACCAATTTGAGAAGTAGCATCAAGTTTAATTTACAGGTCTTTGAAGAAAGCATATGCATGAAGCTATGAGACTTCAGGAATCTTTCTTAGGGGAGTGTTTCATTTAGTACTATGCGAACTTGTTTGAGGTAAATCTTCCTGTGTAGAATTCAGTACCTCCCAAATGAACACTGCATCACTGCAAAACATGCCAAGTCTGGGACAGAGAAGCAGAGAGCACAACTGATGTGATTGTGCCTCCACAGTAAAGCTGGACATTAATTCTATCACAACCTCTGGCTCAATTTTTTACATTTTCTTAAAGCCTACTGTGCATCCGTACTTACTGGTTGAGTAATCTATTCACATCTGTCATAATGTGAGCCAGGTCATATATATTTTCTAGAGTTTTTTACTTATTTTACCCAGAGCATGCTAACTGACAAAATGTAAATTTGGCCCTTATTCTGTGACACTTGATGTCTTCAGCTAATACTGAATCAGTTATTTTATTTCAAGACTTAAGATAGGTAGGTGAGTTGGGGGAGGATGAGAATGGAAGTAGGGGAGGCCAGGTGTGGGGAGAAGGATAGAGGGAGGGAGGGAGGGAGGGAGGGAGGGAGGGAGGGAGTGTATGGACAGACAGCTGGATCTGGGAGATATTGAGGAGGGATCTGGAGACCAAGAGCAGTGGAAATTCATTAGAGTTCACCATGGAGAACTTGCGGACAACCTCTAGTAATTGCAGATGGGGAAACTGAACAGACCATCTCTGTAGCTGGCAAGGCTCCCAGTGGAGGGACAAGAACACTACCCTTGCCACAAAATCATCAACCTATAAACCATCACCCCCAGGAACTACTGGGACAATGGAAGGGCAGAACCCCATGTCAGTTCAAAGAATGTGTGCCTAATTCTGCAGGGTAGGCAAGGAACTAGAAACTAGGACCGCCAGGAGATGATTTCTAATGGTGTCCTGTTCTAATGATATCCTGTTCTACTAATAAAACTGTACCTAGTCCAGTCTCCATCAGAGAGGCTTCTGCCAGCAGCTGATGGGAACAGATATAAAGGCCCATAGCCAAACATCATGCAGAGCTCTGGAAAACCAGCAGAGGAGGGGAAGGAGGCATTTCAGGGACCAGAGGGGTCAGAGTCATCAAGAGAGCAGGGACCATGAAGTCAATGGTTCAGCACTCTTGGTCTGTCTCACACCCTGAAGAGGAAGACAGGGAGCCTAAAGAGTCTCCTAGATATGTTATATGGCTGTCTGGCTTGGGGTTCCTGCAGAAACCTACAGGGTAGAGTGTATGTGGGGGTTCTCTGACACTTTTGCCTGCCCTTGGGACCCATTTCCTCCAACTGGGTTGCCTGGTCCACTCTCGATGTGCAGGCTGGTGCCTGACCTTGTCCCATTTCTTGTGCCTTATTTGAGCGGTGACCCTGGGAGGACTGCTCTCTTCTATAGGGAGAAGCAGGGGTGGGGGTGTGAGGATGAGTGGTTGGAGATGGGGAGGGTATATAACAGGAACAGAGGAAGGATGGGGAGCTAGGAGGAATGGGGGGGATAGCAGGAGTGTTGATATGCATTCTATGATAGTAGAAAATTAAATTAAAAAAGAAAAAGAAAAAAAATTGGATAAAAATGAAAGACAAAGTTCTGGGAAGGCTTAAAGATAAAAGTGATGTTGGGAGACACCTTCGAAATGTTTACACAGGAAAAAATATGTGAAAGATGTTCTTTTATATCTAATAAAATCATCTATAGTCAAAATGACCAAAAGTACAACATACTAATATATCATATATATTTATATTTAGATGTATATTCACAAACTGTATAGAAGATGTTGTTAATACTTGGAAAAATTTCTATCTTTGAGGAACCTAAAAGTCTTTATGATTTTAGAGGCTGATATTAGAACTATATGCTATACTATAGACCAAATAATTGTGACTATATGTTAGTTCCTAGAACCTGTGAATGTTACAGCAAATAGATGTTCACTGTTTAAATGTTAAGAAACTGAAGTGGGGCATGATGATGCACACTTGCAATCCCAGAATCCCAGAGGAAACAGCAATTCAATCACAAAGTTAAGGTCAGTTTGGGCTGCATAGCAAGTTCCAGGACATTATGTTCTATGTAGCACAATCTATTTCAAGTATAACACACAAATAAATAAATATGATCAATATTTTATGTAAAGAAACATTTAAGCTTTTAATCCACTAACAAAGGATTGCATCAAAAGGCCTATGTGATAGCTAGGAAGGGATCACATCCAAAGGCCTGTATGAAGGGATCACATTTAGAGGTCTTTGTGATGCAGATGGAATGCAGAAAGAATATTAGTAATATTATTCCTGTCCTGTTTGTGCTAATGCTAGGTGAAAGGGATTTCTGTGGTTAAGACAACATAGTGCATTTAAAGGCTGCCACATGCTGCCTTTAAACCAAACTCAGAAGGAATTAGTGGCACACATTTAATCTCAATTCAGATGGAAGAGTTCAGAAGGAGCAATTGGAAAAAGTAGAGGCAGAGTGTGGAAGCAGAATTCAGAAGAAAGTTCAGAGAAGCAACAAGGAAGAAGTAAGTAGAAGAAGAGCTCAGAAAGAAAAGCAAAGAGTTCAGTCAGGCAGTTTAAGTGCAATCAGCTTCAGTTCAGAAGGAAAAGTCAAGAAGAACAGAGTCTGTCTAAAATAAGCCAAGAGAAAACAGAGGGGCAGAAGCAGACAGGTTATGATTTATAGTTCAGAGTTCACAGTACAGCTCAGAGTAAAAAGAAGTAGTTCGGAAGACAGTCAGTCAGAGTGAGCTTAGTCAATAGTAAGTCTTAGAGGCTGAAACATTCCAGGTTTGCAGACTAGACTATACAGAGGCTGAAGCTTTCTTGGTCTAGGCTTAAGATTAGATTGTAAGGAGGCTGAAACTCTCTAGTACCAGGGATTGAATTAGAAAAGAATAAACTGTCTTTGGCCATGAACTGATGAGAATAATCAGAAATAAATAAAAATCCATATTCTAACTCTACAGTTTTACTTATTCTCATATTCATGATGTCATCCTATGAATAAGAACTAGACTAGAGATCCTGCAACTTTTTATGTGTACATGCACTTAGATTGTCCTTTCCTGTTCATTTTTAATTAGGTTAAGATGTTTCTAGTAGCCTTCATCTCATACATTTTATAAGAAGGTTGTAGCCAATTTCTTTTGTGATCCTTCTCTTATACTCTTTTTTGCATTGTCACCATCAACTTTTAGAATTTGTGTTGGATAGAGATTCCTGCTGTCAGTTCTGCAGCACTGTGAATATTGCACTATTACAGAGAAAGGCAAAGTACAATTTCTAGAGTTCCTTCTTTAGAGTGTTCCAAGAGATCTTATGGATAATTAGCATGAACATTTTTGTTGGTGTTTGAGGAAAAAGACAGATGGGTCATTAATCTCAGAGGGCACTGTGGCAAACTCAAATGGCTAATATGCAGTTTACAGCAGCTTATAAGCAAAGCTCCTCTGGCAGATCACTTGCCTTGGTGCAGATATAACCAATAATATCATCCTTCACATCCAATGCTCTGGTTTTAAGAACTCATACACTATATTCCTGATCTCTCTGTTTGAACTTTTTCTCCTCTCCTCTCCTCTCCTCTCCTCTCCTCTCCTCTCCTCTCCTCTCCTCTCCTCTCCTCTCTTCTCTTCACTTCTCTTCTCCTTTCCTCTCCTCTCTTTACCTTTCTTTTCCTTTCTTTCTCCCTCTTCCTCCTTTTCTCATTCTTCTCCTTTAAGTAAAGATTGATCTGAAGACTTTACCCATTTGAGTGACGTACTCTTGCCACTCAGCCATATCACTTGCTTTTATAATGATTTTGAACTCATGATGATTATATGTTTTTTAACTTACGATGATTTTACTTTATGATAATTTTTAACTTATATGTGAACCTGTAAATAATGTATATATGCTATGCCTTAATATATATATGTTGTTTGTTTTTTAATAAAATAATCACATTTTTTGTGAAGAATGTGTACAAATTAATTGAAGAGATGGATGACAGATATAAACAATTGTATGCTACTATGCCTCTTAAGCCCCTACATATTTAGGGAAAATACTAAGGAAAAAGTAAATATGAGCATGACATGCAGTTTTTAAATACATGTACTGATCCTTGAAATAATAGAACATTACCATGTACATTATTGTTATTTTCTTACAATTTCTCAGAAAGCTAAAGAACAATCAAAAATAAAATAACAGAAACTCAGGAACTAGTAGTAGTGTGTAAGGTATTAGTCAGACTGTAAATCAGAAGAGATATAGCTTCACTTATCTCAAGAAATTAAACATAAGAGCCATAACCAAATAATAATTCCATTAAAAGTAACAGTAAGAGGGATAATTAGTTAAGTGTACTTGCCATGCAAGCCTGGTGACCAAAGGTCAATACCTGAAATCCATGTAACTATGAAAGGAAAGATCTAAATCCTTAAATATATATACACATGTACACTAGAGCATGTAGACTCACTATTTAAAAATGCATTTAAAATAATTCCATGAGACCTCTGAATATTAACCCATTTTGCATACAGAATTTATGACAATCAAGCTATAAATAATAAACTCTAGCCCACAAGAGACAAGAAATCTCAACTAGAACTCAGAATTTACCAGGCCTTAACCACCTTTCAGTATCTGAGATTGAAACATAAATGATGTGCTTATAACCTTATAGTCACACATAAAACATAATCAATATAATATAAGTTCAAATTATTATTTTAAACCATTCATTCGATAAGGTTATTTTATAGAAACCTGCCTATTTTTATTGGAATTTTTCCAGTAAAATATACTTATATTTGATATTATCTGTGTTCCCCTGCCCTTATTTTGGTTATACATGCATAAATAATAAATTTATGGTCTGAACTTCTCAGATCTAAAACTTTTATTCACCCAAGTAGTATCCATCATTACTTTCTTAAAAATGGAGAATTTTGAATCCCAATAACCAATAAGGTGTCTTTTTAAAGTAGCAATTTTCAGTTCATTAATTTTTTTGTAAATGCAATGTTATGCAATCCAGTGGATTCTAAGTCTGTATAAAGTTTCCTTTTAAAATTTCTTTTCATGAAACCCAGTATTAGTCTTGCTAGTATGACTAGCAATGTCTCTGACATCAGGATTTATCATTCTACCATTTGATTTATAATTTAGGTGTCACCAGTTGAAACGATGTTCCTAAGTGAAATTTTTCTCAGAGTTTTCAGACAGTCCTGTTAATTATATACATTATTAAACTGCACAGTCATATCCACACCAAAAATTCTGTCACCATTTACAACCCAATAATCTTAAACTCTGTCCACCAAAAGAAAAAAGTGCTTGTCAGCAAATGACATGTCCATCATTCAGCTACATGTCAGATCTCATCTAGGGAAGATTTAGTGATACTATCCAGAGAAATTTAATTATTTTGCTATCTGCTTAGATATTGAGATAAAATAACTACTAGTGTTCATCTAAAATAAAAGTCACAACAGTTAGACAAGAAATTCAAAACAGTTACCAAAAATGATCCCAAACCTTTCCAGGTGTATGTACTCTTGCTTAAGGCAACAATCTCTTATTTGAAAGTAATGGATTCCATTTCTTTATGTAGTGTGTGCTTGCAGTCAGATTGATTATGTTGGATTAGTGATATCTCTAAATACTATAAGCATTATGCTGATTCTGTTGCTTGTTACCTGTTAGTGGTATTCCACGAAATGTTGTCAACACATTGCTTTCTAAGAATGGTAGAATCTTAACACTTTCTACCTATCCATCACATTGAAAGTTCTGTCTTGTATATAGGTGACCTGCTACAAATAAACTGACATTGGAAGCTCATGGTTGCTTGCTCATGAGTTACAGAATGTGAGATCCAATATATAAGGTCATTGATGTGATAGATTAAGGCATTGTGTCAAAAAAAAGGAAAAGAAAAACAACTTACTATTTTGCTGTGTCTTCCTTATACAATTGTCTCACATTTCTAGAAAAACACTGATTATATATAAAGAATATCAGCACTAATATTCTACATCATCCTCCAGGACAACTTTTGAATATTGCATTCTCATGTTTTTGTTTTTGTTTTTTCACATTCAATATCTATACTTTCTCTTATGCTTCCTGTAAAACCTTTTCTGGTGATGAAGTAGCTAAAAAGTATCTGTTACATGAGGAGTAACTATGTGGGTTGCAGAATGAAGGTACAGTATCAGTATGTGAATCACTATTAAGCCTATATAGAAGGCTAAAAGCAAAATTGAGGATTATTTTCTTGGAGTTTACAAAATGACCTCAATAAGCCATTTTCTAACTGCAGAGCAAACCAAATGTAACATATACAGTGCCATTTATTTCTTTTAATGAAAATAGATTTTTATTCATATAGTATATACTGATTATGGTTTCCCTTTACCCATCTGCTCCCAGATCGTTTCTGCATCCCTACCCACTTAAATCCACGTCCTTATGTCTCACTTTCTCATTAGAAAAAAAGTCATCTAAAAATACTAAGATAAAATAAAAACAAATAAACTAGATAGGACAAAACAAACAAGCAAGCAAGAAAAAGAGCCAAGCCAAAAGAAAAAAAAAAGCGCTCCTCTCTCTCTCTCTCTCTCTCTCTCTCTATATATATATATATATATATATATATATATATTGTATATATATAAATATATATATACAATATATATATATATATATATATATAATTGAATCCAATAAAAACATAAAATCATAAACCAGAATATATACTAAAAGGAACTTTAAGATTACAAAGTAAAAAAGAAAAGAAACTTCAAAATGGACATCAAGTCTGGAGTCTGTTTTGTGTTAGCCACCTACTACTGGACACAGGGCTGCCCTTAATAGTGTTTTGTATATCCAGTGAAACTCTATAGAAGAAAACTTATTTTTTGTTATCATTTGGAAATAGCTTCTGCATTATGGATGGAGATTTGTGCCCACTTTCCCTCTCTGCTCTAAGACACCATCTGGCTTATATATGTGCAGGCTCTGTACATGCTGCCACAGTCTCTTGTGACTTCATATATGTATTAGTCCTGCTTTGTTTTGAAGGCCTTGTTTCCTTGGTGTGCTCCATTCTCTGTAGCTTTGAAAATCTTTTCTGCTCCCTCTTGTGCGTGGTTCTCTGAGACAAGAAAGGAAAAATTTTATGGAGTAAACACAGAAACCCACAACTGGATAATGTGCAAAGAATGCCATTTATTTTTAAAGTCTTTGAAAAACTCATTTTTGTGATTAACAAAATGCTAAAGCATTGGATAACAAAATTTAGGGCACAACAAGAGGAATATGCAGTTGTATAACCCTAAATATGTATCTACTTTGTTGAAAACTAACACTGTAACCCAAATTTAAGCTCATAGACAGGACACAGTTGAATATATTAATTATATATTAATGACATGAACCATACTGCTTACATGTAACATCTTATACAGTCATTTCTGCTATAATAAGAGGACAATATCATTGATCAAAATTTACTTCAGATAAATATTTATATTGCAAAAGATTTAGCTTCTAACCCAGATCCATTCTGAAAAAAAAAATGATTAAAATAAAATCTTAGACTTGAAAGTGACAGAACAATTTCAAAAAACCAAATATACCCACACAAGTTACAGCCAAAATGAATGTTCCATGTATCATCATGGAAAAAGGAACATTTCCTCAGCCGATATACAACTGAAAAAAACCTGATACCTGGTTTCAACTACTATATATAAAAATACTAAGAAGTAATTACCCCTGACTTTACATCAAGAAAAGCCTGGAAAAGAGTGAAATACAATGATTTTTCTTGGACTTATTAAACAGTTGAGTAAAGTAGAAAAAAAAATTACTGCCATTCTGAGATCTGGACAGACAGGAACACTCAAAGAGTCACAGAAGCCAAGGAGTCATAAACTAGTAAGAGCACCTCAGATATAACTTTGATGAATTGCTGGAGAATGAAAGTAGACTAACATCCAAATAAAATATAGCCATTTTTCATGCATGAGCTCACACAATTCTATGAGTTTCATTTCCTGAAAACCTACCAGATTCTCTCAGTAAAGATGCCATAAACACCACCCATGGCTCTGATAGGAAAAGAAGTGTAAGCGTTAGTGAAAATGCCAAAAACCTTTATATAACAAACTCACTCTGGCTAGCTCCCTCTGAACTCGGAGCTGTACTGATCACTCACTGTTCTGGCTGAAACTCTTCTCCAAACTGCTGGTTCAAACTGACCTTCTGAGCTGGCTGTTTCTAAGTCCTTCTGACTCTGGCTGATTCTGCTTTATTCCTCCAACTTCTCTGACTGAACTGCTCTGCCTCCCTTCAAACTAACTCTTGGTGTTAGTTGACTCTTTCCCAAACTCACTTTTCCTGTATAATACTGACTGATTCTGCTGAACTGCCTCTGTGCCTTATCTGATTGATTCTTTGACTGACTGCTTGACTCTCTGAGCTGAGAACCATGAACTGAGAGCCATGAACTAAGAGTATAATCTACTTTGAACTGAGTGCTTCAGTTTACATGCCAAGAGCTGGGATTAAAGGCATGGGCAACCACTGCCGTCCATGTTGGGTTACTGAAAGATGTGTGCTGCATTCCAGCAGGATACAGACCTTGAATTTGATCCTTTCCCAGAGCAACAATGTTGCTGAATAGAAAATATTAAATATGCCACTAGAGGAATGCTTTGGAAAGTAAAGTCAAATAAGTAAACAACACCTGTCTAGCTTTCACTGTGTTTTATGATACAATGTAAGTTTCTAGAGAATAAAAGACATCAGTTAAGTACTCAATTGTAAACCATTTAAACAGCAAGGCCAACTTGTAAGATGTGTTTCCTGGTGCAATTGTGGCAAGACTTACAGGGGTAATCAACTTCTTTTGAATTAAATTTAATGGATAATTTCAAACCCATGGCTACACAGATGGTAGATTGTTAAAATCAATGAATCTCAAAAAAAAAAAAAAAAAAAAACCAGAAAGGCATGAGTGTGGACAGGGACCTATAGAGAAGAGTGGGAAATGAATAGGGTTGGAGAGAAATTAAAGTGTTTGGTAAAAAAGAATAAACTAAATCCATGTGTGGTATTTTCAAACAACAAACCCAATCAATGCAACAGAGTAAATTTTTTAAAAATGATAGACATAAAAGTAACAGCAAATGAGTCAATATTATATTTGAAGACTTAAACATTTCTTTTGCTGGTGATAATAAAACAAAGGGCAGCAAATCATAAGAGACATAGATGACCTGATCACACTAACCGTTTTTTTTTTAAATAACATTACCATTATAAAATACCCCATTCAGTCAGGCAATGGTGATACATGTGTTTAATCCTTGCGTTTAGGAGGAAGAGGCATGCAGATCTCTGTGATTCTGAGGCCAACCTGATCTACAGGTAAACTCAAGGACCTCCACAGTTACAACAGAGAGACCTTGTCTTGAAGATCAAAAACAAAACAGAACAAAATACTCCATTCAAAAACAGTAGAGTACATAGATTATATAGTAGACAATAAATGTTCTAATGGGAGCAGTGGAAGTTCAAATAAGTACATAGATTAAAAAAAAACAACTTCCTTTAGAAGAGCATTGTGTATTGTGAAGTATTGTGAATAAAATGGAAACAATGATAGCACAATCATTGGAGAAGTGTTAAAAATTAGTGGAATGACTAGTGTTTTTTGGTTTTTGTTGTTTTTTTTTGTTTTGTTTTGTTTTCTAAGCATACAAAATTTACCAGAGACTTCCATGACATGCCGTCATAGTTACTTTTCTATTTCCGTGACAAAACACCATGGCCTAGGTAAATTATAAAAACATTTAATTTACGGCTCAGTGTTCCAGAGGATGAGACTATGGCCTTCATGATGGGAAGCACTGCAGCATCCAAGCAGCCATGGCACTGGTCCAGGAGCTGAAAATTTACGTCTGATCCAGAAGCAAGAGGCAGAGAGAGCTAACTGGGAATAGAGAGAATGTTTGAAACCTCTAAGCCCACCACCAATGACATATGTCTTCTAACAATGCCAAACATCCAAATTCTTTCCAAATAGTTCCATCAACTAGGAAGCAAATATTCAAATACATGAACCTATGAGAGCCATTCTTTTTCAAACCGTACCACTTCATTCCCTGGACCCCAAATACTCATAACCATATTAAATGGAAAATGTACTTAGTACAATTTCAAAAACCTCCATAGTTTCTCAATGTCAACAGAGTTCAGAAGCCCAAAGTCTCTTGAGAGAGTAAAGCAATCTCTTAACAATATTCACTGTAAAATTAAAAAGCAAATTATATGTCTCCAGCATATAATTTTACAGAATATGCATTACTATCCCAAAAGGAAGGAAAGAGGGCTTAATGAGAAAATACCAGACCAAAGCAAAACTAAAGCACAGCAGGACAAATTCAAATCCTACAATTACAAATCTTCTGTCAAAGGTCTTAAGGAGTTACACCTTTCCAGCTTGAGTAACTGCAACACACTTCTCTCTCTTGGGCTCATTCCACTCCCTGTCTACAGCTGTCCCTTGCAGGTATTACATGGTTCTGGCATCTCCAACATCTTGGGGTCTCCAACTTAATCCATGCTTCACCTTCATGGCATACAATGGCCTCTCTGCAACTCCATGATGGGACTCCTCTGGCATATACCTGGCCCCTTATGACTTTCCTTAACCTTGGAGGAAGATTCTACAATCCCTTTACTCCTTTATCCCCCATAACTCTAAAGCCAGAACTAAGAGGCAGGTGCTACCAAGTTCTGCACCCTGCTTGAATGGAACTTTGAATGAAATTACATTTGCATAAAAATCTTTTGTAACTTCTTTTTAGGCAGAGGAAATCCCAAAGGATTTTTCTTTTCTCAAAATGCAGGATTAGCAAGATAAGTGCTCTTGCCTGGGGTAGGCTCTTGACCTGAGAGGACTACTCTCTTTTCAGTTCTGGCCTCGTTTTATCACTTCCTGCAGAAGCTTTGGCTCCAACATTAAATTTCTTGGTGCTCTTTTTCTCCCGAAATTGAACATATTGCATTTGATGTTGCCCAGCTTGCTTTTTTTCGTTTTAGATTTGCATAAAAGTGATCACTAACAACCACAGTACAAAGTCAGTACTAGACTGCCTTGAAATCTCCTTTGACAATGAAATTAGTTCAAAACTCTTCAATTTAGCCTCAGGAATATGTAGACATATTTTGGGGTCAAAAGATTTATTCTTTGCTAATTCAATTACTGGTCCTAGTCCTAGAGCCCTGGAGCAGTTTGGCCTTCATACATTTAATCTTCAATATTCTAGCTCAGAACCTAAAGGCTTCAGCCTCAGCCTCCCTGCAATTTAGACCATGTAAGCCTCTGAGAATTGCTGCTGACTGAGCCACTCTGACTAGTTCCTTCTGAACTCAGAGCTGTACTGATCAACTCATTCACTGTCCTGGCTCAAACTCTTCTTCAAGCTGCTGGTCAAAACTGATCTGCTGATCCAGCTTACTCTTTCTGACTGAACTCTTCTGACTCTGGCTGACTCCCGCAACTTCTCTGACTGAAATGCTCTGCTGGGCTTCAAACTGACCCACTCTTCCTGTCTGATAGTCTGATACTGACTTCTGACAAGCTGCCTGCGTATCTGTCTCCATCTCCTCAGATTGCTCAGACTGCCTCAGACTGCTTCAGACTGATTCTGTGTCTCTGTCTCTGACTCTGTCTCTTATCCTCTGTGTCTCTTATCCTTCATGTGTTATTCTCTGTCTGTATCTGCTCTCTGAGCTAAGAGCTGCTTTTCTGTGGTGAGAGTTGGGCATGTCTTTACTCTGACTCACACTGCCAAGTCTTCCTCTGATTTGTCACTTTGGCTGCCCTTCACTCTGATTCATCTCAGATATCACTTCCTTTCTAACACTGACTCTTTTCTGAGTTCTGCTTCCTATCTCCCAAGTGCTGTGATTAAGGGTGTATACCACCACTGCTGTCTGAATACTGGGATTAAAAATGTGTACTAACATTCTTTCTACATTCCAACTGGACCACACAGGCCCCTTAATGTGATCTTTTCATATAGACACTTGGATGTGATCCCTTCATATAGACCTCTGACACCTAGAACTGGACCTCTATAGTCCACATTTCACTCAGTATTACTGTATTCTAAGCTCCTATTAAGATGACCCATTAAGCTCTGCTTACAGCATTCAACCACTTTCCTAACCCAAATTTCAAAAATTTCACATTCCTCCAACAAGCAGCATGTTCTCTCACAGCAACACTCTACTTATTGTACAAACTTCTGTTACTTTTCTATTGTAGTGACAAAACATTATGGCCAAGGTACCACATAAAAAGGGCACTTAATTTGGTGTTTATGGTTCCAAAGGATTAATCCATGACTATCTTGGTGGGGAACATGCCAACAAGCAGGTAACCATGATGATGGAACATCACGATGAAAGCTTGCATCTGATGCACAAGCAAGAGACACAAAGAGAGAACAATAACTGGGAATGCTGTGAGAATTTGAAGCATTCAACCCCACTCCAAGTTATATACCTCCTCCAACAAAGCTAAATTGCCTAATCCTTCCCAAGGAGTTCTACCAACTGGGGGTCAAGCATTCAACTACATGAACCTATTGGGACCATTATCATTCAAACAACAACCACAAGTACCAACATTAAGGTCTACTACCAGCTTTGAATGTACCTTTCAAACTCCTGAGTGGCTTGTGCCATTAAAAGAAATATATTTTCATTATTTATTTTTTTAATTTTCCCTCCTGAACATATCTACCATACATCTTGGAGTTTACATATATGTTACATCAGCTTTGGTGCAAACTCTAAAAACAGACATTTCTATATTTTCTTGTTATTCTGTAATGTAGAAAACTAGAGAACAGTTGAGTAGGTTTTTGTTCAAATGAAAAGAATTAATAGTATCAAAGAGATGTACATTTTAACAACTTTAAGTTTGATACTTTAATTACAAGCAAATCATACTCAAGGCATATTCCAAATCTTTTATATTCAAGAGGAGTAAATGGTAAAGATCCAAAAATATGTGGTTATACTTGCTCAAAATTACAATTTTGTCAAACCTAAAGAGAGAACTCTTAAAATTATCTAAGAGTGATTCCTTGGCAAATCAATACAGCTGAATTAAAAAGCTAAACTAACCTATGTGATTTCTCATTTTTGAAATTCAACTGGATACTTTCTAGAACAATCTATCTATAATGACTTGTTTCATTTTGTATTGACAAAACAAAAACTATTTAATTAGGCACTTAAGTTTCTTTGTACAGAAAGTTTCCCATAGTAGCTACTATTTTATTAAAGAGACACCATAACCATGGAAACTTATAAAATAAAAATATTTAATTTGGGGCTTGCTTACAGTTCTAGGATGTTAGGCCATAATCATTATGACAGGAAACATGGTGGCAGGCAGGCAGCCATAGTACTGCAAAAGTAGCTGAGACTTACATCTGATCCACAAACACAAAAGAGTGAGACAAGGCTTGGCATGAGTTTTTGAAACCTCAATGCCCACCTCCAGTGACACATCTCCTACAACAAGGACACAAATTCTAATCCTTCCTAAACAATTAACTGTCTGAGAACCAAATATTCAAATATATATTAGCCTATGTGAAACATTCTCACTCAACACATCATAGTGACTAAAGTATTCTAATATATTATTGTTTTACTTACAAAACAGTTATTGAATCTTTAGTTTTATACATCTCAGATTTGCTTGGGGCATTGTAAAATTACTTGCTTTTAAATTTTGCATAAAAGTTAATACAGATTAGTGTATATAAATTTCAATTATGCTCCTCTCTCAACATTTTCTTTTTCTATTTTCCTCTGTATCCTGAAGAATGAATATTACATAAAGGTCATTTTTTTGTCTCATAGTTGTAACCTCTCTTTATGCTGTGTAAAATTCTATTAAAGAACTAGCTCATATAAAGAGAACTATACCCTTTGAAGGCCAAACTGAGCAGGCCACATAAATTTAATTCACCACGCTATATATGAAAAACTACACCTGAAACTCTCTAACGTTAGACATCCAAAATTATTTTATTTCACACTGGAGTTTTTAATCTGTTGTTGTAGGGGTGATGATAAATGTGGTGATGGTGGTGGTGGTGGTGGTGGTAGTGGTGGTGGTGGTTGTGTGTGTATGTGTGTGTGTGTGTGTGTGTGTGTGTGTGTGTGTGTGTGTATGTGATAGTGGTTTAAACTAATATCCTCACACATACAACAACTTCATTACTGAAATCTATTACTATCATTTTAATTTAGTGTTCTGAGACTAGGTCTCATTAAGTTATACAGAATGGCCTTGAACTCACTCTGTAGCCTAGGTAAGGTGTGAAATTACAATCTTCCTCTCTTTGCCTCACTACAAGCCAGGACTTAAGCTTATACCACTTAACATGACTATTTCACATCTTTAAAAGATAATTCTTAAAATTTTTGTGGTCTAGCAGATTACATTCACCTTAAGTCTTACACAACTCAAGTACTGCCTTCAAAGAAAGATATCAGATATAAGTTGTACTTCTGTATAGATCTGTCAACTTTGTTTTCCTTGTCCTCAGAATGAACATATTACTTTCAAATCAATGTATCCCATTCAAATTGTTTTCTATTCATATTTCCATTTCAGGTAACTGAAGCTTTTCTTTGATTCATTATTCTTTCATCTTGTCCTTTATTGATCATGTACCACTTATTGTACTCCTTATCAGCATATATCTTCTCGTAGTCACCTATGTGACAATCGTCAGCTAGAAAATATTAGAACCAGTCTATACAAAATTAATAGAATTTTGGTCATTCTTATAACATATTCTCTTATTGCTTACAAAAATAATTCATAATTTCCAACTTGTCAAAGTTACACATAAGTAATCATAATAAACCATACCTTTGCTGTGAGCTTTAATATAATACAAAGAGGTCTTTATTATTCATAAATACATTAGATACTATCATCTTATTTTACATGCATTTACATATTTTACATGCAAATATATTTTCCTAGAATTCACTTAATAGAAAAAGGCTATCAACTTATTAGTTAGCTACCAAAATGTTTAGTGCCCAATGGTTATTTCCTATACAAACCAATTTTTATGTCTGTTTCCACTCAGCTTGATTGATAATTTAAAATAAATTGCTTAGGTGCAATTTATATGCCAAGTTTTGAACCTGAATCAATGAATCGACTTTTACATCTGGTGTGAATCTACATCTACAGTATGGCATAACCACATAGTATCACAAACTAATCTGTCCCATTTAAAATTTCTCAAACAGCATCAAAATATTTTTTTCTTAAGTGAATATATATGGATTTAACATCAAATTTTCTAATCATGACCTTTATCACAAAGTTCTTCACAATACAGAACTGTATCTAAGCCACACATAATGGTCCTCATAATTTCTGCCTCAGTCCACTATAAAGTGAATTCGTAATATTTTATTACTGGATTGTACAACAGAAAAGCATATCCTTGGACTCAAAAAGGAGAAGTGAGAAAACACAGGTCACTATCACCAATTACTGGGTATCCTATTTGGAAATCTTCCTATATTGTGCTTCTTGCTGCTTGTTTCTTAGGATTTCTCTCTTCTCTTCCATCTGAGAAAGAACTCACTTAACACCAAGTCCTTGATCTAACAATAAATTTGTAGAGTAATAAAACTCTAGGAGCTTTTAAAAAAGCTTCCAGTAACATCTAAAAGGTGTCAATTTGATTATTTTTTCTGATTGATTAAGGATCACAAAGTAAAATTCAAGTGTAGAATGAGTAAGAAAATTTATGACAAACACAAAGGTTTTTTTTTATTATTCTTAATTATACTGTCTGGCTTTTTTAATTTGGGATAATATGAGGTATGCATAATAAAATTCTAAATTTTAAATTTTATTTTTGAAGTCATGCAGAAACAGATTTCTGAGGCATAAAAAGACATAAAACTAAAACCAAAGAATTTAATCAAAATTTAAAAAGCTGCATAAATGAAATTCATTATATGTAACTTTCTATGTGAAGCATCTTTTTAGTGAAGCATATGTTACTATCTAATTCAGAATATGTCAACAGTATTATCATTCAGGACGTGATTATAGGAAATAAAAATGTGATAAATACTGTTCTGTTTGTGCCTGTTGTAACTCAGAACAAAAGAACGTTAAACTCAAAACAGACTTGAATACCGTCTTAGTAAAGTGCAAGGGAAAATGAAGGCATCAATAATTTACAAGTTTTTTGCCATATAAAGAATGGTTGATGGTTTAGAAATCATAGCACACAGAGTTTGTGAAATGTCTATGCAAACATAAACTTGATCTTTTAAAAGTTCATAATATAGCCAGGCGGTGGTGGTACACACCTTTAATCCCAGCACTCGAGGGAGGAGAGACAGGCAGATCTTTGTGAGTTAGAGGCCAACCTGGTCTACAGAGTGAGTTCCAGGACAGCCAGAGTTACAACAGAGAAACTCTGTCTCAAAAAAATTTCACAATATAAAATTATTCATAAAATAGACATTGTTTTAAAAAAAAATGCTAGTTGCTGAATAGCAACCAAATAGAAACCAAAACCAATACCAACCAAAACATAACAGTAAACAACTTGGAAGAGCAACTCAAAGTTGGATACTCCTCCATACATGTTTCACAATGAGACTTCCTCCAATTAGCTTTTGTAGATTGTCTCATCATAGACAATTAGAGCTAGTTCACAAAAATTGTCTCATTCAGAGCATGTTTTGAGAGGGTTTATAAGATCCCAGTTGAGCTACCAAACATGCTTTGTTTTCCTAATTGAAAACTTAGAAGGTAATAACCTCCTCTCAATCCATAGAAAGCTGGAAACCCTAGGATACAAAGCAGTTTCCAAAGAAATTTAAAATAAAATCATGTATCATTAAAAATTGAACAAAACAAACCAAGCATGTCTCCCAAAGAAAGCGAAAACATGCCTTTGAAACAAACAGTAAGTCACCACTGTTCATTGCAGAGTGGCATGTCAGTTACAGAGTGGCAGAAAGAATGTGCAAGTTGCCAAATTGAACTAATTCATGTTCTGAATTAAAATAAAACACCCTCAATGCTGTGGGCCACTTCAATTCACCAGTGTTCCTAAGGATCGCTGTGATCTGTCTTGGGAGAAATATAGGCATTGAGCTGGTGCTTTGGCTCATGCCTCACTTCTCCACAGGCACCATTCCACTTAAAATTCCTTAACTGCATGGTGACACATGTGCCAAAACCTCTGAAGGAGAAGAATGAGGAAATTCCTGCTAAATTCCTATTAATAATAAAATGAGTTGACATAGTCTCCTTTAGTTGCACAGAAGAAATGTCATCTCAAGATCCACTTTCTAGTGTAGCCTCAGTGCTTCTATCTTTAGCTATTAGAATCCCAGCAAGGGTTTAGATTCAATAATCAGGAGTGGTTATATCATTCCAACAGCTAAAGGTAAAAATTTATATCCCTCTTTCCATAGAAGTACAAATTCTTATAAATCACCACAAAAATTTCAGAGTGCTATGATGATTTTTTTAAATTCAACAACCAAACACAAATATGTATAATGCATTAATTATGCAATAGCCCTTTAAGTGCAGTGATTCTAAGAGACACATTCATAAACTTGTATATTTTACACTCAATGAGCTTAGATTATTTAGTACCATAATAAAAATAAGAATGTATTTAAAAACACAACACTCACACATCCTAAACTCCTTTAAAGCTTCACACTTGGCATAGAGCAGCCCATTGGTAAAAGTGTGTTTTATGAAAGAAGAGGTTTTCCCTGTGTTAGCTTGAAGTATTTCCCATAAGTTTCAAGGAGATGATGATTCATTGACACAATCTTGAATTCTACAAAGCCAAAATATATTTGAAAGATCTCTTACGAGAAATTGACTTTAGTGATATGCTCTGTTGAAGAGATCTGATACAAGGGATGAATTTCGTACTAAGGCTGTCCTTTTTATTCAGTTGAAACCCAAAATATAAATGATACATTATTTTGAAAATCTACATATGCATTGGATAAGAAAGAATACAGACCATAAATGCTATGCTACCTGCTATTGCTTAACAGATTTTTTTTGATTCAATAAAAACAGGTAGTGTTAAGCTTACCTTGTTCTTTTTACCATACAATCACTAATGTTAATTGATTCCAGGTATTAGCAATAAATTTTACTTCTGCCCTTTTCTAGTCTTAATACAAATGTTCCAACTCAGGATTTTTTGTGTGTACTACTTCAAGCCCGTTCCTTTCTATTTGGTCTGGCTACTTCTGTTAAGTGTCTGCTTAATCACTTCAGTGTTTCCAAATTCTTTTCTAAGATAAAGCTAACATTTCTTATCATGTCATACAAAGCCCTTCATGGTCTGACTCCGATCTATTTTTGATCCACATTTTTTCCTGGGATTTCCATTCATATCATCAGCCCTACTTTACCCACATATCACTGTATTTCAGAAATATTAAACACGTAGAGGTAAAGCCCTATAGATCTTACAGCCAGAGAGAATAATGATAGACACAGTAATGATGACCATGTGTAACCATGCTATGATTCCTATTTCCTGTGAATATACTGCCGTGAAAAGGAGGCTCTTAAGACATGATTAGGGGTCTGAAGACATGTCTCAATAGTTAAGTGTCGGTACTGCTCTAGCAGGGGACCCAAGATCAACTCCCTGTACTCATGTTGGCTAGCTCACAAACACCTGTAACTCCATTCCCTGAAGGATAGGATGCTTCTGGGCAATGCAGATACAGTACTCACATGCATAATCCCACACACAGACACACAAACATCCACAGAAATAAAGATACATTTCTTAAATATATGATTAATTTCAATATTTTTGGATGAGAACAGTCATTATTATTTCTTAAATATATGATTAATTTCAATATTTTTGGATGAGAACAGTCATTATTATCCTGGTGGATCCATTATAATCATTGTAGGGTAAGAAGAGAGATGAATAGGACAACAGAAGTGAAGGTCAGAGAGAGGTTATAAGACTGGATTTCAAAAAACATGTAATGTAACTGGTTCTCAGAAGTTGGGAATGACTGAGAAATAGATTTTTTTCCAGAGCATCCTGAAGAAATATGACCATGTTGACAACTGAATCTTAAGAATTTTAACCTCCACAACTGGAAGACAGTAACTGTATCTTGCTTAAGCTACTAAAGATGTGATAACTTGCACAACAATAGGAAATTATACCTGTGAATCTAGTATTGTTTATTCTTTGTAAGACCTTCAATAGCAGATATGGTGTATGGTTCATCTTTCTAAACCCTAGATAATTTAGTCCAATTGCTTGTTTACAGTTGTTTTTTCTACAAAGATCTTTGCTGAACATGAATATTAACTACAAATGACTCGTGAATAGGAAACAATAAAGCCTGTAGCATCACCACTTCTAAAGTTATGACAGGCAGAAGGGTTTAAAAATGTGAAAAGTAATGTTTTTCTTACAAAAATAAGTTTTCCATATGCTTCTAAGTGAAACAATCATCACACTTACATGAAAATTATATGAACAATTTTCAGAATATGATTCATGAGTATGGTAGCCTAAAAAATGAAGTGATTGCACCTTAAAAAATAGAAAAGAAAAGGATAAGTCAATTCTCATTTTATTTATTTCATTTACTAAACTCCCCACAGTGTTTTAATGAGGAATGTAAAAGGTAAATTTCTCTAAACACTTTAATTTTATCATATATCCAGGAATACCTGATGTTAGTCCAAGTTATCATGAATTTAATACTTTGTCTTCAATAAATGTTCACCTATGCTTGTTTACAAAATCAAATGGAATTGTTTTCTCTTCACTTGAAAATTTCTTCCATACATGAAACTTTAAATGGTATAAAAATAAACATAAGTATTCCTATACATTATATATGCCTTCAATGTTTGGAAGCAGAAACTTTTGAAAGTTTATGAAGCTTGCTATTCTATGTCTGCTTGCAGTTCTGTATGTGCATATATTTGTTTGTGTACATTCATTCTATTTCATTTAATTTAAAAGGTATTTACAACTATTTCCTTTCCCACTCACCACTGAAAAGGTAGTTCAGGTTGAACTCAACATCACAAAGTAGGCAATGGTGGACTTTATCTTGAAGCAATCTTCTCAACTCAGCCTCTGGTGTGTTGAGATTACAAGTGTGCACCACTACACCTGACTAGAAGCTTTTCATTTAAAGTATTTTCATCCAAGCATTTCTTTTTAGTCTTTCCTTTGAGGATATTGGGTAACAACATTTTTTAAAAACAATGTAATTTGGCCTAGTGAATAGTTCCTTCCATTTCACCTTACTGTTTTTAGCTGTTTTCATGTCTTGTTGCAAATGAAGTCTAATGGATAGCAGAAAGGTATAAATCAAGAATTGCAGAATTATTCATAGAGATTTTTCACTTTTCAAAATCTACCAATAGCTTATTTACATTAGCAAGGAAATACAAATTATTTAATGTATTCATCTAATTTTCATACCTGAAATATTAAAATGGCAAATTTTTAGATTTAAAAGCCTGTAATTCCAGCTCAGAAGCAGAAGAAATGAAAATTTCCAAGGCAGTTTAGGCCACATAGTTAGGTTAGGAAAGTTTTGTTGTTTTAAAACAATATTCTGAAATAAAAATATAAATTTTTTGTAAATGTAAATATAAAATGTCTCTGAATGGCAGAGACATTTAAAAGGACTTTTAATACTCTACAGCACGAATGTACTTGACCATAGTTTTACATTTGAGGGAAGAGGGTTACAAATTGGTGTGCCTTAAGAAGTAATTACATCTTAATTTCAAAAAAATAAAAGTAATAAATATAATGGAATGAAAATATGGAACTTTTATATCTCCTTAAAACTCTCAATGATCTGTAAGGCAAAGCACACTATGAATAGGACAAAACAATAGCCTAAAAATGAGGAAGATTTTCACTAACTCACTTCCCGTAGGGGGCTAATATCCAAAATATATAAAGAACTCTAAAAACTAGATATCACAAAAATAACCCATTTAAAAAATTGGGCTACACATCTAAACAAATGGCTGAGAAACACTTAAAGAAATGCCATGGCCATCAGGGAAATGCAAATTAAAACTACTTTGAGATTCCATCTTACACTTGTCAGAATGCTAAGATCAATACACAAGTGACAGCTCATGCTGGTGAGGATGTAGAGCAGGAGGAACACTACTTCATTGCAGGTGGGAGTAGAAACTTGTACAGACACTGTGGAAATTAATGTGATAAGTCCTCATGAAACTGGGAATCAATATACCTCCAGAGCCAGTTATACCATTCATGGGCATTTACCCAAAGAACACTCCATCATACCACAATGACACTTGTTCAACTATGTTCATAGCAGCTTTGCAGACATTGATATTTGTGTTGAATTATTAATTATATTTGTGGGTTCATGGAAGAGGACAGTTTGTTCTTTGTTAATTCAATCCCTGGTCCTAGAAGGTTTCAGCCTCTGTGCAATCTAATCTTAATCCTAGACCTGGGAGGCTTCAGCCCCCGTACAATATAATCTGCAAACCTAGAATATTTCAGTCTCTGAGACTTACTGCTGAGTGAGCTTACTCTGACTGGTTGTCTTCTAAACTACCTCTTTTCACTGTGATTCATATTGTGAACTCCAAAATGTAAGTTGTAGCCCATCTGCTTCTGACTCTACTTATTCTTGACTTTTTCTGCCCTACTTGGCTTCTCCTTCTGTGTGAATTGTCGGTGAGCTGACTGAACTCAAACTGCCTGACTAAACTAACTCTCCACTTCTCTCTGTTTATCTGCTTCTCATCTCCGCTTTCACCTTGCTTTCTCTCTGAGCTCTGCTTCCACACTCTGATTCTACTTTCTAGCCCTGTTTTCTCATCGGCCTCTCTTATGAACTGAGAGCCTCCATTTATATACTGAGAGTTGGGATTAAAAGTGTGTGAGGTTTAAAGATGTGTACCACTACTTCTTCTGAGCTGGGATTAAAGGTGTGTGTTACCCTAGAGCAGTCATACTGCCAGATCAAATGTCTATCACATAGCCTTCCAATGTAATCCTTTGCTGGAGCAGTAATGCTACTAGATTAAAATATTAAATGTTCATCTACACAGCTTTATTCATAACAGCCGGAAACTGGAACCAACCAAGGTGTCCCCCAACTGAAGAAAGGATAAAGAAAATATACATTTTCACAATGGAAGATTACTCATCTATTTAAAAAATGACACCACAAATTTTGCAGGAAAATGAATGGAATTAGAAGACAATCATCCTGAGTGAGTGAGGTAGCTCAGTCTCAGAAAGACAAAATCAGTATGTACTAACATATATGTAGATATTAGCTGTTACAAAAAGGAAAAAGGTCCTACAACCTCATACCCAGAGAGTATGCTACAAGTAGGGCCCCCATTGGGGATGCATGGGTTTCTCTAGTAAAGGGGTAACAGAACAGAGGTCACAGGTTTGCTTAGAGAGGATTGGAATAGGAACAGAAGGGACCAGGTTGAGGGAGAGAGATGGAAGGAGTGAATATAGATATAGACTGATTAGAATTGGAGGGCATTTAGTGCATGTGGATGGGATCAGGAAATCTAGTGCAGGGAAGATTCATTGGAATCTATGAGGGAGTTCTCTAGTAATGGGGACTAGAGAATCTGAACAGATCATCTCCTGTAACCATGCAAGGCCCTCAGTGGTAAGAATGGGACACCATACCAAGCAATAAAATTTTTGACCAATAATCTAGCCTCCCTACAGGATCCACTGGGACTATGGAAGGGCAGAAGCCCCCATGCCAAAGGAGGGAGATCGTACCTGACACTTCAGGATAGGACAATAACTAAAGACTGGATAGCTATGAGATGATTTTTAATGACACCTTACTCTACTCACAGATTGATACCTAGCCCATTCTTCATTACAGACGCATCCTCCTGAAGCTCTTGGGAGCAGATGCACAGGCCTAGCATCAAACATTGTGCAGAGCTCAGAGGAATTCCATGGAAGAGGAGAAGGAGAGATTGCAGGGACCACAGAGATCAAGGATGCCAGAAGAACAAGGAGACTGAGGTGAGGAGGAAAGGTCTAGGGGAGAGGGTAGATGGTGGTAACTGGGAAGAATGGAGAGAAAATGAAGGCAGTCAGGATGTATTATACTTGAAAAATAAAATAAAAATAAAAACAACTCTCAGTGAAATGTGTATTAAACTACAGCATCAAACATGTAGTTAAAAAAATTAAATAAATCAGAGGAAAAAAGTTTCTAAAATAACATTCAATTAATCTCTGAGGAATAATTCATTGAAAAAGTTTTCCCATATTTTTTGCTTTTTGTATTTTTATGTTCATTGCTGCATTTTTTATCAATACCCCAAAGCCACAAGATGGCATTGGAGAGTCCAATTACTTTATAGAACATATTTAGTCAAAAACTGCAATAATCTTAGTAGCCTTTTTTTCTGATAGAAAATACATTCCAAAGGGAAAGTTCCTAGTACATTAGAAAATGAGAAAACAAAGGAAACTTTTCTTGACATATATATAAAAATATATATATATATATATATATATATATATATATATATTTCCATTATAATTTACACACATAATATTTACATTATACATATAGCATGAAGTAACTGGAATGTGCAGTTGAGATTAAAGTAAATCAATGTAACAAACCTAATTTTAAAATATTGTGGTATAGTTAATAAAATACAAATAACAAGGAGTGTGATAAACACTTAGAAGACATTCGTGACACTTTAAAAATCATATCTTTATATATAACCCTCAGAGATGTTAAAGCTTGGTAAAGCTGGCTATAATCTGGCCTCAGGCAACACTTCCAATGTGGAGGTATCATAAAAGATCATAAATCTATCAAAAGAAAGTTTTCTTAAATAATTTCTTTTAATAATTAAAAGATTTTATTATTTTGAAATGTCAAAGTCACTTTTACCTAGATGTGTTACAACCTGCAATGTAATTTTTTGATGCAGGGTCTCATTGTGTAACCTGGACTGGCCTAGAACTCTATTTAGACCAGGTTGTCTTCAAACTCATAGTGATCCATCTGCCTCTATTTCCCCAGTGCTGGGATTAAAGGCTTACACCAACAACATGCCTATCAAGACAAACAATTTAGTCTTATAACAATGTGCTTTTAAACGCTAACCAACATTCATGTTTTTCCTTAACTGAATCTTTGTCTTAAACTAACACTCTCTGGTTCATGCCATAACCACAAGTTGTACAGTAGAAAGTTAAAAAGTAATCAACAATGAACTCAAGTACTGATGCTAGTCCCAAATCCTGTCCATCTCAATATTTTTGATCAATTTGCAAATTCATAAAATACGTTGCAGAACAAAAGGTCATTTGTATATTTTCAGTACAAGACTGTACTGAAAATATTCACTAGTCCTTGTTAAATTAACAAAATAATGAACCATCATTTGTCCTGATGCTATTATGGATTACAATTGTTCCTTTATGAATGAGAAACAAAGAATTTGAAAGCTCATGAATTTGTTCCAGGGAACAAGGCTTAAAAGTATCTGGACTGAAATCCCAGTGCCTTTGTTTCCCATGCTGTAAGTTTCATGATACTCACAGATCAACCTAAATCATTTCTGGGAAAATTAAGTGAACATGGGTTTTTTGGGTTGTCATTGTAGATGAAAACTAAGATGTCAATATCAGCTTTCTGAAGAAATAACCTGTCAACAGTTGAGAATCAACAAGACAATTAAATATAGAGGTTTCTAATATGCTTCTCTTTGTATGAACTAGAGGGTTTAACTCACATTAGTTTTACCCTATCTTGGATTTATTGTATTTCACATGTACTTCAATCTGGGTAAAAGATATTTTTACTGGAAAGATTTTTTTCAGTGGTACAATTTTCATCAATATTGACAACCAAGAGTATTATTTGGTGTAAATGGGAAAAAATGTTCTCTGTTCTAAATCACTAAACAAATATTTAAATTAAGTAGCATTTTTATATACTGATTTTGTATAACAGGCATGCTTACAAATGTTCATGAATTTCAGAAGGGTTCTGAAGAAATGGAAGGAGTTCTAAAGGGGGAAGGAGGAAGTGATGTAAATGTAGTATTCATATATGAGATACTCCAAAACTAGTAAATAAAAATAAAAGGTATACATGATCTCAACTGTTTTCAGACTCCTTTTCCTCTCATCCACCACCTTCCCCTAAATTTTTATTTAGTGACTTATTTTCACTATCTCACTTTACTCCAGAATTTAAAATACTCTCTCATTTTGAAGATTTTCCTCTCTTGGTTTCAAGAAATGTCCTAAATTCTCATTTTTCCTCTTCAATCTTTCTTCGTTGCATGACAGGCTGCTCTTTGTTTTACAGCCTCTTCAAAGTCAGTTGATCCTTTTCATTTCCTTTCTGTCTTCTCTTGAGGCATGTATTTTCTAGATGGTCTTATTCCATCATCCTGCACTCACTATGAGAATACACAAAATCTATACTTATTGCCTTGACTTTCATACTCTAATGAAAGGTGTTACCTCCCAAAAATTATGGCTACTCATAATTGAGAATATGCCCTTGAATCTTCAGTTCATGCAATGAACTAGTGCAATGAAGAATTTCAAGATTTCACTATGAATTGTCAAAAGTAGATACTAAAACCACTATGTGAGAAAATCAGAAAAGGCCATTTAAGGGTGCACTGAAATCCATAAACCAAGGTTCAAATGAAGCCTCCACAATCAAGGAAAACCAATGAAGGATTCACCCATGGAGTCTTCAAGTCATTTGAAGAAGTATGGCTTTTGACGTCAGAAGTCTGGTCTCCCAAACAGTGAGACAATTGATTTCTATTGTTTTGAGTAACCCTCTTTATCATAATTTGTCAAAGCAGCCACAGGATCTCCAGGTCAATAATTCACCAGTTCAATAGTCCCACTGCTGTGGCTCATACTGCCATAAATAAACTTATTCCATCTCCTCCTCCCTTATGTAATTGGCAACGCAATCAATACATCTTCTCAAATTAGTTCATAATCCATCCCAAATATCCACCTGATACTATTAACTCTTGTTCAGAGACATATTTCATCATTCCCTTTGATTTCTTTTCAGGCTCTCAATAAATCTCAGTATGATTTTCATCGAGTTCTTCACTAGTCACTCATAAATCCCACCAATGTTTCTCATAGGGAGGATTATCTGCCTAACACTATGTTGTATTCTGTTGTGTCTTCCATTCTGTGTAATGGCAGCTTTCCTGCTGGACTTATACAAATGTGTACAACATCATTTCATAGACAACCAGTAACTTCATCTTAATCATGTACAGAAATCATCAGTAGGTCTTCTTAGTTGTACACACTAAATTTCTTATGGAATGGATTTAAACTAATTAAAAGCTAAGATAAAACATTGCCAAACAAGATCAAATCCAAAATCTTTTATGGGACATGTGATACCTTCACATTCCATCTCTTTAGTATTTTTTAAATCTTATTATTCCATTTATTTTTTAACAGAACAATAAACACCTTTATTACATGAGCTATGAATGATAGCTTATTTTCTTTCTGGGTTTTGATCATCCTCAGCTAGAACTCCAGCTCCTTGCTTTCTAGCATGTAGCCTGGCCTCGTCTTGGGTAAATGCAGGAAAGAAGCATGCCTTGCTAGAACTGCTTCTCTAGAAGACTGCTGATTTGGGTGGGGTTTTTTTTTTGTTGTTGTTGTTTTCACCTTTTTATCATATTTCTTTTGAATGTTCTTTGATTGTTTTTTGTTTAAAATCTCTTCCTCCTCAGAATTCAGTTTGGCCCCCTTTTGGCAGCCCAGTGGCAGTGAATAGAGAGATTCATAGCACTGTTAGTACAACGTGCTATCAATAAACCCATTGCAATTCTTCACCAAGGTCTTGGTGCAAACCAGCTCATTATTGGATGCATCATAGACATCAACAACCCTTCTTTTTATGAGTACAACACTCAGAGCCCAAGGAAAAGTTCCCCACATCCAATATCTTGGCACGGTACTTCTTATTGTCTCCTTGAACTAAGACTGTGTGCATATGACAAGGTCCTATATTAGTGCTTGCAGCAGGCTGTCTGAACTCATAGTTCTGCTTCTTATGATAGGGCTTTCTCTTGTCCCCAGTCTTGTGGCTCTTGTGCCATATATCCCAAGAAATGCCCATTGCTAGGCTCTAGTGGGAAAGAGGAACTTATTGTTCCCTTTAAATAAGTGGTCATTTCAAGTTTCTGTGCTACAGACACCTCTAAAATGACTGAGAGAACCACAGTCCTCCCATTACAGAATGATTTTCTTCATCTCTTTCTTTCTAACCTCCTACATCTAACTGATGATCAAGATCAATGCATTCCAACTTTAAAAATTGCTCTATATTCTGTCTTCCTCATTCTTACTGCTGCTACTTTGATTCAGAAAGTCATTTTTGTGTTCACTTTTCTTTTTCCTCCCTTGAAAAGGACAGAGATACTTTTCTAGTTAACAGAAGAAAAAAATGGTTGTTTCTAAAAGCATTTTGTGGAGAAAGGATACAACTTAAGTATACCTGTATTTAAAATCACTGTTCAGTGTCTGGTGGCTGTTTTTCTCCTTCATAATCCCTCATTCTTCCTCTTCCCCTGACCTTTCTTTCCTGTTTCTTCTCACTCCACATGCCTTCTTTTTCTCCACAGGGACCTCAGGGATCTTATGGCCTATTCAGCAAAATTATGCAACATATTTTTTCCCTATTTCTTCTATTTATGTCTGGATTATGAATAGACATTCTCTCTCTAGTCTTAAATCCAATTCAGTAATAAATGTTTTTGAATTAGAAAATTAAAAGTTGGGGTAAGCAAAATAATCTCTGTTAAAATATGCCTCCACCCTTATCCCTAAAACCTGTGACTACGATGTCATATTACTTAGAAAATAAGACTTTGCAAATTTGATTAAGTTAAAGATTTATTTAATTACTAGGGAATTATCCTGGATTATCTCAGAATTCCCATAGTAATCCAAAGGGTTTATAAGAAGGAGAAAGAGGTAAGAGATTTAGAGTCAGAGAAAGAGATGTGAAGGTGGAAGGACATTTAGAGTTATGTAGAACTGGAAACAACAAAGGTCAAGGAAAAGAAAAAAAAACAAAACAAAACAAAATGAAAAAACAGGAGTCTCTCTGAAATCTCTCAAATTCCAACAGATTTGAATAGTTAATTTCAATAAATATAAGTTTAAAAAATTTAAGCATAATACCTGTGCTAATCTGTTAAAGAAGTACTAATAGTATCCTCATTAGTGGTTTTAATTCCCAAGAAATTGTATGGATCAACTGCAAGGCTACAGTTTCTACCCAAGGATCGATAGCTTATCCTCACCCCCAGGCTGTCATTATCTGTGTATTGTCTACAATCATTACCAATTCCTTAATATGGCTTCAAACACTCTCCATTTACTGTCTCTATGACTCTTTCTCAATTCTTCACCTTGGTATTAAATATATAGGACAATATATTATTCTTTTTTCTTCTTTTTTTACTATCACAATGTGGTACCATTTGGCTATATTAACTTGAAGTAGAAATCCCTTGAAGTCTTAGTCAACTTGAAAGCATTATACATGTTGTCTTTTATCTTACCCATGCAAACTTACCATGAATTGGCATAATTCTCAACAATTGGCATTAATCTATATTTATATAAAACTGCATTGACAGAGAAAATTAAGTTGACAGTGAAATTCAAGGTATACCAGGGATGCTTATTACAAAAAGAATCTGAATGGGTTTCTTGTTAGATACTAGGTCCTATATTTGTCAGACTTATTATAAGTAAAGGCTTTAATCTCAAAGGGAGCTTATGCTATATCTCATTTCAAGTTTGATTTTTAAAAAGTATAAGAAAATTTTTTCAATAAAAAGATTCTACATTTTTTAACTTTAAAAAGTAAAGAAAGGCTTGGAAGTTTGGTTTTTACAAGCTAGTCCAAAGGAAAATAAAAAGAAATGTCTTATAATTTTTGATATATTTGACAAACTGAGAATAAACACATGGTAACAAAACAAAGGGAAGATGCTGAGGGACTAGGTTGTCACTTAATCATTTAGAATTAAGTTCATTGACTTCCAGGAATACCCAAGAGAACTGATATACATAAATCACATTGGCATGAGGTAAAAGTACCCTACATGTCTTTTTCGTTTCTATCCTGTTAAATTTCACTTGTTTAGTATTATAAAGTTTATTACTTTTTAAAGAAACGAAGATCCATAAATAAAGAGAAATCTTAGAATCTAAGCTATATCTGGCTATTTATCTACTGCTTACTTTTAGAAATTATTTGGGCCTAAAATGTAGTTTTAAATCTCTTGAGGTTTGTCTTCCTCTTGCTGTCAGTAAGAATTTCTTCTAAATCATGTCACACAAACAGGTGTGTCCCTTGGCAGGTTCTAGAATGAAGAGAGGATCGACTCCCTGCAGCAATCCTCTTGGTGTGTAACAACTTCCTGCTCTAGGGAATTTTCACATATCATTAATCTTCTCTAGGATAATATGAACTTTTTGGTTTATGTAAAATGGCCACTTATTCATCTCTATATGCTCTAATAACAATGAGTACATTTTTCTATGTTTAACTTTCTATGTATCTGTCATTAAGAGCTATATTCTTTACAAGATGGCAAATTATGAGCAATATTATCAAACCCAACATCTTGGCACAATGATAATAGTAACACTTTAAACTAGCATTAAGTCCAGTAGACTTCCATTACAGAAATATCTGAAGAATCACTTCTCCTTCTTTCTAATAAATTATAGATAATATTTCAAAACTTCAAAAACACTTGTGCTTTGTAAAAGTTCCTCATCTTCATTTAAACCACTAACATGGTCTAGGTGTTGCTTATCCCTTTACTAGTCTCAAACAGTACATCGTAATTATCTCTTTTGAGAAGGAAAAACAGGCTTTCTTTTTTCCCCCTCTCTTCTCTTTTCTTTTCTTTCTTTACTTTAAAGGCAGGTTCTCTGTATAGCTTCCACTGGCCTGAAATTCACTATGCAGACCAGGCTTGTCTATATTTAAAATCACGCTCAGCTACAGTTTTACTTACATACTTTTATTTTGTCTTACTATTATCTTTGTAATGCCATGCTGGTCCTGTAATCATTTTCATGGAATACAAAAATCATTCATCAAGTACTAACTGATTCACTTAATCATTCATTTATTAAGATAATTCCATGACTTGAGAGGTTCCAAATGAAAAAAAAAAAGATACAAAGTTGGGTGAACAGTGAAGAAGAGGAGATCTGGGAGGAGTTGGGGAACAGGTGACTATGATATACTTATATCATATAAAATTCTCAAAAACATGATAAAATAAAAAATATAACTGACTGCAAAAACAAAACAGAAAGATATATCAATGAACTCTGGTTGATTTATTATTGTTTTATATATTAGAAAAGAACGTGTTTTGGACTTTACCTTTCTAAGAAAATAATTATAATGATTTTATAGGTAGAAAGTACTAGATGCATAATTTGGTGTAAACCAACAATCCTAGCACTACACAGGATCACAAATTTGAACAATGGGGATGTAGGCTATATTTCAGATATATTTTCTTGATAGATATCCCCTTGATGATAGACCCCTTGCCTAGTATGCACAAGACTAGTTAAATCAGTTATACAGAGACACAGTAGCAATATCAAAGTGCATTGTTTTTACTAACAAACTAAACTAAATAAAAAGGAGGGAGGCAGAGGAATATCTATATAGAGAGAAAATGGGGCATGGAAATGAAGGGAAAAATCCCAAAAAAGGAGAGGAGAGGAGAATAGTGGAATAGAGAACTGGGGACTAGAGTGGAGGAGAGGAGGAAAGGTCGTGAATGGAACAGAAAAAAAGGTAAGAAAAAGACAAAAAGCAATATTAGGCTACAATATATAATTTGATTCAGACACAAAGAATCTTAAAGCGAGCATTTGCTTTATGTGATTTTGTACAAAATTCAACAATTGACAGAAACACAGCCGTTTACTTACTAAGTTACTTTGACACTTCACACATCTGTAGCGATTGGCAACACTTGTAGTCTATCCTTTCAAGTGCTACCTACATTTTTACATGTAAAATTGTTCCAGAACAAAAATCTATTGTATAGTAACAGCTGAATATTTGCACAACTTTATACCATTACTCGGGTCCAGATTTAATTGTCATTTATCATAGCATGCACATATCAGAAATGATTACTTAAAATGAAACATAAATTTGTCTTTTGACTATTTCAATACAGGATGCTATAATAATGTAATAATGTAATCTAATGCCTTATTAGATTTAATCTGTTCTTTAAATTAATAGGAATAGGGGTATAAGCAAATGTGATAAAAATAATGTGACTCGGTTTGTACAAAAAGAGCTCCTATTGCTTTCCAATTAGTTTTGGTAATGAGAAACAAATAATTCTGTCTGAATTTTTATGGAATGACCATATGTGCTAGTCTGAAGTAAACACCACAGACAATTAACATGTCATAAAATTCAACATTACATTGTGTATTTTAGTCATGTTTTATATATTGTTAATTATTGAAGTACCTACTTCTTTTTCTTGTGGTCAAAGTGAAGTAAAAATAATATTCCAGTAAAATACACTTGAAAAGCATTGAATTTTGAATCATGTTTTTGAGCATTGTAAAAGATTCATAAAATCAAAACAAAAAGATAAATAAGAAGAATAGAAATAAGTAGACCTCTTGTTTAATATGTAAGATCAAACATCAAAAGTTGATTCTGATTCTCAGGCCTTGATGCCTCTGGTTTTGTCATGTGGGATGGGTATGAAGATTGAGTCATTCATCTTTTATAAAGGAGACACCAAAGGCACTCCTCTTCTACTTAATCTGAGGAGATCAGCAATGATTCTATTCAGTAACCAACATACCTGTTTATCTCAAACAGAACAGCCATGAAAATAATATAGTTAAAACAGGTGGAAGCTAGGAAAGTATGTGAAAAAAATACTGAATCTCAAGTTGTATACTTACTATCCAAAACAACCTGAACAGACTCACATTCACCTGAATCTTAGTGCATACATCAGGAGGAAGCAGTCACAATTTCAATTGTAGAGAAGAAAAAGCAAGGCAAATGTTTCACTTACCGTATTTGTTGTTTTTGTATAATTATACAGACGCATTTGGTTTGAGAGATGAGAAGTAGGTATATGATAATTTTATCAGAATTTCAGTGTAATTTAGCACATCATCTTAGTAATTGTCTCCTCACTTACATTTGTATCACTAAAATAAAATTTATATTTGAAACAAGACCCTGATTTTTTTTAAGACTCTAGAGCAAGATATATGAATTGTCTAGTTGTCTCACATTTCTTGATCTACTCCATGTCTCTCAAACTTAGGAAGACCCACTTTGATTTAAAAAAAACAAAGAAATTATTTCAGCTAAAGAAGAACTTATATAGAATAGACCTGTCACCACTATTTTATGATGAGAAAAGGTCACATTTGCATTTCAATAAATCATGCATCTAACATATGCAGAAAGAACAGAAAAAAGCAGATTTTATGTAATGAGATATAATAACCAGGAAAATGAAGCTTTTAAAATGTAATCAACAATCATAATCCAAGTTTACAGTTTTCTTACATAACAACAACAGCAACAGCAACAACAAAAAAACATGAAATAAAGTGCAAAATGACAAACACTATTTTTCTGCATTTCCTACAACTACAGCAATGACATCTAAAAGTAACGTCACCAAAATGATCTAGGGTCACTAGTAAAATAGCATTGCACTGAACCCACACACAAATCATTTCCAGTAATCTGCAAACTTTTTCTGCAGAAGGGGTTCCTACTTCCCATTTCCTCTACATGTGCCAGTTTCTACCATCCTCTCAACAGGAGGTGAAACCTTTTAACCTAAGAGGCAGAGCTATACTCTTCCAAGTCATGATGCCACAGCACTGCAACCTGCTGAGACTAACCTCTAGCATTATTTTTGCCTCCTGGGATCTCTCAAAAAGTACACTATAGCTGGAGAAGCTAAACTCAATTTCTCTTATTCTTCCTTTATGCCTAAAACCTAAACCTTCAAAATTTCTATAACCCCACTTGAAGTGGATAAAATGTCAATGATATACCATATCAATAGCTGATTAGACACAGCTTCACGTCAATATGCATTCAGTTGAGTGCTATATAATTCCCTAACTCCAACTTTAAACAGACAACTAGAAACTTGAAGGGACTAATGACATGTACATTTTCTGTGACTTTCAACACTAGTTGAGCCACCATTGCCTTTCATTACCATTTTACTCTTTTCCTTTCAAATCTGCTCAAATATTAAGGTCAACACCATGTCCTTTCCTTAAATGACACTATTTTCACTTTAAATCTTTCTAAGTAATTCAGGAAAACAGCTGAAGTACAGTCCTTAAAAGGATTCACTATAGATATAGTTGATAATGAAATAGTAGTATTAAGAAGTAATGTGAAACAGTTCACAAAAAAAGTTCCATTAAAAAATTGATGCTCAGATAACATCAAAATCACAATATTTAACACAATCTAAATGCAAAATTTGAACCTATTCAAATTTCAAATTCATAGTAATCAACAATATAGGCCACATTAATTTTCACACACTAGCACTATTGTAATCCCTATTAATACCCTCCACTAATTCTCTATATACCTATGATAACTACATAACATGGATTCCTAACACTTCTCAAACTCTCACAATTAACACATGTGTACATGTGGCACTGTCATTTTAAATGATAAATAATAAGAAATAAAGGAGGTACTTCTTACCAGAACCTCTTTTGGTCACAACCTTCAGACTCTGAGTGAATGTAGCATATAAAAGAATCAAATGAGGAATCGGAGCTTTCATCTTCCAGTTCTAAAAGGCTGTTCCTTAAAGGAAAGAAAAAAAAAGAAAAAATATTTAAAATACTTATTGATACATTATAAGAATTTTGTGTACATCTATTTCTGGACAGATAGAGTTTTGATATATGTCATATGTAGTGGTAAACTTACTGTAGCAGCTCATCAAACAGGTCAAGGAGGAGATCTCATAAGTGCTAACACTGCCAGACCTCTACAGAGGGAACCACCATCATAGCCAATACCATACTCCCAATGGGTCCCCGAGCGTCTCAGCTCAGGTGTTTTTATTGATTCAGAACTCCTCAGGTATAGATCAAAAGCAATCAAATAACCCCCCATGGAAATCCAACAACTGCAAATGATACAAAAATGCCCAAGACAACTCCTCACCCAATAGTGCATAAAAGCATTTTCAAACATGACTAAAAATAAACTTCCCTAACATTTCCCTTTTCTGTATAAGTCAATCAAAATATTGCTTTTTATCTATACAACACAATGTAACATTACAGCAATGAAACTATTTACAAGAGGAACAATCATGAGTTTTGCAAATGCACAGGACCAAATGAAACCAAATATCTACCAAGCTTTCTCAATGTCTTTGGACAGCAGAAAAACATTATCAATGTCCCATTGTCTGGAATTCACTCGCAATCTTCCAGGCTCCTCCAAGTGACTTAGGTGACTTCTCTGGCTCTGCCCTCTGCAGCACACATAATTTGTCCTCCAGGTTCTGGCTGGCTCTGCTCTGTTGTTGCTGTTCTAGGAGGTCATCCCACAGTACTGGCATCTTCAGAAGGCTTCTGGGGTCCCTTGCTGCAACTGGGCTGCACTTTCACTAATAGCCTCTCCTGGGCTCTCTTCATTGTACCAGCCCTCAACTTCTTTACATGAGCCTTTCATCTGGGCCTTCAACTGCTACTTTGGCTGCACCTTCACTAATTGCCTCTCCTGGCCTATTACAGTGCCAAGCCTCAGCTGCTCTCCAAAGACCTTCATTCCTTCAAAACTAGTGCCAGCTGGGTGACTCTTACAGTACCAAGTTCAGCTGCCAGCAAGAGATACAACTTCGCCAGTTCTGGAAGACAGTTTCTGTGTGCTGACCCTTAGGAAACACTTTCCAGGTTTTAAAATAAAGTCTGGTTTGCTGGAAAAATAACAGGTCATCTTGTCTACAAGAAGGGTTCTCTCATGGATGGAATTCTCATCACCATATCAGATGTGTCTTATCATGACCTCTTGTAGACAGGTTTGCAGGGGGAAAAAACTGTTCAGTTTAACTAAGCAGCTTTTTGGCTCCAAGCTGTGGCTTCCATAACAGCAGGGATTCCTGGGCTGGTGGAAAGAATCTCCTGTTGAAACATTCTGGTGGTTTGAAGGTTTTTTTCACCACCACTACAGGAAACATATACCGTTCTTCATAGATCTCAAACACAAGACCCAGTTAGGCTTCACATACCCACAACACAACTATCCAAAAAACTCAGTTTGTAGACAGTAAGCTACCACCAGCATCAGGAGGGGGTGTTGGATCCATAATCCAGAAAAGCAATAAGAACCTTGCTTATTCCTGCTCCCAGCTGAATTCTTTATCTCTAAGGGCCTCCATTCTCTGACTCTCACCTCAGAGCTTTTAATTTCAGTCTTTTCTCTTTATAGAGGCTTATTTCCTTCCTAACTCTCCTCTTCCTTCAGGGGACTTCTACTCATTATTTTTGCAAATATATAATCTCTGTCCTCTTCGATCTGCCCTGAGTGTACTTTACCGGACTCTGAGGTATGCAGTTTCTCTTCTTCCTTATGTCCACGTTGGATTACCTTGCATAATGTGGTGCCCCACATTGGTATGCCATTCGTAGTAGTACATTGCTGTGACTCACCAAGAGGAACACAGAGGCATTTTCATAACTCCAAACTCTTCCAGACCTCAGCAGAGGGAACCACCACCATGGCAAGCGCCAACCTGGACAGTGGAACCCCAAGCTCTGATCTAAGGTGTTTTTGTTGATTCAGAACTCCTCAGATATAAGATCATAAGCAATCAAACAAACCCCTCAAAAATCCAACACCTGCAAATAATACAAAACAGCCTAGACAGCCCCTCACTGAACAGTGCATAAAAACATTTTCAAACATAATTAAAAATAAACTTCCCCAACAGACATATATTCTTTCTTGGCTGACCTTGAACTCATTACATCATCCAGCTTCTGCCTCCAATATGGTAGGGTTACATGTATGAACTAATGTAAAAACACCTGTGCTCAGAGGCCTAGGTTTCCACTGTCGAGTAAATATGGTGTTGGCCAGGACGGTGGTTCCCTCTGCTGAGGTCTAGCAGGGTTTGAGTCTATGAAAATACCTCCTTGCCTTCTTTAGTCAGCCATAGCCTAACTACTACAATGCCCAAATTATGTTTCTATAAACTTCTTACAGTGATTTCAAACAATATTTTCACTTAAGGTTTATAATTTCTCTGAACCTAGAGGCCCTACTTATATTTAAATGGGGAAAATAATCTCCTCCAAAGTATCACATTGCTAACAATTTATATTAATACAAATTTTTGTTATTGACATTTTAAAATATTTCTTGCTGCAACACACTGTGGTTTAGTCAGTGTTTTTCTTTACACAAAACTGTATATCAATTGTATATAGCTAAAGATCTGTGATTTTTGCAAATTTCTTTTCAAATACTGAAAAACATACACAAGAAAAATTTTAGGTCATTTGTCTATATTGATTAATATAAGGTACACTGTCAACGAAAGCTACAAAAATATATGCCATCATCTACTATAAAGGTCTGTTCAGGATATGAAGAAGAATATTAGCACACTGTTTAGATTTCTGAAAAAGCAAAGCATTTCACTTTAAATTCACTAAACATACATTGTCTTATCCAAAAATATACCTTTTCCAATTTTGTAAATATAAAATTGAGAGATTACATATATTTAAGGTGTGTAATATGATGTTTTGACATGAATATACATTATGAAATGGTTACCACAATCATGTAAGTTAACACATATATCATGCGACATATATAGTTGACATGACGATATAGTTGCCTTTTATGCCTGAGGGATCAAATTCTAAAATGTATTGTCAACAAATTTCAGGCATATAGCAGAGTAATATCAAGTATAGTTCCCTTGATGTACACCAGATCCCTGGAATTTATTCATTTGCAGGGGCAAGTTTGTACTCTTAGACCAACATCAGTTCAGTCCCCCTAGAAGTCTTCAGCAAACACCAATTTATTGTTTTATTTTTCCTTTTGTTATAAGAAAAAAGATAGTAGAGTTGATCACTGCAGGACTGAATTTGAAAAGTAGCAAGTCAGAACAGAGTTCAGATATATTGTAAGTCCATGACAGCTCAAGTTTCTTTGCAAGACATGTGAGGACTGCTCATAGCCAGCTGTCTATCACTATGACTTTATTAAATATGAGAAAGCTGAAACTGCTGTTTGACAGCCACTTTTTTGCTCTCCCACAGCCTCAGATACATCTGAATATTTATAAATGATTAATTCATTCACATTAATAAAAGTCTGTTGAAATATATTCTACCTTATAAATCAAAATCAAATTCCATTCACCTGATGCGTCATCATTATAGTTTCAAAATCAGAGGACTTAAAAAATAGCACCGAGAACAAGCTATTTTAACTCTCGCACACATTTAAATGATAACATTTTCTTAAGCAAGGACCTAAAGTTCACATAAAGACATAAATTGACCTTTTCCAACTAGCCAATTCATTAGGCACATATAAGTAAATATCACATTACATTGCAAGACTGAGTCATGCATTCGTATAACCTGAATCTCATTTATCAGCAGGCAATAGATCCAAGAGCCCCATTTAATGCACAAAAGCTTAGATAGTATAAAGACCTATGTATACTATGTTTTTCTTCTATGTATACCCACAACTTTTCAACTTATAAATTAGAGGTAGAGTTTAATAAAAAACATAAAATATGCCATAACAAGTTTTATAACTTCTCTATCTCAATACTTTGTTGAACTGTACTCATACCTGTTGTGATGAGAATATACACTGACAAATGATGAAATAAAGCAAGGTGAATGGTACAAATATTGTGGCATGTAATTATATAAGGGTTATTTATTTCAAGTACTGTGATTCCACCACAGTTTATCTAATGACAGTGATGGCTAAAATATGACTAAAATATAAGTGGCATGTACAGTATAGATACAATGGAAAGAGGGATTATTCACATTTCAGGTGAGACTGAACATGACAGCCTGAGATTTCATCAACCACTCAGGTGAACTGTTGATTTAAATTTTATAGTTTATAGATATAGAACATAGATGATTGTGAGGCATTGTAACTATAAAAACAAAACTGAAATCATTGAAAATGGTGTTGTCCAATGAACATTTACTGAATTTCTTATTTATTTTCTTTTTGTTATACTGAAGCTCATATTTTGTGTGTTCTCGATTCCTTTATGTTACTGTGATACACACACACACACGCACACACACACACACACACACTAGGAGAAATAAGAGGATGAAAGTATTTAACTTGGGCTTTTATTTTCAAGTCACAATCTGTCATTGAAGGATGACAGGGTAGGAATTAAAGGCAGGAAACTGTATGCAGGAATCATAGAGAAATGATGCTCAACAGCTCACTTAGAAGCTCATGCTTAACATGGATATATACATATATATATTTCATTAATTTATTAATAATTAATATATATTCATTTCCAGGGCTAGAACAGGGATGTAAAACAGACATACTTAAGCAAAACAAAAAAGTTTAGCAGAGAAGCTCAATGTCTGTTATCAGGGATCTTATTGGCTTCGAAGGGTTTCAAGAGACAGGCTCTTCAGCTCTGTCATTCACAGCACACACCACAGGTCTCACGGACTCAGGTTGGCTCCACTCCATACTCTTGCTGATGTTGTTGGGCATCTCAAGCTTCAGGAATCAACAAGATTCTGGGATATTTACTACAACTGAGGCCTCACCTTCACTAATGGTATCTCATCAGTGTCTCCAACACTGTCACAAGATGCCAAGACTTGCCTTCTTTTCATAACCCCTCTAATCCAGCAATTCTCATGCTCTCAAAAACAGTTTCTTTGATGTTGTCAAGCTCAACTTCCAACTTAAAATATGCACTTAGTTTCCTTGAACCACAGCTTCTGTGTGCCTAATCTGAGGAAAAATGTTCCTATTCTCAGAAAATTTCAGCACAGTGATGATGATTGCTTCTTAATCAGACCTGATTCTTCAGCTCCATCATGACAAGATCACACAAATTCTTAGTCAAAATATCACACAAATGTCCCCTAGTCCAGTTTGTATTAAGTTCTTACTCATTTCTTAAAATTCACAAGCTAGGCATCCACATTATCTTCCAAGATCTCACAACAGCTCATTAATCTCTGAGCATTCAACAGCTTTCCCAGCCCAAAGCTCAAATGTCTTCCACAATCCTATAATAAAATAGTCCAAAAGCATAAAAAGCTCCATGGCCAGGTCCATCATGACAACACCCACATTCCGGGTACAACTTTCTGCCCTAGTTTCCTTTTTGTTGCTGTGATGAAATACTCTTAGCATCTTTGGGGAGAGAAATCAGTGGGGTTTGTCTGGTTCATATTTTCATTTTACAATTTATCACTGAGGGAAGATGGGGTAGAACTCAAGATAGGAATGTCGGGGGATGAATCATGGAGGAATGCTTCTTCTGGTTTATTCTATGGTTCACTCAAATTTCATATTTAAGTAGCTTTTTACAAATACACCCCTGGACTATCTGTCTGAAGCTCAGTGTTATCCATGCTTTATCAATAAATAATAAAGACGATCCTTTACAGATACACACACAGGTAAATCTGGTATATTGAAAGTCTCAATGAATGTTTCTCCTATTATATGAAATTTTTCTGTACCACAGTGACAATTAAGATTAATCATGACAATAAGTAAAACAATTTTTAAAGGCTTCAATTTCTGGATAAATATATCTAAACTTTTCTTGTAAGAATATCATTCATCTCTTGGATTCATATATGTTACAATTCGATCACACACAAAATGAGTACATCACAATATATAAAAGTATCAAGACCAAGTCATCCTGGGTTGTTATCCCTGATTTGCCATGTACTGGTTGTGTTATTATAAGAAAATAATTTATCTTTCTTTGGTTAATGTCTACATTTGAAAACTATGTGTTATAAAGTCACATATATAACAGTGCCCAGATGAACACTGGATGAGAAGCAACTCAATGAATGAAAACTGATATTGCTATTACAGATGATTGGAAGGAGTATCAATTGAAATACCATTGTCCATTCACACACTCCTCAGTTCAAACTTTCTTTATACATCAGCTAGTTTTCCATCCTACTTTATAATATTTGCTTATTTATTTACTTATTTTATATTCTAGTAGACTTGATAACATAAGGTGAATATCTATTTAGTTTAACTTTCATTCCCAATGACCAAGGAATACTAATTGAATAAAAACAAGTGAATTAATGAACAAATGTTGTTAGTAGTATCTGCAGTTTGCTTTTCTCTTTCAAACTTGTCCTCTGATAAACACATAGTGAGCATAAACTACTTACAAGATGATGCTCCAAGGACAGTGCAAGGCTGTCTAATAAAGAAGGCAATAAAGGAGACAAATGCTTACCTACGTAATTAGACTGGTCCTGTTGCCATATGGTGAGTATGATGTGCTGAGGGAGTAGAGGGGAAAATCTATTAATTCCACTTCAAGTTTGGTCTGATGAAGCCATAGGAAAGGGCTTTATAAGTCATAAAATTTCATGTAGGATGTGAAGGAGAGACATTTTGAGGGAATGGGAATTTGGGGCTTAGGATAAAAAAATGAGCAAAATTATTGATCCAATAAGCAAAATAATTTCCTTCAGCAAAAAACAAACAAACAAACAAAAAAACCCGAAAAACAAACAACAGCAACAAAAAAAACCTGCCCACACGCAAAGATGTTATTATTTTACCTTATGTAGTAAAGGGAATGTGAAGATGTTATTAATTTAAGCATTTTAAGGTGGGAGATGATCATTCAGGTATATCTGAAGAAATTATAGACTTTCCTATGAAAAGGATACTAGAAAACAGAATCAGAAGAAGAAAATATGATTATGGAATCTAAAGACAGATGTTGGAATGATACACTTTGAAAATGCAGGAAAATCCACGGGCTAAATATGACTTGGGGCCTCAAAAGCTAGAATAGGTAAGGAATCAATTTTTTCAGCTCTTCCAGAAGAAATATAGGTATGCCAACATCTTTATTTAAACCTGAACAAAATTCATTTTGGACTCCTGGGAATTGCAGAATTGTAAAATAAAAGTGTTTAGAATTGTAAAATTAAAGTGTTTACTTGATATAATCCCAGTACTTGAGAGGTAGAGGGAAGAAGATCAGGGGAAGTATACTGCCACTCTTGACTATATTCGACCTCATCTCATGAAATTTCACTACCAAAAAAATTGATGGTATTTAAGAGAACTAAATTTGGTAATAATTTGTTGTAGTAACTGTAGGAAACTTCTATAAAATGAATATAGTGAAATTTAACAATGATTATCAACTTGACAGGACCTAGAATCATCTAGGAGACAAACCTATGGGCCATGTCTATGAGAGTATTGATGGGTTAGAATAAGTGAGATGAATAAATAAAACTAAATATGAATGGCACCTGGGTTGAATATAATATGGAAAAGAGAGAAGAACCATTCATTGCTCTTTGCTTCTTGACCAGCAGTACAATGTAACCATCTGCTTTCCACTCCCGTTGCCTCCCATTCCACTCCATTCTCTGCCTTGACACATCCTCATGAAACTATGAGCCAAAGTACAACCTTCTTTCCCAAGGTTGCTTTTGTAAGGTATTTTGTTCCAGCAATGAGAAACATAACAAATATAAATGGCAAGGTTCACTGATGAAGTATGCTTCAGACTGTAATGAGAAGAGTTATAAATGTCTGAAGTGTGAATAGCAAGCTATTCTAAGGAGGAACTTGGGGTTTTGTTATACATTATCCAATATATCTTCTTAGAGAGTAATCGCAATTTAGGGGAGTGGAGCTCTGGGCTGAACCTAGGGCCTTGGTAAATGGTCTACCACTAAGCTAAATTCTCAACCCCTTGAATTATTTTTTAAACCATAGGTTGAGGTTGAAGGAATTTTTCAAGTAGTGACAAAAAGAAGGATACAGTTAGCCTTAAGTGAATAACACTTAATAGAAAATAAATGAACATGATAACATAGATGATGTCCATTATGACATCATGCTTCCATATATTGGCAAATGTATTGAAAAATTTGCACAATAACACCAGAAAGATGTACAATAATATATTTGGGCTATGATGAATTAAATCACCTAAGGAATATCCTCTTAAATTTTCCATGTACTTAATTAAATATATTATCCAAAGGTTTAGTAGGGTGATAGAAGATATCAACATTTTAATCATAGCTGGTCTTAAATATATAAACAAAACAAAAGGAATTAAAAAGGAATAGGAAGAATTTTATATTGTCAATTCAGGGACCTACCAGTATTTATGAGATAGGCAATGGAGTCAAGTGAGAGTAAGGCTGAATCTAGAAGGATTTGGGACAATAAAGCCAGCAAAAATTAATGACACCATTAGGAAAGCACATATAATTTGAGAATTATAAAAGCACATGGAGCTTCAGAGTTAAAGGGGTCCTTGTGATAATGCCCAGTCATTTTATTTGACTCATTAGTGTGTAATTAGAAAATGTTAGGTGAAAATCAATTTCATTTTTCTGTGCACTGTGGGGTGGGATATGAAGTGCATATCTAAAAGTAGAGAAGTTTAGGTGTGTCTACAGTTTAGTATGGGGAAGATCAAGATATCCGTATAAAATGAGACAGAGTGTGAGCAATGCCAGAGGAAGTCATTGAAATTAGAAAGCAATTAGAAAGATGTCAGTGTCAGGGAGTTGGAATACATCTTTTGATGAGCAGAAAAGTGTGAAGAGATTAACATAACGGTAATTTACCAGTAAAACCTTGAGATAAGCTGCATTTGTTTGTTTTAATCCATGTTGAGAGAAGAAATTTAGGAATGAGAGAGAACTGGATTAAGATCAAGTCTCTACATTAGGATAAGCAAGCTATCTTGCAGTTGTAAGTTCAAGTAACTTCTAGAAAGCATTGACATAAGTACTTGCAACGCTTATTTCATCTTTTGTCCATTTTGTTAACATACTGAGGTACAAACACCTACTTCAATGTTTGCCAAGGATTAAGGAAAATAATTATCTTTAATGTGAGTGTTTAATAATGACACTTAACTGTAGACATTTTTAAATGCTAACTCTTTTCCTATATTTTCTCCTAGTGTAATAATTAGCTATGTTAAAAAACGACCCACTATATTTGATTTAATCCTTAACATTTGACATTACTATACTCAAGATTAAAGTATCTACTTTTTTAGTCTTATAAGAAAATTAAGTATCCATTTGTACATGACACAAAGTATTTTTCCAAGTGCTCAATTTACATAAAGCATTGCATATTAAAGTTGTAAGCTTGACTTCCTATGGAGAGGAAAAGTAAACACTTTTCCCAACTCTCCAATTGTAAGTTACTAAAAGACCTAAATTTAAAATTAGTCATGAGAAAATGTCTTTTCCAAGAAGAACTTTTGACAAGAATTTTGAGAAATATTAAACACACATGTATATTTATATACAAATAAAATATCAGTTATGTATCCTATCCCTTAGCAAGGAACTTTTAGAAATTTATAGTTTCTAGAATTAAGTAAATTATTTTAAGAATTTAATCCCTGGTAAGTCAAAAAAGCTCTTGAGGAAGGACACACATCCAAAAATATATGGACAGCACAAATTGGACTTGAGGGGTTGAGAAAAGGCAATACAAGTTTCAGTGGGAGGAGGGGAATGGGTCTGTGAGAAGTTGGGTGAAGCTGTGAATGTGATGAAAACACTTTTTTAGAATTCTCAAAGAACTATTTTTTAAGACACAAAAGGACCTCAGTGGATAAGAGAAGTTACTTCAAAAACTGATGACCTTAGTGGTATACTAGAAAGGAGAAAAAAACAACTCTTATAAGAGTGTCCCTGAACTCTACACATGCACCCTTGCACAAATGTGAACCCACAGGCAGATAAAACAAAAATAACTAAAATGTTTTTTAATACCATTTGTTAAAGCTACAAGGAAATATTTTTTTTGCAGTAGCTACATGAGCCTAGGACAGAATTCAAAGTATCAGATGAGAGAAGATACTAAACTATCTATTTTGCCCCTATATTTTTTTTATTTTTAACAGTATTACACTTGTATGCAATGCACTGTGATCATATTCTCACATTCAATCTCAACTCTTGTCTCTCATCTGCTTCACAAACCCACACATTCCTTTCTTTTTCTCAACTAGGGACAACCCTACTTCATGTTCTCCATTTCTTTTATTTCTTTCAGGAACATGGTAGCCTTTTGTTGTTGTTGCTGTTGTTTTGTTTGTTTTGTTTTGGTGTAGTGCTGGAGATAGAACTCAGAACTTTGTAAATAGTAGGCAAGTACTCTGGCACCTGACATGGACCTACAACCCCTGCTTCCATGCATTGCTTTGTATGTGTGTGTGTTTGTGTGTGTGTGTGTGTGTGTGTGTGTGTGTGTGTGTGTGTTTGTGTGTGTGTGTGTGTTTCCCACTTTAAACTTTCCTTAGGAAAAATTTCTGGAAAGCAAACTGTCTCAAATTTTATAAGAATCAATATAATTTCTATAATCATAGTTGAGCATGCCAAAACACATTTTAAATGGAAGTCATCTTGACAAACCACATTGTACAAATTATTTTCTTCCTACAAAATCTGATATTCCCAGCTCTGAGTTCATCTTTATTGGGTAACTAATAAAAACTATACAATATTAGTAAGAACATAATTAAAATATATTATGAATAGTCTCTCTCTCTCTCTCTCTCTCTCTCTCTCTCTCTCTCTCTCTCTCTGTTTCACACACACACATACACACACACATGCAGACTCACACTTACTTCCTTTTACTAGAGTATCAAATGTATTGTTATAAGCATATAAAGGAACCTAAAGAAGTATTCACTGGTTAATGGAAGAAATACTATGTGCACTGTAGAAGAGATAGGACAGTAAGTACATCCATACTATACTACTTTAAGGAAATATTTAAGGCTCAAAAATGACTAATAGAGATTACTGGCATCATATTAATGGAAAGTTATAGCCTCATCTGATACATGTGTGTACCTTTTTTATGAATGAGCTATTTTACAATTCTGTAAGGATTAGCAGAATTTCCAAGAAGATCAATAGCAATACAAGTAACTCTTGCTCATAGAAATGTAGAGTAGTTATGCTTGATGTAATGCAATAGATTATTGCCTTATAGATAGAACTTGTGAAGTCAATTCTCATCAATATTCCTTTATTGCAGACAAACTTGTGGATTTTTTGCAACTTCTCTGCATCAGTTGTAGAATGCTTTCCAGTTGCCACATGAATTAGTGGTGAAAATAAAATAGTTGATACATTTCTTTTACAGTTATTAATATATGTTGCTTTATTTTTTAATTATATTTTATCAATGCATTCACTTTTCAGTATAATGCAGTTTAAACTTTGTGAACAATACAATGATTTCTCAGTGGAGAAACTGCTTACTGTACAGGCATGAGGATCTGAGTTTGGATCCCTAATGTCTGTATTAAAGCAGGGCATGACCGTGTCTGTGTCTATACACCCAATGTTCAAAGACAGAGACAGGAAGATCTCTGGGGTTTACTGAGCACCCAGTTCAGCCAATCAGCAAGACTCTGTCTTAATAAATAATAAATTAAATTATACAAGAAGCTATTGCTTAACACTCATTGATGATCACACACACACACACACACACACACACAGAGAGAGAGAGAGAGGCATGTGCCTCTGCACCCAAGAGCATACACATAAAACTCAAACACACAAAATAGAGATCAGTAAGATAAATTTCATAGTTTTATAGAAAGTAATTTTCCAAGTCAACTGGCATAGCAATTACATACTGTTCTGAGACACTAGAACTTTTTCCTTGTAATGGAATAGAATGGTGTCTATTCTATATGAATGGTGATGCACCTTCATATAAAAAGGGTACAGCAACAGAAGTTGGAATTTATAGGATCATTTTCTGCAAAATCAAAAGTCATTTAATATATCCTAATGTAGCTGAGAAAATCCCTGGCATGAGCTGATGTTTTTCTACAGAGAAGAATCTAAATAAACATGAAACGTAGCCCAGTCAAACCTTACTACTGGTGGGAAGATCAGCAAAGTACTAATGCTTAACATTATCATATTTTACGTCCTTTATCTGTGAAATGGGCAAGTAGAAGAGGCTCCAAGTAATAGGATTATTATCAAAATCAAACATAGTTATATGCACTCAGCATTAAATAAATATGCCTTGATTAAATCTGTGTTATCTTTATTATTATAAGCCACAAAACACTTAGAGGACTTTTTCATAGCTATAGTTTTATCTGAATTAACTATGCACAATAATTCAAAGTTTAAATTGCTGGGAACTATTCGAGAAATTGATATATTTCATATACTGCCAAAATATTCTCAGAAATTCAGTACAACTAATATTTATTTGGTGACAGGAGAAAATCCAGTAAATGGATAAAACTGACTAGCTAAAATGATAAGTGCATTCTCCACAAGAATAGGGAATATTAATAAAAACAGCATGCAATTTTCATCTGCCACTTTTCTAATTCACCTTTCTTATGCCTTTGGTATCCATCATGCCCTCTACTGTAATTCAGCTGCAAACACTCATATTCAAGAAACTTTGGGGTCTTTAATTCAGCAAATTGGATGAGACATCTTACAAATCCAGGGAAGAAAAGCAAACTCATGACAACATCATCCTTGTGGGAAACAAACAGGACCCTAGCTGGTTGAATTTGCTGTCCTTTGTGAGTTCTTTCTGCCAATATGTATAACAGATAGTTGAAGAAACCTGCCATCTTATCACATTTCTGTGTGTTAGAATTTCAATACATTGAGGAAACACTACAAATATGATGAAAAAGTGATGTTAAGCTCATTCAAGATCTATGATTATTATTGAATGTGACAAAATAAGCCTGTTTCTTTTTTCCAGTAAAACTCTCTGTATCTGCACCAATATTAGCTTGTGAGATTAGAATATTGAGCAGGGGGGCTAATGCAATGTTTCTCCGTTCTTGGTCTGCAATATCTTCTAAATGGTACCAAAGCTACTGGTCCTGTTTGACTATACAAAATAAATTCCTCAGTAAGGTGTGTTTCTCAAAGTTCTCTACAGTATTTTTTTTCTTTATCTACAGTGGCATTAACATTTTGTGGATAATTCTTTACTGCTAAGTACAGTCTTTCACATTATAAAATATGTATGTGCATCTGCAGCATCTATCCTCAAATGACAGTTGGCAGTATTTTTACCCAGTTGCTATAAGCAAACATGTCCTGAAGTGTTGCCAAATGATCTGTGGCAAGGCTGGTCTCTCAAGATCATAAGTTTAATCACTACACAGAATAATATACTTAATGAAACAAAGAGAAAATCAGTCCTGAAAGCATGGGATACAGCAAAAATGGTCACCTTTGGAAAAAGTTACCTGGACTTGCTCAGTGAGAATGTAACAACTGAAGCTGCCACATAATGGAATTTGAGCATTTGCCCTATGTATCAATGTGTCCATAGCATCCTCCTATGAAAGAAAAAGAATTATGAAAAATAAAAAGTTCTTTGCTTCTTTCAAAGAGATCATTAAAATTAAGAATGATTTTTTTTTACTAGATAGTATAGTAGCCTTCAGATATGTCCGTGTTCTTAGTCCCAGAATATCTAGATATCTTATCTTATGGCAAAAATTACTGTGCAGATATAATTCAATTAAGGACTGTGAGAGGTGGGAATTATCCTTAGATATAAAGTGAGCCCAATATAATCACAAGTGTCCTTATATAACAGAACACTTGGAAGAAGCTTTTGTTAGTTTGGTTTCTTTAAAAACATAAAAGGGCATTTCGAATAGGTTTAATGTTCCCTCCCAAGGTGAAATAGAAGATTGGGTTGGATTTGGAATGCTTGATGCAGGTGGCTGTGATTTGGTTAGTTGCAGTTGTTCTGGCATGTGTAGCTTGTTAAGATTGCATGCCACTTGGGTTTATGGGAACTTTTGCTTAGGGTATAAAATGTCTGAAGCCCCAAGAGCCAGGGTGAGTGTTGGTTGGTGGTTTATTGGTTGGTTTGTCTATTGTTAGTGTTGATTCTTACTTAAAAGAACAGTGGTTGGAGAAATTGAGTTTGCAGATAGTGAACTGAGATGCTAGTCTGTCTCACTGTCGTCTCCAGTCCTAGGACAGCTTAAAAAGACTGTGAAGATTTCTACCTTTCTCCTATTCTATATCAAGTCTGCCTGCAAAAGCAGTGAAATTTTCTTTCTATCCTTCCTTTCTCTTTCCCTAAAGTGAGGGTAAAAGATTGTAGTTAACAACTACATCCTTATAAAACGCTGACTAGAGTGCCAAAATCAAGACAAAGGCCATATGATGACATAAGTAGATACTAAAGTGGTGAAGCTATTTGCCAAAGATTGCCACCAATAGCAACTACTAAGAACTCGAAGGTTTATTCAACATTTACTTCTCTGAAGGTCCAAAAAAAAAAAAGAAAAGAAAAAGCCCTATCAATACCCGGATTTTAGCCCCACAAATTCTATTTCATACTTTTCACTTCCGGAGCTATAAATGGGCAAGATTACATCATTTAGAACACACAGTTTTGTGAAAAATTATTATACTAGTGAAAGGAATCTAGCATATCTCAGAAGTTGAATAACTAAGAATATTTTCTTTGTTGCCTAAAAATATTTGTGGCATTTTATGACATTACATATGATTTTATTTTGTTCTCAATGTTTATTAATAACATTTCCTCTATACTGAGTACTTGTGAAGTGCTAGGCAGATACATTTGTGTTTTACATAAAGAATATCCTTAGTTTTTACTTATATATCAGGTACTTGCTTTTTCTGCCTATATAGAGTATGCTTTTCAAAACAATATAACTATAAAATTAGGCTCTGTCCTGTATTGACAAAATGCTAGTCAATTATCAATCAGAAGAGTTACTTCTGATATTTTGATGCATACATACATACATACACACTCAGATGACATAAACAATCCTTATTCACTAAGCCACCAACAAATAATGTAAAATTTCCTCTGGGAAGTGTGTGCTTGCAAAGTTTGTGCATGAACTGAAATTCTTTCCATGTTATATTTATGTGTCTTTTCAGTTATGTACTGTCTATACTCAAGCAGCTCAAAGACTTTGACTATCTGAGACTTCTGTTTCTTTATTGCACTAGCTGTACTATCTCATCAAAGAGAATATAAAATACTTATACCTATTTGATCTGGTTACTTTTTAACTTCCTAACTTGTAGAATATAGCTTTTCTTGCTTGAGCTTTTTCTAAAGAATTGACTTCTATTACTGACTGCTCCTCTTACCATCATATCTAGAAATACAATGTATCAATTAGCATTACCTCCAGTGCTTTAGAAGATAACAGATAAATCAGCTTTTGGTCACCAGTATTTCCCAAAGCATATGTTGGTGTTTTGTATATCATGTTGGTGCTTGAGACTGGTGGAAATAAAAATTCATTGACCAAAATTTGCATTGTCAACATTTGGGAAGAGGGAATCTCAAATGAAGAATGGCCTCCAGATTAGCCTGAAAGTATGTGTGTCTGTGAGGCGTTTTCTTGATAGGTAAGTGATCCCAGGATGTTTAAGAAAAGTAGCTGAACATGAGCCTGGGAGCAAGAGACTTAGCACTGTTCCTCTGTGGCTGCTACTTCAGGATGCTGCTTTGTCTTTCTGCCATGGCTTCCCTTGATGGACTATAGCCTATAAGATTAAATAAACTCTTTCCTCCTTGGGTTGCTTTTAGTCATGTTGATTATCACAGCAACAAAACAAAGAAACTAGGATAGGAGCATATAGGAAATAATAGTCATACCCTTTATTTTTAATTTGAGATTCTGTTCTTATTAAAATATAGAATCACAAATACACTACAGCTGATGATGCATATTGGGAAGATTGTGATGCGATATAGGTGGTACTGTTTTGGTTTTTCAAGAGTTGCCTTAAGTTGAGACTTAAATCACATGAAAATGTCCAGGAAAATTCTAGGAAGAAGGAAAAAACTATACAAAGGTCAGGAGATCATAATAAGTAGAGGTCAGTATGTAGGGGATTGTTGACTGAAGTAAGAATCTTCTATTCCATTTGTATTTAAAAAAATCTTAAACACTCTTTATTCAATATTTGGAATCCTGATTGGTTGAATTGTGTCACTCAAAAAATATGCTGAAGTTCTGGACTTGAAAACCTATACACATGACTTAATTCAGAAATAGATTGTTTTCAGATATAATTTCCACCCAGGTCCGAATAGATTACGGTTGTTCTTAAATCCAATTACTAGGATCCTTAGAAGGAGACAGATAGAAGCTCATATGATGAAAAGCCATGTAACAAAAGAGGTAGAGATGAGTAATACAACTTTAAAGCAAGAAAGCAAGGAATGCTGATGACAAATTGAACCCAAGCAGAAATCATGAAGGATCAGCTCTTAAAGCCTTCAGAGGGAAGATAGTCATGTCTACACCTTGACTCTTTACTTCTAACTTCTAGAAATGTGGTTGAATAAGCTTCTATGTTTTAAGTGACCCAGTCTGTGCTCATATGTCATGGCAACTCTAAAAAATGAGGAGCACAAGAACAAATACTTATTGTACATTTTTGAATTCTTGCTGGACCACTGTTGGAGTGTAGACAATAAGAGAACAGACAATAACAAAAAATTCATGCTAGTTAAGTCTAGACTTCAACAAAGTAATGATCTAAAGTCATTAGACTTGGTTTATAATTCAGCAAAACACTAATAGTATGTATTCAGTAAAATAATATACATTGATGATGAGTAGAACAATCAAAGATTTCCCACCGGTATAGCTGGAGAACGTAGGTAGGGGTTCTATGCTACCATTAACTTAGATGAGAAAGACTGAAGAAATATGAAGTATCAGAACTTTCTAGAAATATATGTTGTGTTTTGAATAAATTGAGATTCTTTTATAATGCCCCAAATAATTAGTTATGCAAGATAAACTTTCCTCATCCAAAAATCCATATTTCAAAATGTTCCAAATTAGGGAATTTTAACAGTGACATAAACTGGAAATGGAAAAGTTTACTTGTGTTCTCATATAACTCACAGTCAACATATATATTCCAGAAATAATGTGGGAAATTGTCTTTGAATTGAGCATATAGATACATGTGAAAACTATTTATATTTAGAAAACAGACTTATCTCTCCCATGCATCATATATATATATACATATATATATTTAAAATTCATGAATATTTTAAATGATAAACAGGGTTAATATTAAAGAATAAAGAATAGTCATGCTATGTATGACAGGCCTCTAGCAATAATATATGATTCTCTTCTTTTTTACCTTTGTTTTTTGGTTTTTTGAGACAGAGTTTCTCTGTTGTAACTCTGGCTCTCCTGGAACTATCTCTGTAGATCAAGCTGGCCTGGAACTCACAGAGATCTGCCTGCCTCTGTCTCCAAGTGCTGGGATTAAATGTGTGCACCACCACTGCCCAGCTATCTTCTGCTTTTTAAGTGTGAAACATACCTCACTTCTAATTAATAAGCAAAAATGATGTAATATCATTTCTGATATTATATTATAAAAAAACGCTTCTGTATTGCAGATGCATCTTAGCGTAAACTCTTTGGTGAAGTCATCTGCCATACAGAAATATAACTTGTAGGAAAGTCCATATGGAAAATATATATATATATATATATATATATATATATATATATATATATATATATATATATATCTCACCATATTTGTAGGTAATGGAATTTTACAAGTAAATTGTTTACATATAAAACATATGATATTACATTGGCAGTATAAAATGTTATAAAATGGGATTTATAACTTGTACTTGGGAAAAAAGCACAATTTTCTACTCCAATAGATAATATTACTTCAATCACATCAGGAGAAAACCTAATTTTAGGAAATCTATTGTGTTCAGGGAAATTAGATGAAAAATAGTTTCCTATGATTAACATCATGCAAATAACCATGTCTTCAGCTATTTATTAGACAAATTGTATATCTGAAATGGAATGGATATAACATGATAAAAACCTGCATTCATATTATCATCCAAATAATAAGATCTCACTTAAGCTGCTGAGGGTGTTTCTTTGTCTCTTTCTCTTTTTTTCCATTCTTTCATTGACATAATTTTTTTTAATAGTGTACACCATCCATATAATTTTCAGATTAGATTTAGAGTAGAAATCCCTTCCATTACATAGTTGTTGTAATCAATGTTAGAAAATATTGTTTTTTCAAGTAGTTCTTAATATTTTCTTCTATAGTATTTCTTTATGTGGCTAAATTACATGGTCAGTATTTATCTTCTATTAATTTATTTTTTGAGATTATAAAATTTAACTACAATATTTATTCTTTCCTTTTCCTCCCTCGAATTCCTACCATATACCCTTCCCTCTCTCCTTCAAATTCATGGCCTCTAAGTAAATTCAAGGCCTCTAGTTTTCACTAATTGTTATTGCATATATATCACATATATATCACATATATTGCATATTTCACTATATTGCATATATATTGCACATATATATTATCTGTTCATTTCATATAGTATTAGTATATATTTGTTTGCATTATGTATGTATGTATGTATATATGTATGTATGTATATCTTCAGGCCTACCATTGGCATTGGACAGCCTATTGATGTGCTCTTTCTTTGGGAAGGCCACCTCTCCCATTACAGCTTTACTCAGTTGTCTGTAATTCTTCATGTAGGGTTGAGGCCTCATGAGGTTTAACCTGTCCAGTTCTGCATGTTTTATTGGTGTCATCATTGTTCAGTTCACATTTTTTCAGTAATTTTCAATTACTTAAATGCCTAACAGTGTTATCAAACACCAATATCACTGGTGATTACCTTACAATAGGAAATGCATCACTGCTTTGAAGATCTTATTATTAGAAAATTATCTTGCCAGATGCTGGTGGTGTATGCCTTTAATCCCAGCACTCGGGAGGCAGAGGCAGACAGATCTCCCTGCGTTCGAGGCCAGCCTGGTCTATAGAGTGAATTCCAGGACAGCCAGAGTTACAATAGAGAAACCCTGTCTAAAAAAACAAAAAAAGAAAAAGAAAATATATCCTGCTTTCAGATATCAAATCTAAGACATTATATTTAAAAGCGCCATTGGAAGGCACTACCCAAGATCATGCTATTGCTCAGAATCTGCCTTTTATCCTAAAAGTTCCTCCATTAAAGAAGACGCCAGTTTGGGGAGAATTCCAAATACTGTTTACTATGTTATATTTGCTTTTGCTCCACTGAATTAATTTTTTTTCAGCTACTGCACATTTTTTTAAAAACTTCATGATGACTGACACTCCCGCTGAAATCTGTCTACATGTAATACATTGTAGCAGCTACAATCATAAATGTGTTTGTTGTCTTCTATCTGCTCAGTTCAATTTTCTCTTCTAAGTACATCCCTATAAGAAATCTGCTGGGTTGACAATTATCCTGCTAAAAGCTGAGGAATTCTAATTAAATAATTCACAGAAAATCAGTTATAACAAAAATCTAAATTATGAAACCTTGGGAATGTGGTCACTTATAGGTTGGAAAGTACAGTGGGAATGGCAGAAATGTCTCCTGGCCTTTGGATAAGACAGAGTAGTATAATGAAAAGCCTTCTACTCTCTGTGTTTGAAGTTCAGAACTTCAATCCTAGATACGTTACCTCAGAGAAATAAGTTCATATCCTACAGCTATTATTATTCTGTAGAGTGGGAAATGTAATAACAACCTTCCCTATCACAAAACACTATGTAATGTCAAATATTACCTTTATTTCTTCTGTGTTCATCATGCATTTTATATATGGCATACTAATAGTGAACATCTACTTAAAATATTTTGCATATTTATTGTTTCTCTGAGTATCATAACTAATACTTTCTAGAAACCCATTAATAAGATACTCTCACTTGACTTCAAACTATAAATGAAGAAAGTGAGGTTAATTTGTAAACCAGAAATATTTTTTAAAATGTATACATAGAGACATTTCTTTAACACTCGAGTTTGATACATTACAACACAATTCTTAGCCTTCCAGAATCAACAGTGTTGTTTTATCTCAGACTGTGGAGGTGGATCAATAAAACTTTTGCCACAAAGTATGAGGACCAATGTTCAGATACCTACAGCCCACATAAAAGCTGAATATGTGTGGTAGCTACCTGCTATTTTAGCAATGAAGAGAGAAAGAGGCCAGATCCCCCCCCCTGTACTAGATGGAAATAATAAGAGATCATACACCATAAATAAAGTAGAAATCATTAAGAAAGATTCCCAACACAGGTTGGGCCTCCACATGCACATTCATGTGAAAGCACGCCCACACGGAGGTCTTACACTTGCACATATATAAACATGTATCCTCACATATAAATGTATACCACATGCAAAACAAAAGCTTATTGTGTGTATATTGAGGATAAGATATTGGTTACTGTCATCTGGGAAATAATTGTGGAAAGGATGCTGAAGATGAATAATCCATAAAGATTACAATTAATTTTAATATACTCTAGTATTGTGGAACACAGTAGATTGAATTTAAATAACAATAATTTATTGAATATTTCAAAATAGGCAGAAACAGAGATTTGAATATTACCAAAAAAATAATAAATGTTTTATCTAATACTCATGTTAAGCCAGATTTGATCATTACACATTATATACATGGACATAACATGTCACAGTGTATCCAGTATTGAAATCATTATTCAATTAAATTTTTAAAATAGTTCCTCTGTTTTACCTAAATATTGATTACTAGAAATTTTCAGAATGAATGAGTGCATTGATAAACATGTATGGCACTATCATTCTGATTAGAGAATATAGTCAATCTTTCTTTATACTTGTCCATACATGTAGAAAAGATACTGTAAAAATTTAAAATTCATTTTACACACTAGAAGGATATAATTTTGCACTGAAAGAAAAGCATATTCTTTGGTTACATTCAACAATGAAATGTTGTGTAGAGAAATAATAACACATTCTTCCAAAAAGTACAAGTTAAACTATATAATTTCAGTTGAATCAATCAACACAGAAATGGAGGCTGATGAGACTGAGGGTCTTTATATACAGTCCTTTTTTAAAACTGTATACTTAATTTGGTGACTGTAATTGTGTGTCATTTTTGCTTACAGATTGGAGCCAAAATTGTGTAAGCTTTAGAGGCGATAAAAACTACATCTTTCCCAGCTCACCATATGCACATAAGTGACTCACTATCGTACTTTTTCTCAAGTTGACTAAACATTTTCACTCTTCTAGAGATCTGTAAACATTGAGATTATAAGGAAATAACAAAGTTTTCATCAACATTGTGTGAAGACAGCATTCGTATATGGATTACTAGAACTGTAATTTATATCACAGGCTTCTGGGATAGCATGTTAATGTGTGAAGCAAGAACTTATTTGTTAAGTACATGATCACATAACCCACAGAGCCATTATCATTGAGATATTTCCAAAGTTACTTAAATTCTATGGCCTAAGTATCTTTATTTTGAAAGACTTAGGCAGGATCATTATAACTTGGTCTTGTGACATTAAAATAATGTAATCTAGCAATATTCCTAAGTCTTAGGATTTTGGAGTAATTTTCACATTGTAACAAATTGGTATGATAAAAGTAAAGAACTTTCTTACTGATACCTTCCTATACTCAGGACCTCATACTGGGAAGCATCTCATCAAATGACAACTTTTTTGTTGTTGCTGCTGTTGTATATCAGTTTGAAACCTGAGGACTATGACATCCCACGATATTTTATCAAATGAGTACTTGAATAACTCAGTGTATCACTTTAATTATAGAGACAGGTGCAAAATTACAAATGGAATCTGTGTAATATTCAATTTGCCAAATAATCAGTGAAAAAGTACTTCTTTCTTAGCTTTATCAAATATGCTTCAGCATGTCCATCCCTTCTCTATGTTCATGTGATTGCTGTTCTCATCTGGAATTTGTTCTGCTGTTTTAGCTCCTCTTACAATTAGAAAGCAAAACAAATGCTTCTTTCTCTAGCTATAACTTTCTATATCATTTTTTCCTTCTATTCAAGCAATTCTTAGAGCCAAAATTTGATTTTAGGGATCCCACTTACACAAGAATATATAACTTTTATGAAGAAAAAAATAGCTTCTATATTTACATTGCCATATGGATAATGGAAATCTGATTCAATATGTTAAAAAATATTTATCTTGCTGGGCAGTGGTGGCATGCAAGTTTAATCCTAGAGGCAGAGGCATGCAGATTTCTGTGAGTTTGAGGCCAGCCTGGTCTACAGCGTGAGTTCCAAAACAGCCAGAGTTACAACAGAGAAGAAACCTTGTCTCAACACCCCCTCCAAAAAAAATTTATCTTACATTTCAATGAATTGAACATTTCCTGTACTGCTGCTGTTATACATTTTAATGACATTACAACACCACCATTAATACTAAAGTTCTAGAGAACACAAAAACAAAACAATGACCAGTTTTCTCTGTCTTTTCTAAAAACAATTTGAATTTAATGTTGAATTAGAGAAGAAAGCACTTTCTTCTCATAATTTTTGGAATTTTTCATATTGTTTATGACTAGGAAGAGCTGACAGGAGCACACAGTACCAATTTTCAATACTTGGAAAGAGTCAGTTCTAAAATAACTACTATCCAAGCAGCAGATGTGTTTGTGGATCAACATATTGACTTTTATATAATACAAAGTAAAGATCAAAGTATGTAAAATCAATGAAGTCAAGATGATGAAAACCAGAATTTTGTAGAACTAGGCCCGTAGCAAGAATTCCAAATAAATTGTGTTTCATTTTACCAACATGCAACCAAAGGTGATAAATTTAAATCCAGATAACATGTTTAATACAAAGAACATGAGAGAAATCAGAGTGTAGTCTATCTTTGCAAATATAAGTGAAATCATTGAAAAGATTTATTATACCACATTAAGATATCCTATGCAACACACACACATGTGTGCACACACACACACACGCACATGTGTGTATATATGTTTGTATGATACTGATCAGTATCATTTAATTCAAAGTTACACTGAATCTAAATTCCAAGACTTCTGGACTATTAAAAGTCAGCTTACAATTTGTGATTATTAACATTTCTGTCTATATTTTAGTCTCTGAATTCCAAAACATTTCAGAAGCCATTACATAAAATTCATGTTTAGATTAGAAAACTTGAGCACACAGGAAACACATGATTAGTAAGATTCAAAGAAGCAGTAAATTACTAGATATTTTTATGTACACACATATTTTGTGTTTGTTTCATATATATGTCTACATGTATATATGTACATCTATGTGCAACATATATATTTTAAATGGAAACCTAAATTGCTTCAATTATTCTAAATCCCTTCCATTATTTCCTATTTATCTATCAGGGAAAATAATTCCATTGTCTACTCCACATGTAATTACACGATTATTCAATTACTCATATTTTTAAATGTAGACTATATCAAAAAAGCTAATTTACACTATTTATTAGAATATAATTTGTTACAATGATGTTAAAAATGCTATATCCTTGATTAGATAGTATCAATGTCCTTAATAGGTCAAGAATAAATTCCAGAATAAAGCATAAAGTAAGGAATATGTAACTCTCAGCTATGTAACATAAGATTGATTGCAAAAGAACTCAGTGGTTACACAAATATATATACGTGTGTGTGTGTGTTCACTCACCCATGCCTGTGTATGTGGATCCCAGAGCTGATATCAGGATGTCACTCTCAATAGTTTCTTTATTTTCTGAGACAGAAGATCTCATTGAAAATGTACATCACACATTTGTTTAGACTGGTGATTTGCCTGTCTTCATGTTTCTAGCCGTGGAATTATAGGCAGGTATTTATGTGGGCTCAAGGGATGCAATTTCAGATCCTCTTGCTTATATATAACAGGAACTTTACTCATCAAACCATCTTGCCAGACCCACATTATTTCTTTTAAAAATATTTCTTTTGTGAGATTATAATAGCATTACATCATTTTCCTCTTCCCTTTTCTCCTTCCAAACCCTTTCCATATACCATTTCTTGTTCTCTTTAATTCATAGCCTCTCTTGTCATTGATTTTATATATATATATATAAACTTCTAAATACCTAAATACAGCCTGCTCAGTCTGTATAAAGTTACTTTTCTGTATGTTTTAGGGCTGACTATTTGGTATCAGATAACCAATTGGTGTGTTCTTACTTGCACTTACCTCAACTACATCTATAAGAGAATAAGAATGTGACAGCTATGATTTTACCTTAACTTGACAGAATTTACAAATGCTTTTCATTCGATGGCTATTATGAGTGAGAAACTGACACTTTTGTGCATCAACAAGTTAAATCTTTATAAATATATATTTGTCTTCTTATCTATCAGAAAACAAAACTAATTACAACCTTTTTTTATAGTTCAGGTGACACAGTTGTTTCTCAAAACAATGCAAAACCATTTTCCTAAGCCTATTCATGTTATCCTTCTCTCCCATATAAAGATGTGGTTTAGCTTAAATATTCACAAACTTCAAAGTCACTCCAGCTCTGATCAAAATATTTTTCACCTGCTGTCAATAATCTAATCGAAATCTGAATCTTAAGACTCATTTAACATCTTTTTCTTTCTCGTTACAATAAGTAGTCACTGCTGAACTGAATTTAGTCATAGTCTAAGATCAAACCTACCAACAGAAAGTGAGATTTGCCTAAGTCAACAGAATCTCAGTATCCTCCTAATTAAAATGAAGCAATAATGGGGTCTATTGCATAAGAACGTTGAAAAATTAAATGAGTGAACAAAAGCACACAAAATACTTTTAAAAAAGTGAATCCTGAATTGTACAAGCAAATTATCTTTATGATTTATTTGTTTATTTACTTATTATGTGCATATGGATGTTTTGCCTTTATATACATCTGTGAACCACAATTGTGGCTGGTGGCTGTGTGGTGTGAAGAGGGTAATATCCCCAGAGCTAAAGTTACAGATCATTGTTAGTTGCTATGTGGGTGCTGGGAATCAAACCAGGATTCTTCGGAAGCATAGTCAGTACTATAAATTACTGAGCCATCTTTCTACCCTTATATGAAATTTTTTGAACACTACCTGTTAATGACCAACATGTCAGGTGCTAATGACATTTAATATTTTCTTGTACATCATGGCAAGTTTTCCTAAAGTTGTTTCAATTCTACCATTTTTTCTGGTAGCAACAGCTTGGAGTAAGAACAAAAACTTCATGTCCTTGGCTTTTTGCTAGTTAGTTCATCTACTTTGCTTCAGCGAAATATTTCTTTTATACAGATGTCATCTCTTAGGATGACAGTAATGGAAAAAACTGTATGGCTCTGTATTTGGGAATGTCCTCATACATTATTACACTCTCACACCATAAAGAAAATTTAACTCAGTATTCTTTTTATATAAAAGAACATACCATGAACCCTATACAGAATTTTACAGAAAGACCAATTCACCTTATCATCAAAGGACAGTGACAATTGACTGTTTGAATGAGCACAATTTATGCAGATTTTTTATATTAAAAATGTTATGTTCGTGATTGATGCATCAGTAATTTTTATATAATTACATTTCTGATGTTTATTAATTTGGGGAAAATTATACTGCAATCAGATTTGACTTTGAAAATTAAGTTATACAGAGTTTTCAGTACACTAGAAGCGCCTTGATGAACATGATCTAAGTTTTGGTATATTAATAGGGTATATTTACTAAAGAAATAGATCTTTTTTAGAGTTTTTTAAGCCACTCTAGCAAAACACTGTTAGTGAGTGGTTGTTATATTTCTCCAAATCTGCTATCTGTAAAAAATAAATTAGCTTTGTTGTTATCAAGTTTCTAGGCCTCCAAGTGAGAAGAGATTAGCAATTTATTTTCCATTTACTTATAGACATCAAGTTGTGATTTATTGGCAGTCTTGATGCTATATTTAATAAAAACGGAAATGTAACTAACTTGATTTTTTTAAATTAAGTTAACTATTTTTTCTGTGCTAGACATTTCCCCCATTAATTTCAGAAAATTCTAACCTATCATATAAAATATGGTAAAATAATCATTTTAATATCTTCTTTTAGTAGGATAAGGTGGAATAAAGTATTTATAATAATAATTTAACTATAAACAGAGTAAAGTTTTTCTTGAAGATGGACTCAGGAGTTGGTGATGAAAGCTAAAATTGACCTAATGGGCATATATAAAATCAGCCTCGAAAAAACATTTAAATCACAAACATATAAATATGATATATTGATTTTTGGTGGACTACATGAGACTTGTCCCCACAGGCTCATATATTGAATGCTTTTTCTCCAGATGGTGAAACTATTTTGGGAAGAATTAGACAGTATATCATTGTTGGAGGAGATGTGTCACTGGGAGGTGGCCCATGAGATTTCTAAAGTCCACACCATTCCCAGTTAATACTCCTACTCTCTCTTTGCTTCATGCTTGTTATCAGATGTAAGTTCTCAGCTATTGTTTCAGCAGCATGCCTACTTTCCTGTTGCCATGTTCCCCATTATGATGGTTATTGATTCAAACTCAGGTACTGTGAGACTCTAAATTAAATCCTTTATTTTATGATTTGCCTTTTTCATGGTGTTTTGTCACAGAAATAGAAAAGTAACAAAGAGATGACTGGATAACATAAAACAATAAATATTTCCTGCCTTTGTATGTATATTTTTTTCTGTGGTTCTCTGTATGTCATGAAATTTAAAACCTTTTAATTCCACTTCATATTTATGTAGTTCCACTAAAACTTCATAATTAATTGTATTCAATATTTACAAGAAACCATTATTTTATTTATTATTTTTTATTATTATTTTATCTATTATGCTGGGACTTGGTGAAAAGGATGAGAAATACTGTAATAACCAAAATTAAGACTGATGAATCCTTACAAACTCTCAAAATCCTTACAAAATTTGCATGGAGAGGTGAAGGACCTACTGGCCAAAAAAAGTTAATAAAAAAACATAAAGAAGAATATGTGGTTGGGAGAAAAAAATGTGATCAGGGGACCCTAGGGAAATTGGAGGGGGAAGTGGGAAGTAGATATGATCAATATACATTGTATACATTTGTAAAAATTTCAAAAAGTGAAAATAAATGTTTTCACTCAGAACAGAGCAGGCCTCCCGGTGTTATAACTCAAACAAGGCATATCAAGAGGGGGCAACACCAGGTTGAAAATAAATTTAATAAAAAGTATAATTAAAATAAAATAACACCACACTTAAAAAAATAAAAATAAGTGTTTTAAAAATTAAGATGAGTTGGAGTTAGATAATTGGCTGAAAAGATTGCATGTTAGTTGCCAATGATTAATCATTTCTGACACCAATAATTAATTACACTAATATTCCATAGATATAGTATTTTAGCTTAATATCTCACTAAATAATGAAGATCATACTGTTCTAAAGCATCATAAAGTGGATATAAAAGAACTGAAATTTAAAACATAAATGAAGCCAGGCTGTGGTGCATATGCCTTTAGTCCCAGCACTTGGGAGGCAGAGGCAGGTGGATCTCTGTGAGTTCAAGCTCAGCTTGGTCTACAGAGTGAGTTCCAGGACAACTAGAGTTACAACAGTGAAACCCTGTCTCCAAAAACAAATCTCAAGGCTTAGGGATCATCACAGAAGAGAGCACAGAATGATCATAACAGCAAGAGGTGGCACATGACTACACTGAAACTATTTTACAGGCACAAAAGGGCAGCTGCACAGATGAATTCACAGATGTTGTGACAAGATACATACAAACTAAGCAAGATCAAGCCACACACATGGAGGTGGGAGGTGGGCACAAATTCTCATCCCTTGGAAATGAAAGGAGCTATTGGTAATTGATAACTCCTCAGAAAAGGACATTCAGTTTTCTTTAAGTGTGTGAACCATGATAGGTTCTGCACTAGCAGATGGACAGACTTCCTGCAGTGTACAAGAAGTATAAATTACAATATAAGGATTTACTAACAAACAAAAAACTGGTAGACAAGAAATGGTGAGGTTTCAGAGATCATAGAGGAGATAGGGGCGGAATGGAGAATGATCAAAATACATTGTATAAAAGTCTCAAGTCCTAAAAAAATGAAGATATAAATAAAACAAAATCTCTATTTGCTTCCAAGGAAAATCAGGAGCTTGTCTTCAGGGTATAAAGAAAGAAAGAAAATGTTTCCCTCTAAAAATTCAGAAAACACTGTAAAAATTTGAGTTCTAGAAACATTGTTTTAAGTCTTTATGGAAAAAAATATTTTAAAAAGGAACATATGCAGGACACATAACAAATACTCATATGAAATTGTCCTGCTTTAATGCAGTATCATGTACAATGACCACATACACATTGAAAGATTTTTAAATAAAATGTTAATTAAGGATTAGGAAGAAGGCTTATCAGTTAAGAGCACTTACAGTAAGCACATGCAGGCTGAAAACTGTCAATAACTCCTGTGCCATGGACTATGATCCCTCTTCTGGTCTCCATAGGCACCAAATATGTATGTGGTACATAGATATAACCATTAGAATATATGTAAATTAAAATATAAAAATAGATCCTATGTAAATATCCTCATATGGTTTCTGATTTCAGCTTGGTGATGTCAAAATTTATCAGTATTTCAAAAAGATACAGTCCTATTTCTCCATACTTGAAGGATCCATGAGTCTTTAATTTAATGAGTTGATAATCACTCAATTATGTGCTATGAAAAGTATTCGCACAGGTCTCTTGCAGTTACTATGTTGTAGGAGAAAAGTGAACCTGCCACTGGACAGAACAAGGCCTGAGACCCATGTGGATGTACCCAGAGATGGACCTGCCCAGGCATGCCAAGAGACAGACTAGCCCAGACACACCCAGGGAGCATCAGCTGCAGTCTGGCAGCCAATGGGACACTGGTTGGGTGAAGGGTATAAAGGGCTTCCCCTCCCATAATAAACTGAGTCTGTCTTTTGCCACTCAACCTGACTCCTGGAGTCTGTGTGTCTTGGCTCCACACCAACTCTAGCCTTCGCCTGAAGGGTCTTGTGAATGGGTATAAGCAACACTATGTGAAATTATTCTTTCAAAAGAGTTTTCCTAGGGTCTGCACTATGGCTCAGTGCTAGAGTATATATTTTACTTGGCTTGACCCTGGATCCCACCCACACACTATCACCAATATGATTAACATAATGTGGCTGATACATAAAATGCAAACCAAATGAATGCTTCTTTTCCTTTTCTTTTCTCTAGAGTAAATGAGTTGGGCTCCTAGTAAAGCCCAGTGATAACTAATGAGGTTCTTTTTTGTAGTATGTTTATGAACTTCTGGGTTTTTAAATATTTGATGTGCCCCAATTCATTGCAGTTGGTATTCTTATTAAAGTGCAAATTGTGCCAACTTATGCTCTGTCCCCATTTTTAATTGAAGAAACAGCACTGGATCTAGTGTTCCTTCCCTGCAGGAGATAATGAGATGCTGATGAATACCAGTGATGCTCTCAAAAACAAAACAAAACAAAAAAAATACCTCTTTGGATGAGGGCTGTTTATATTATTCCTATGAAGAGTGAAAAGATTTATTTTAAATCAGCCTTCTCTATTTTATAGACAGAGATCAAAGCAAAAGAAGACTTTGGGGAGTCTAAGATGAAAGAATAGATATTAAAGGATTTTTTGGTAATTACCCACCAAATGGACAATTGTCATGGACATTTTAATTGACAAAATGATTGTTTTTTGTTTTTGTTTTTGTTTTTTATAAATTACAGCACATCACCAGAAATATCAGAAGAGAATTTTCATTTTAATAGCTGGGAAGCACTTGAGAATTCAAAGAATCCATTTGTGAGATATTCAATCACCAATTTTGACCTTCTACATCATCATATTTGTATTTTTACATGTAAATGTATCTTGACCACTGGCACTTTTACAACAGCAGTGTAGGCCTTGGGCTTGGAAAACTCAATCCAATAACATCTTTCAAAACTACTTCGATTTGTTATGTCTTGATCCATCTCTAATTTTATACATCATTTCTAGACTCATCCTCCTCTCACCTGGGGGAAATGTCTAATAGAATCCTACTGCATTTTTTCAAATAAAATAATTTATTTTCTTGTGAAGTTTGATGTTTCTTTTATTTTATTCATTTGGCTAGGTATTTTTTTCTCCCTATATTGTATCAATATCATCCTGAATATCCAGACTAAAGTTTTTTTTTTTTTTCTGTCATTTTTATTTCCCTTGCATTTCTGGTAGTCAACCAGATAAAACATCTCTATTTAGCATTCTTAACCTGTCTCTTAAAAAAACTCAGTCATCTCAATCATTAGTTCTCTGTATGCTAGCTCAGAGTGTTTTATCTTTCTGCTATGACTCCTGTAATCCTAGGTAGTTTCAACCTCAGTTTCTCTGTTTCACAATAACAAAATTATCCTCCAATAACATCATTCTATTTACAATATGTTGGTCACACACTTTAATATAGGATGCATGCATTTCACATGCAAGAATAATCATTTAACTTTTCAATAACCTCTCATGCTTTCAATTAGGATTCTCAACTATAGTGTGCAGCTTATTGTTCTATAACGTTTCATATATATATATGGGTTGTTTGGTAGGAGAAATTTATAGTCTAACAATAAATAAAACTGAGGCCTTCCTATTAATACAATTAGAATCCAATCAATGCAACCCTCTGCAGTCATTCAAATGCTTAAAGTAGTTAAAGAAGTTTGCTATGAGTTCCAAACGAAATGATTTTAGATAATATACAAAAAGAAAGAAAATATTGGTCAAAACTTAAGCCTCTAAAGAGATTTTTAGACATTGGTTTTGAAATGACAGGCGAGTAAATTCAGTTCAATATAAGGTGGAGATATTTGAAAACTTGGACAGCAGACAGAAATCATTAATGAGAAACCTTACAAAGTGTAAAGCATGCTGACCACCTTTCTATATCTTTTCATTAAGTTACAGAGAAATATTATTGCTGCTATATGGAAAACAGCTAAAAGTATGACATTACTGTCACTAGAACACTTAAGAACTGAGCAGTAGCAAAACTTTGCTTTGGTATAAAGGAACAGATACAATAGGTTCTTCTGATAAGAGAGTCATGAGCAAAAATTTAAAAAAAAAATGCCTAAGGATGTGTCAAAGGAAAAGGAAGGCAAACACAGTAGTGTCACCTTCAGGAGTCAGAACGCAAAAGGAAAAAGGAGAATGAGAATTATCTCCTGGGTAAGCCAAAGGAAAGAGAGCACACCAACAAAGTGAGTATAGGCATACTCAGGTACAGATAGAGGAGACAGGTTTAAAGCTATGAGAGAAATACTTGTTTGAAATAAGTACAGGAAGAATACAAAAGAATTAAGTTATGTCATGCTTGGGAAAATGGATGGAGCAGGAGATCATCATATTAAATAAAATAAGCCCGATTCAGAAACACAAATATTGCATGATTTCTTTCATGTGCAGAATATAGATTTAATTTTTTAAAAGATATGAAATTACACTGGGACTACTTGGAAAGAGAAAGGAAGGGAACAAGTTGGAGAAGAGTTTTAAAAAGACAGCTTAATGTGAGTGAATATGATCAAAGTACATGCTATACATTATTATTATTAAAGTATTATTATTAGTAGTATTAAAGTGACATAATGAAAGCATTTTTGTATGGCTAATACATTATGTCTAAAAAGAATGCCAGAAAGAAAATGTAGTCGCAAACAGGGAATTCTGTGTCTTGAGAAGGGCTTCTAGTGTGTTCCTGGAAGAGATGAAAAGGCTAGAAGTAACTAGAAGTGATGCAAGTTCATATTACAGTACACTTAGAATCACTTTGTAAGAGTATAGGATTTGAGATCTTATTTTGAGGTATTTGCAATCATATTTATAACAAAACCAAGAGCAATTGGGGTGGCCTTCAGAATTGTTAGACACATGGCTGAGTGACAATCGCCTTTGTAACGATTTCTCAAAAAAACTACTATATTTTAGGAGCATGGACATGAATAGATTATTGTTTAATATTGAAAAATTTTAAGAAAAAAATATATATACAAGAACAAGAATGAAATATTCCATTGTAAACAATTCATATTATGAATTGAAATAGCAAAAGAAATGGTTTCAAGGGAAAGAATATTGAAATGCTTACAGACCTAACTGAATTCTTCACTGAAAGAGGCATTTAATGATGAGAGGAAAACAGTTTCTTTTAAAGTGAAGGGTTAAGATGTAGCAGGAGCCAAAGTGAAAAGTAGAAATCAAAGAACAAATGAGTGGAACATATGAAATATGCACCAATGTTACAAGCAAAGAAACAGGTCATAAAAGAACAAAGCGCTACCAGAGGAAAGTTACAATGCTGGGGGGTGGGGGGAGAACAGTCCATTTTCCAAGATTAAAAAAGACACCTGAATCAGATGCTGAAGGGGAAATAGCTGAAAATAACTTCAAGAAACAGTAATTGATAACAGTTAACATGAAAGATCTTTAAGTCTTTCTCCCTTTCTCTCTCCCTCCTTTACTCTCAAACAATACTTCAAAGACAGGAAACAATCAGAATGATAAAGAAAGACTCTAAACAGAAGCATCTCAAGATGAGTTGACTTCACAGGTGCCTTCAAGGCTCAGGAGTTAATGACACAGTAGAATTTGCTAATGAGATTCTAGGCCTAATGAGAAGGAACAGACCTACTAGCATAACATATCTGTATGTTTAAAATCGTGACAATCAGTGACTAGAATACGAGAATTTAGCAGCCATTTGAACAGAAGAGCATGTGGAATTAAGATGATGTAGAAAACTTAAAAAGGGGATGTTGGAAGAATGTAATTGAAATCACAAAAAGCAAGAAAAGATACTGATTTGGAACATAGTATGTTCTGTTTTAATACTTACTTTTTCTGATAGTAATATCAAATCTATGTTTTTAAGGTCTTTAGCAGAGTTCCAAATATCTTTAATATGATAACACAAGACTTATATATCTATAATCAATAATTGAAATATAAAAGAAATTCAACAAATTAGAAAATGAGAAAAGGTACCCATATATTTTCTCATTTAAAAAAAAATGTGTGTGTGTGTGTGTGTGTGTGTGTGTGTGTGTGTGCATACTCGTACATGTTAATTCTCTGAACTCTTCCTTGAAACTGTATTTTCACTATATTGTACCACTTACGGTGAATACTTTCATAACTATTTATACTGTTAAAAAAACTTTGGGCATTTTTACCTTATTCGTCTTGTACTTATCTCTTATGTTTTTTTTTTATGGGGTTTCTGTGTATGTGTGTGCGTGTGTTTCTTATGCTTTATTTTTCTTTGTTTTCTGTTATCTGTTTGCTTTTATTTCAGTTTGCTATTTTGTTTTATTGGCCTATTTGTTTTCTAAAGAGAAAGAAAGTGTAGAGTTGGATAAGTATGGAGGTGGAGAGGATCTGGGAGGAGACAAATTAGAATATAGAGTATGATAAAAAGACTTTCAATGAAAAATAGAAATTGCTTTCATTTTATCCTCAAAGTACTTATTAAACTTCAGGGATGATATTTTAATTTTGGCAAATAAGGATGTGTTGACCCTATTCAGATAAATGTATATTTCCTCACTGTCCTCACTATTTTTTAAAAGTGTTTTTAAAGACTTTGTCTTACAATAATATTTTTCTCCTGGAATATGTTTAGTTCTCTCTATTTACTTAGTAGTTGATTTTTAACTCTGGTCTTTATTTTAATTACAAATGTAGACATTTATTAGTCTGACATAAGCAACATGCTCTGCACTTTGATTCTACAGTGTTTCTTGCTAAGAAATATGTCATATATTGCACCTAGTATATACCTTCTAGTAGGCTATTCTGCTTTAAAATGTTGATGGAGCTAATAGCTCAGTCTGAAATTAACTACTGTTAGGTATCTACATTTTATTCCTTAGCAATTTTATTGAGATTCATCATCCTGAATTGTTTATTTGTATTGATGACTCTCCAATTCTTATATCCAAAATATTCCTGAATTTCATTCAATCTTATATGGCCAAATGTCTACTTAGCATTGGCATATCAATGAAAATAGAGCTCTAAAATTTAAAAAAATTAGAAATGAGATGAATAGTGGTTAAAAATTAGGAAAAAGACTAATAACACACGGTCTAGAAAAAGAAATATGGGCATTTCTGTCACAGGAAGTATTATCAAAAGCTCAGTTATCAGAAAGCATGCTGCACTGGGAGCAAATAGTCAATTTTGTTTTGACGACAATAGGTATAAAGAAAAAGATAAGTTAATTATATTGTTGCGTAAAAACTACTCACTGAGTACACAGTTACACTTACTATTGAAGACACCGTTGACTTTGAGGAAGCCATAGAATTTAAACTGTAAGGAGCCATCTATGGAGGCCAACATATGGATTAAGACTCAATTTTTTCTACTACATTAGCCATAGAATTATGTGTCAGTTACTCAGTATATGTACTAGATTGGGCTGTGTTAGGCCTCAGTGATTATTCTAAATAGTGGTTACCTTTTTCACATTGTTAATTAATAAGTGAATTGATACATTTACTGTTTTGATAATAGTATCTTGGACATAATAATAATTGAATATTTTAGCATTTAGTATTGATAAAGATATGTCGAGTTAAACAAGGGTTCTGCCTTGAAATGGAATTTCAAACTATAAGGAAGACGCATATCAAAATATAAAACAAAACAATTTAATTTGCATTTGTTGTAAGGAAGAAACAAAGTGTGACAACATACATAATGTCAATTGTGTATTGCCTACTTGAGAGAGAGGTTAAAAAAAATGAAAGTATTTTGCTGAACATAAAACTCAATCAGAATTTTAAAGGATTAAACACATACCCAAGAAAAGAGATAGGAAAGATATGTTGCAGATTAACTACAAGTGTTAAGGACGAGAGAAGATTAATAGCTAAGTTTATTGCAAAATTCAGATTATGAAGAACCTTTAGTACCATTTAAGACCTCTGAAATCTTGCAACCTAAATGGTGTGTCACCATAGAATGTTAAATTGAGGATAACAAGCCAGGACATGCATTATAGAAAGATCAATTTGAGAGCAAGCAACAGATCTGGAAAGACTAATTAGAATGATAATTTAAAGGATAATAATCCTGATAACAAATGGGAATAATTGCCTATCAATGACATAACTCACATGGACAAGCACCAGAAAACAAGTTATCATCTGCTGCCTCTTGCCATTAGACAATTTAAAAAATTATTGATCCCTAAATACTTATAAAGTACCTGTAATTGTCATTTCCTACCTTTATTTCATACCAGCCACAAAGAAATATTTCCTGTCCCTTGAAAACATTAAGTGTGTTATCTGACTTCTGGTCTTCATACCCATTTTTCCTTCAACCTAATATACACTAAGATCATTCCATACGTTTTATGATTTGGTTGGATTGAGTATTTCACAGTTGGATCTTGTACAGTTATCTCAGAGAAGCACTTTAACGTCTTTCCAGACACCCTTGTTTTGTTTCCATAGCACCCAACACATACTGATCCACCATAATCATTACATATTGTTTATATAAGATCCAGGAGGAGGGAGAATCTGTCTTGTCCTCTGCCACATGACCAAATACCTTACTCATAAAAGGCTTTATTATTAAATTTTTGAAGTAAGTGAAACAATGGAAACATGAATCAAATTTATAGGATTGAGGGGGTTTTTGGCCAATTTTTAGGTTTTATCATTGTGGTTCAGTACACATATTCACAATGATGTTTTAAAATGTATTACAGAGTCTACAAATTTTTAACAGCTAGAAATTTAGAAAGATATAACACAAAAAATAACATGTGTGGGGAATGAATTTTGGGCTATACAATATTATTAATACATTGCTTATGTTTGCTACAACAGTTATCTAAATTATCAATATTTTTTAAATTTTCTTTCATTTTCCCCTCTTATCATTTTCTCCCATTTTTTGTAGTTTTTTTCCAATTTCATACATTTCCTTCTGAATGTAAATAATATGATGACTGGAACATGAACTGCCTGACGATGTCTACCACACATGACTATATCAAACACCTGTGATTAGCAGAATGTTTGATACTCAAAAGATATTTGATATATGTTTGAATGAATAATTTTAAACATATAAGTCATTCATCTAAGTTGTGAATACTACATATTGGATATGTATCTACAAAAATAATAAGGAAATATTGAATGAGAATTAAATCAAGAAAAAGGGAAGAGCTCATAGGGCTTTAGTCTTTTACCCTTGAACTATTGACTATTAATAGACTCTGTGATGAGAAAATCAACAGGCTTTGTGTATCTATCGCTGAACTCTCCAGGCACCAATAGATAGCTCCAAATTCATGATCACACAGATAGTCAATAGTTAATCTTAGGGGTATCACTAAACAAAATGGATAGTCCCAAATGTGAGAGAGAGATTTGTGAGAGTGACAATTGACAGTGGTGGTAGGGAAGTAAGGAATGAAAGTGGTTGGTATGTGTGAAATTTTCCTAAAAATAATTTTAAATAATAGTAAAATAACATTTTATATACAAATTTCCATATTAATATAATGTAAAAGTGAATGCTCGAATTTATCCGTACATAACTCCTTTCTGCAACTATTCAACTTATAATAGATCAGTATCTCTCAACTAGTGGGTCACAACCCCTTTGGGAATTAAACAACCCTTCACAGGGTTCACCTAGGACCATGCTGCATATCAGATATTTACATTATGATTCATAATAGTAGAAAAACTACAGTTATGAAGTAGCAATGAAAATAATTTTATGGTTGGGGGTCACCACAGCATGAGGAACTGTATTAAAGAGTCACAGCATTAGGAAGGTTGAGAAACACTATTCTAGATGGTAATTCTTTACTTTTGTTTTCTTAATAATTGTAGAAACAAGGACAGTAAAGTATGGAGGTTTCAGAAATCCTACTAAATCTCATGCATTTCTTTAAAAACCCAATTCCATTGTGTTAGTGATTTCATTAAAATCAATTTTCATATCATCTAAATAAGTTGATAGGATTGAAATATTCACAATATTTTATAAAAACCAGAAAATGTTGTATTGCATATAATTTACTACAGGACAATATCTATGTAACTCAGTCATAGAGTAAATACTTGAACAAATTTTTTTTTCAGATCCATTAAGTAAAATATAACTAGTTTTCTTCCCATGCCAATCTATAAAGCTTGTTCAGAATCAGATTTTCTCAGAAGAATGGTTTGTGTTCCTCATATTCTCCATAATTTTACAGACTGTCTTAATAGCAATGCTCATTAAACACAACGATGAATGTTAAAGTCCCTCTACTAGAGAAGATATTACTTGGCTTTCTAAGTTTGGGATTTAACCAATCTATTTTAATGTTATACAGTTTCAGAAAATAAACTGTAAATTAACCAATCAGTAAAAGATGTTATAGAAGGCAAATACCCTTTTCATGAATATCATCAATGACCCATAATTTTAATAAATAGAACTATACACATCTTAACATCCATCAATTCTTTCCAGTTTGAACATTTGATTTTAACAAGCATATAAATGTTACCAAGTTTCACATAAACTACCATTTTGCTTAAGTTTCTAAATATGCATATTGTGTTACGCATAACAGATTATTAATATGCATACAATCACACAGAGAAAGACATTGCTTATCCATAAGGGACACAAAAATGAGAAATATTAAATAAATAATTTTAGAAAACCCATTTATTTCTGATAATTTCTGATTGTGTATTTTTTATTTGTGTGATCGAATACTTCAGCACTTCTGATTTTAGGCTATATATGCTACCACAAGGATTCCAAGAAATATTCTTGAAAACAATCCAAATTAAAAACTCTATAAATGCATTGGAGTGTGAATGCTTATATTGATTTTTCAGAAAATATAATACATAGCTATTGTCCTTCAAGATTTCAACAGCAGGTTGAAAAACTACATTCTTATGAAACAATGAGCCTGAGTGGAGAACATGTCATGTCTACATATTATAATAGGAACATATATACCAATTCTGAATAACTGAAAATCATTTTGGTAAGAATGGTAAGAGAAGAAAATTTTGTGGGTCATGCAGTGCTGGCTGGAGAAGCAAAATACATGAAAAATTAATGGAAAACATTTCAAGTGACAAAATGCAGCAATGGGAGCTGTAATTGGAATCATTCTTATTTAATTAGCAAATAAAAATAATATGTGTTGATTGCTTATATCAGTGCAGGCATTTTATGCAACATCTGAATTTATGGAACACTTTCTGGACCATAATATTTGTAGGTCAAACTAAAATTCAGCATAATCCCCTTCATTCAGTTGTTCACATATTTTAATTATCTACTGCATGGTAAGTACTGATCAAACCTGAAAAAGAAGTGTTCCTGGAGAGTAGAAATTATATGTAGTAGAAGTGGGAGGAGTAATAGTAAGATATATGCATCTGTCTTGTTGTGTCTGCAAAATGGTATTTCTTTAAACTCATTTACCACCTGTGGATTTTGCAATCTTTCTGCCCAGTCTTCCACACAGATACCTGAGATAGATGGAAAGGAATGTGATAAGGACATTGCATTTAATGCTGAACACTCCATTGTATCTCATTTCCTCCATGTTGTTCAGTTGTGAGTCTCTGTTTTACTTGCAATCTACTGCAGGACAAACTTCTCTGATGAGGGTTCAGCAATGTGCTTATCTATGGAGATAGCAATATGTCATTAAACAACAGTGCATTGCTGTTTTCATTTAGCAGAATAATAGAAATAGATTTTCACCTAAGGCCTATGACCTGTCAAGTCTGTAGTTCTTGGCCTCATTAACAATAGCAGGTATAGGTCTTAAAGTAAATGATAAAGTGGTTTGTCATTTCCCTAACATTTGTGCCACTATTGCACAGGAGGGCATATCTTGTAAGAATGTCACTATTACAGCTCTTGGGGTTCTTAGCTGAGTGACATTGTTGAGATTATTTTTTCCCTCCAGCAGTGTATCTAATATCTTCCAGCAGTATGAATGCTGTGAATCAGTGAAAACATCTAGTTGAGCACCAGATACATTTCTTCATGTTTGATGACATAAATCTTTAGCAATAGGGGATTATTTTCAGATTATGGGGGGGGTAATGAGTAGCACTGATAATAGCCTGTAATGGTTGTAGAGCTGATGGGACTCTTTTGGCCAAGAATTCAAAAAGATGTATCCCATTCTCAATACTAGGATTTTATTTGGTAGCATTTGATGTCTAGTTGGGACACTGCCTACCCTATCATATGATAACATCTTTTAAACACCTTTTCTATATGCATATATTTTAGAAAGCTTCTACAATAGTAGGTTTTCATATTGATTTTCCAAAGATTTTTAAAATTAGTAAGCCCTTTCAATATTCCCTCCTCTACTACTCTTTGTTGCTTTCCCATCCTCAACTCTCTTTAATCCCCAGTTATACTTTTTCATATATCCCTTTGTAAAACTACGTTCAATATGACATTCCATAATTTCCCAGACATGATAGGGCAGATAAACATAAAAACTCACAAAGACTGTGACAGTCACACAAGACTTGCACAAGCTCAAGCCAGACAACATCCCAGCACAGAAGAGAGGAAATTGGTACAGAGTCCCACTCCTAACCAAGAAAGCTATTCCAAAATGAGCAAACGCTATATTCTGGACGATGGGAAATCAATTTTCTTCAATGAGTCACACTGGGTGGATCAACCACACTCCAGGGCAGGCCTCATGCACAGGAGCAGTCAGCGAACACATAGTGACTCCATAATTTTCAGTGACTTTTCTTTTATTATGAAAGAGAAAACATATAATTCTGTGTGTAGGGATAGGGGAAGATCTGGGAAGAGTGGAAGGGCAGGAAATAGTTTGAAAAAAAAACTGTATAAAATTTTCAAATAATAAATACAAATAAATAGAAATACAATACCTCAAAGGTTTCATACATACATACATACACACACACACACACACACACACACACACATATATATATATATATAAATATAAATTAGTAACAATGAGGTAATGGAAGAGGAAGGAATAATGAAGAAGCATGGAGATGAAATGTTTTGAGATTGTGACTAAATTCTCCATCCTGACTGCAGTAAATGCCAAAAAGATATATACAGATATCAAATATATCTGATTGTACAATTTACTGTATGTCAATTATACCTCAACACACTATTGAAAATAAATGAAATTTAATTATTAAATAAGTAAAAGAAAAAGTCTCAGAAGTATAAGGGAGATGGGAAGTGACAGTGGTGGATATAGAGAGCTGGAATGGTAAAGTTTTAAAATCACAAGGCAAGCCATATTCAAAGGCTAACATCTGGGCACAAAACTGAAAAGAATAAAAGGAATGATGAGAATTGTAGTAGATGGATGCTGTTGTGTCTCACCAAGATAAACAAGGAGGTATTTTCATAGGTGCATACCCTGTCAGACCTCAGCAGAGGGAACCACCATCATGGCCAGTGCCATAGTCACAGTGGAACCCCAAGAGTCTCAGCTCAGGTGTTTTTATTGATTCAAAATTCCTTAAGTGTTCTACTGATAACACATGCAGATCATTAAAAATTAACCCCCACAGAAACCCAACACCTGCAAGCAATACAAAACGCGAAGGCCTATGCATCCCTTTTCCCAAAGGTGCAAAAAAAATTTTTAAACATAACTAAAATTAAACTTCCACAATATTTCCCCTTTTCTGTATAAAATTTGCTTTACCTTTACAATACAGCTTAACAGTACACCAGCAAAATTATTTACAAGAGTAACAATCAGAAGTTGCTAATGAATAGGACCAAATGAAACCAAAATCTGTCAAGCGTTTCACGATGTCTTTGGACAGCAGAAAAACATTATCAATGTCCAATTATCTAGAATTCACTCACGATTATTTGAGCTCCTCCAAAGGACTTGGATCTGTCTTCTGCAGCACACAGAGTTTGTGTGTGTCTCGCTGGCTCCAATCCACTGCTGCTGCTGTTCTTGTTGGTCATCCTATGGCACTGGCATCTCAAAAACTGCTGGGATCTTCTGCAATTGGGCTGCACTTTCACGAATAGTATCTTCTGGGCACCTTTCATGGTGCCACGCCTCAACTTCTCTGCATGAACCCTTTAATCTGGTCTATACTTTTACTAATGGCCTCTCCTGGCCTCTTATAGTGCCAAGCCTAAGCTGTTCTCCAAAGACCCCTTCATGCCTTCAAATCCAGTAACACCTGGGTGACTCTTAAAGTACCAAGTTCAGCTACCAGCACAAGATACAACATTGGCCAGTTCTGGAAGACAGCTTCAGTGTGCTGACCCTTAGGAAACACTTTCTAGATTTTAAGATAGAGTCTGCTTTGTAGGAGACAGAACTGGTCACCTTGAGGAAGGGTTCCCTCATGAGGTGGAGTTCTCATCATAGCAAATGCGTCTTGTTATGACTACTTGTAGACAGGCTTGCAGGAAAAAAAACTGGATAGGTTTGCAGAAAACAAAATGAAACGGACTCTGCAAGGCCTGAAATTTATTTTTCTTACTCTTCCTTGTGTCCATGGTTGATGAGCTGATGTGATATCAGTGCCCCACTTTGTTATGCCATTCGTAGTAGTACATTGCTGTGGCAGCTCACCAAACAGACAAGGAGACATATTCATTGGTGCAAACTCTGCCAGACCTTAGAAGAGGGAACCACTGTCATGGCCAGTGCCACACTCACAATAGGACCCCGAGAGTCTGCTTCCAGGTGTTTTATTGATCCAAACTCCTTAGGTGTTCTACTGATAGCACATGCAGATCATTAGCAATTAAACATCCCCCACAGAAATCCAAAACCTACAAACAATCCAATATGTGAAGTCCTATGCATCCCTTTTTCCAATGGTGCACAAAAACATTTTAAACATTACTAAAAATAAACTTCCACAACAGGGGATGTGTAGGATAACATTGTTTTATGCATAGGAAGAAATAAAAGGCTTTATGTTGGATGAATGTCTAGAATATATCAAGAACAGTGAAAAAGTTCTCTGTCTAGTGCTGCATGAATGGTGAGGAAAATAGAACATGAAATAAGAAAAAACAATGAAGGAGGAACCTACAAATCCATGTAAGACAGTATATATACTTTGGCTTTTACTCTAAATGCCTTTGGGAACAACTGCAGGGTTTCCTTGAGAGGACTGACAGGATTTTACTGACATCTGGCTTCTGTGTTTATTATACATCGAAAAGGAGGAAGAGCTGAACCAGGCAGACCAACTGCTACTACAAATTCAGGGAAGATCTGGTGATCTAGTACAGGGTGGTAGCAGTATAAATAGCAGGATGCAGTCATCTCTCTGGGTTTACTGACAAGGAGGACAATAGAAGGTTAGGACTATTTGTTGCAGAGTATTTGTTCTCAATAGCTAGAAGTGTAGTATCACAGCTGCTGATAGAGCAAAGGTTGTGAATGGAACCACTTCTGAGCGTAATATCAGCTATACAATTTGGGATATTATTAAGTTAAAGTGTACATTAGTGTGTTACACCTGACTATGTTAAATAAGGATTTAGAGGTACAGGTAGGATACTGGGAAAAGTGTTAGAAATAATATTAATTAGCAAACATTCAGCAAATAATCTTTAATACCACAGTATTCAGTGAAATGACCAAAGAAGCAAATAGAGGAACCTAAGAAATAAGTCTGATTTCTGCAACTACTCAGATATAGCTATCTTAGAGGATATATATCTATCAGTGATTATTGAGAAGAACAGCTGAAATTGAGCGGAAAACTAAGAAAATCAAAGAGTCTATCAAGTAAGTGTGTGGTAAGAGGTAGCTCATAGGTCAAAGTAAAAATGAAGTAATCAGGAACTGAGGACTTGTTTCTTGATTGGGCTTAGCAATGTGGAAGTCATTGGAATCCTTTGCTAGGAGAAGTTGGTTGAAACCATGGCTCTAAAACCCAGATTAGATTAGATTGAAGACAATCAGTGAGAAGCGGGGCTTAATGGTGAACATGTTAAATCCCAGCTGTTGGCAGTTAGAGGCAGGTGGATCTCTATAAATTTGAGTCCATCCTGGACTACACAGTGAGTTCTAGGAAAGCCATGGCCTCATAGTGACACTCAGTCTCAAAGAAAAAGAAGAAAATGAGGAAAAAGAGGAGGAGGAGGAGGCAAGAGTGAGAGAATAAATACCAGCAGCTCTTTATCATTACTATAAAGGAAGATGAAATAAATGGGAGGAGGAACTGAGGGAAGATATGAAAAGTTCTAAGTTCTGGGAACATAGTTTAGTGGTTAAAGTGCAATAGTTCCACTCCCATGCCCATGTGAAAACAAAAGGCAGTCATGGTGGCCTGCATTTGAAATCACAGTAGTGTGGAGGAAGAAAGATACCCAGGACTTGCAGGACAATTAGCTCATCCAATTTAAAAAGCACCACATCTCAGTCAGGCACTCTACCTCAAAAATGTGCATAAAATATGACAGGTGTCTGTGAAGGAAAGTGTACACTCAGGCACCTGTACCTGCACATGCACAACTCCACACAGATGCATTCAACCAATAAAGTGAAAACATTTTATGATTGTAAGGATGAGAAGTTTATTGTTATATTTATGTTTAGTATTCTAATAATGTTAATAATCTCTTGCTGTTATTCTAAGAATACATTTGATCATACTATACGAATGTATTAAATGAAATATATATAATAAATTACTTCAAGACCATTACAAAATATGAATTATTGTCTTATTTTATAGGTAAGATAAGTGAGAAATAGACATAGAGGACTTATATTGTTACACAGATAAAAAAGCAGGTCTAAGATTCAATCCAGCAAAGTTTAGTTCCAGAATGTATTTATTTAAGACTCTACTATCACACTCCAATTCACAATAGCCTCAAAGAAAGTAAAATGTCAAGTTAGAAACATAATCAATGAAATGAAGGACCACTCCAATAAAAACTTTAAGCCCCTGAAAAGAAAGAGATTGAGAAAGATACCAGATACTAGAAACCGGAAAGTCATCCCAGGCACACGGATTGGTAGAAGTAACACAGTGAAATTGATCATTTTATTAAAGCTATTTACAGATTCAATTTAATCCCAATGAAATCCTTGTTTCATTCTTCACAGAAATAGAAAAAAAAAACTATCCTGAAATTCATATGGAAAAGCAAAAGATCCACTATAGCTAAAAATAATCTTAAAGAAAAATGACAATGCTGGAGGGATTACATTCCATATCTTAAGATATATTACAGAGTCATAGTAACAAAAACAATATAGTACAGGCACAAAAACCAACATGTAGACCAAAGAAACAAATTCCACACCCAAACATGAGCACATGTAACTTTAGCTACTTAATATTTGACCAAGATTTCAAAAACATACTCTGGAAAAAAAGGAATTACCTTCAACAGATGGGGCTGGGAAAACTGGATGTCCATATGCAGAACAGTGAAATTAGACCCAAATCTATCACCTCACACAAAAATGAAGTTTAAATCAATCCAACACCTAAACTTGAAACCTGAAAAACTGAAACAGCTGATAGAAAACATAAGAAGTACACTACAGTATATAGGTATAGGGAAGTACTCTTTTGAATAAGTCTTTATTGCCCAATAATTAAGAACAACAGTTGGCAAGTGGGAATTCATAAAACTAAAAAGCTTTTACATGGATAAGGCAACAATAAAATGGATAAAGAGGAAACCAACCAAATGGGAGAGAATCTTGGCCAGCTATATACCTGACAAAGAATTAATATCTGGAATCTATAAAGAATTCTAAAAATAAAAGTAAAAAGAACAAACGACCTATCAAAAAATAGGCCTATAGACCTGAGCAAAGCATTCTCAAAACAAAAGGAAAATGGCAAAGCAATGTCTCCAAAAATATTGATCATTCCGAACAGTTAGGTAAATGCAAATCAAAACCCTTTTTGATTTCATCTTATAAAGGTCAGTACGGCACAGATTAACAAAAGAGCCTACAGCACATGCGGGAAGAAATCTAGGGAACAGAGAAAACATTCACTCACTGTTGTTGAGATTGGAAATAAGTGCTGAAAGTACTTGGTACTGGAAACAGAGTCAACTGCCCAGGGATGGTGAAGTCATGGATATTGGAGGAGAACCCACAGCCTCCACTTTACTAGACCAGCATTCTCCCTGATTACACTCCAAATATTTGTCCTTATAGCCACAGATTAAGAGTAGTCTTCACCCCAAAACAAGGAAACTTCTCGTTGCAAATGAGACCATTATCAAAATCTAATCAAAATGCTGATTAGTGAATTAGTGGTTAGTGGAACCCAGTCACAATAGATATATCTACCAAACAAAAAAAAAAAAAACAAAACAAAATTAAAAAAAAACAAAAACGCCTGCATCTAAAGCTCGGGGAACATTGTGGAAGAGCCAGGCAGAAAAATTATAAGAGCCAGAGGATCAGGGACTTTGCTGTGTGGCCAGGTCTCCTAGTAGTATCAGAAGTTAAACCTATATAGGCTCACCAGCATGGCTGCCATGGGAAAGCCCACAAGGCCTGACCTTACACAAACAGCTATGGACAAATAAGAAGTGTGAAAGCAAGACAAATAGGCTTCCCCAAGGAAGAACACACCAATTAGTGCTCCAATACCATATGGTCAGCCCTGAGAATATACATATAAGTAACATTATGTAGACTGAGCAGGTTTTATTTAGGAATACATAAGTATATAAATATACAAACACGCATGTAATTATTATTAATGAAAAATAGTCCATAGATTTGAATGAAAGCAAGGATAGGTATATGGAAGGGTTTAGGAGGGAGGAAAGGAAAGGGAGAAATGATGTAATTAATATTACAGTCTCAAAAGTGAAAAAAAAAGAATCCATGATCCAACTGAGCCATGAAAGGAAGTATGAATGCAAATGAGGTATCAGAAAGGAGGCTTAATCTATTCAGAGCATCAAACTATTCCAGTCACCTGAATTAATAAACCAGTCTATAAACTCTCGTTCGCATACATCATTCTTCTGTAATTTAAAGGTTCTTTTAAAAAGGAGTTTACTGAGTATAAAGATGAGCTTGCCATGTGTGTGTGTGTGTGTGTGTGTGTGTGTGTGTGTGTGTGTGTACAAGCAGTAAAATTCCACCTCATTTAGAAAATACATCAACTTAGAATATTCTTCCAATAATGTATATGAGGTTTGCTACAAAACAACAATGCAAATTAAAATTTTATATATAATTAACAACTAATAGCAACATTTTAAACAATATTTAAGGTAGAAATATCCTTTCAAATTATTAAATTTATTAATACCCTCATAATATATTTAGAATGTTTTGTTTACTAATAACTTGCTCTCAGACAAAGTAACCTAGTCCTTGTCCCCTTGAGCTATTTTCCCTCCCATCCAAAGTCTGGTTAGTGACAAAGATCTTTTTCTAAGTAGGTCAACCTCTCCCTTAAACCTCTTAACTGGTCTTTCCTTTTTTCCCTGCTTCAGACTCCAGCTCCTTATGATTATCTTCAGGGCCCTGCTTACCTCATCCCTGCCTGGAGTGTTGCTTTGATTCTTGCCCAGCTTTTCTGGGCTTAACTTTTGAATAGGACCTTTATCATCTTCCTTCATTCTGTTCTCACGCTGCCCCTGTGCCTCATTCAACAATTTTCTTTGACATATTTTCTTGAGAAATTCTATTTTCTTTGACATCTTTCTAAAAAAAAAAAACCTTTTTATTAGGAATTGTCTGGGGTTAGGCAGTAGATGCACAGTAGAAGGGAGAAAAGAACATAGACAGGAAGTATTCGTGGTTAAAAAAAAAACAAAGACTCTATAATATTTCATTATTTCAACTCCCTATTAACATCCAAATACTCCCCCCCTCCAAGTGACCTTTCACATACTGGTCTGAAATGAATGTATCATAAATTTCACTTTTTCACACTATTCAGTTTCATTGTATCATTTTAGCTTTTAACCTGTCACTCAAGAGTATTAGGTGTTCCTCAAAGAAGAAGGAATGTAATGACATAATAAAAATTCCCTTCCCCATGGTTAATCTTCCAGTCTTGATTTCACCTTCAAAGTGTAGGAGAAATTTAAAGGGCATGGAAAACAGATTTTGATAACATTGAAGGAAATGTAAAAATAATAGCCAGCATCAGTCATTGTCTTTTTAAGACAGGCTGTTGATTTTCAACATCCAGATCTACTAACTAGTGAAGTGAGACCATTTCAAAACATAATACAAAATAGTTGTACGCTCCCCTTAGATTATTTTCTTTTCAACTGATGAATAAGAAACTAAAAGTGAAGAGAACACAGATGAATGCGATATTCTTTAAAAAGAGTATATCTCACATAGTAATTACATACAATTAAAAGCTTTAGACTTGGTGATCCCATTTTGAGGCCTTTTAATATCTTAATATCATTATTATGTCACCCACCTGGTACTTTATCACTAATATACTGATTAATCGTTCTAGTAGTGAACAATCTTACATCTTAGTAATTTCCTACTTGTTGTCATTTTACCAACCCATAAATTGATCTCAGTGGCCCTAAGATCAATTCCACTTAAAACCAATGTGTAAAGTCTGGCACATTCATTAATTAGTGTCAAATTACACTTCTGTAATTGAGACTAATTATTTGTTTGGTTTAAGTAAGTTGTTAAGTATCCGTTAAAGCCATCTATCACAGGCATTGCATGACCATGGTTTTAAAGTACACATGTATGTTTAAGCAGCTGCCACAGAACTGCACAGCAGGAAAAGTTTCAGAGAGAACTACCACATGTCCTCTTCCATATGTGGTGAATATAGTAGTCAACCTGAATAAAGAACAGTGACTAATACATTTATGAGGAAATATTGATAAGTGTAGGTTGGATTTAATCAGTGCAAACCATATATATGGATAGAAGTATGTATGCAATTAATATGTATGAATGAAATAGCAAATATTATAAAATGACTTAACATATACTTACTATAAGCATAACCAATTCCAATTATTTAAGAAATATAATTGTTGATCATTTGACTTATAAGGTAGCTGGGCAAAGACATAGAAGTTATTGAATAAATATCTTTATTTTATTTTTGATGACTTAGAAGGAAATATGGCCAAAACATTTGATTGGCATTCTTCAGAAATTCTCCTCTGAGTATATAACAGATACAAGCCCAGTAAAAGAAAAGAAATACAAAATCATATGTTATTTAAAAATGAAGCTTCCTATGTTCATTATCACTACATCTGGTATAATATATATACAAGGATACTACATTCAAGGACAAGTAATTTTGGCCATCTAAATTGTCTAAGTCAGTATGTGCTGATTAAATTAAGCAGGAAATTTTCAGTCTCAAAAGTCAACACTGTTTTGACATAGTCATAAAGTTCCCAAAGTAATAGCTGACACAGCAACATAAAGTTCGGCAAATGGATTCACTTTCTGAAACAGCAGAATTTTGCTAGTTTTAGATATGTCACAATGATCATAAAAAATGATTTTTAAACTTATAATTGAAACAAATTGTAAAAACCATTTATTGAAAACTACTATCAGACAATTTGATGTGATGACTATGTAGGATCCCTTGGAAGGACAATTATTTAATGGAATAGAATGATGCTCAAGGATAAGAGTTTGCCATAGTATAGAATTTATTTTAAAATAACATGCTGTGTTTTATATTTTTAAAATTCATATATTTGGATGAAACTCATATTAAAATAACATGTTGTGGCACTGAAGTGATGGTTTAGAGGTTAAAAGTACTGGCTGTTATTCCAGAGAACCCTGGTTCAATTCCCGGCACCCACATGGTAGTTCAAAACTGTAACTGCAGTTCCAGGGTGTCTCACACTTTCACACCAATGCACATAAAATAAAATTAAATAATTTTAAAAATAACATGTTGTGTAATATATATATATACATATATATATATATATATATATATAATATTATATGAGTTATAACACATCCTCACAAGGAAAATGGGGTCCTTAGCTTATTTTCATGAGGTAAATTCAAAAGGTTCCTTGCACCAAATGTCACAAAAGAAAATTTGGTCAAAATAATACATTAGGCTTTATGGAAAACTTAACATACACTGATATTAGTATTCATTAAGTGACAAAAATATATGTCTTACCAATTTCTCTTAAAGGAAATTTAATAAAAACATATCCCAAAGATATCTCCTGCTCTTTTATTATTTTTTCTTTTTTCCTTTCCTTTCTTTCCTTTTCCCTTCCTCCTTCTCTCCCTCTCCATCCCTCCCTTCTTTCTTTCTTTCTTTCTTTTTTCCTTCCTTCCTTTCTTTTCTTTTTTTCAGAAAGGCCCCCATGTGTGCCAGGCTGACCTCAAATTAACTCTGTCACCAAGAGGTACCATGAACTCCTGATCCCCTTAATTCCATTCCCTAAATAATAAAATTCCCTAAATGGTAAAAGGTATACATTACCACACTTGGCTTTGAATTTTTAATCTAGTGTTTGAAAAAAACCATTCAGAAATCTTATATTAGAGTTGTTTGATTACCACTTTTATAAGATTTATTTTGTGTGTATGAGTGGTTTGCCTGCATGTATATATGTCCAACATGTGCATTCCTAGATCCCTCAGATGTCAGAAGAAAGTGTTGAATCCCCTGGAATGGGTTATTGATAGATATGAGCACCTATGTGAGGGCTTGAAATTAAATCTGGGTTTTCTGCAAGAATAACAAGTATTCTTCACCACTGAGTCATCTCTATAGCCCCGAAGTTTCATACAATTTTGACACTTAAAAATCAGCATTCAGAGGGAGCTGCATGACTTAGGAAAAATATTAAGAATCTAGAAAGATGGTTCAGCAAATAAAAGAACTTGTACCCAAAGTTAAATGACCTGAGTTCAATTTGACCACTTCTACTCCAAGGTACAGTATCACCATCATGGATAATTTCCCTGACCTTTTATAGAGATGGGCTGTCTGCATGGTATGTTTCTGCCATTCCAAGATCAAAGTTAATCCAAGAGGAAAGGTTTAGGACAATGATTTATCTCTGTCCCCTCAGCCAAAGCAAAGGTGGTAGATATGAAACTAAGGTTGAGAGACACTGTGGGGCTAAGTGGGGATGCTTTTCAGCAAAATCAGCTTTTATATTTCTGTTTCAAGGACACCTTGATCTATGCCTCTGGCTTGAACCAGGGTTTCACTTCTAGTCTCACTTTGTCTCTAAACTTTGTTTCTTTTCAGCCAAGTATTGGAAAAATGAAGTGATATTTTCAGGAAAATAAAACACAAAGCAGTATGTTTCTTTTTTCTTTATTACGTGGATCCCAGACTCTTCCCAAATCGTGTGTGTTTGTGTGTGTGTGTGTGTGTGTGTGTGTGCGCGTGCGCATGTGCACGCGCTCACACTCGCGAAAGAGAGAGTGAGAGAGAATGAGAATTAGAAAATGGAGCAAGGGAGCAGAAAAAGTGATATTATGGAAGGGAAACGGGTAATAGAATTCATGAGATGAAAGCATAAGTGTGTTGAGTATTGTGGAGAATGAGGATCTGGAAGAAGGGTGTGAACATGGGGTAAGGGAATGGGCAGGAACAATATATAGTATCTATATATATGAAAATACCATAATGAAACCCACTATTTTATGTGCCAACTTGAAACAGTAATTTAAAATTTTATTACAATTTAAAAATTGTAATAAAAATAAAACAGAACAGGAAGTTAGGAGTGATATGTGTTTCAGTGTTCTTGGGGTGATTTGGTGTATGTAGTGGAGTGAGTCTATACTCAAGACATATTTTAGATATGTGCTAATATTTTAAGGAATAAATACAAAATGTCAAAAATAAAACCTGGAGAATGGTTGAAGGAAATAATACTATTTCACTGAAAATATGTTGCCAAATTATGCTGTTTCTCCAAATTCAGCAAACATGCATAGTAATGACTATTATCAGAGTTGCATTGTTCCCAGTGTCGCTATTTTCAATAATGGCATTTATGTTAACAGAATGACACTCCCTGACTACCTTATAATAGAAATCATCAGAAGCATTGTTGAGCACGTTAGTTATCTTAGAGACAGACTTTGGCAGCTGTTAATGTTAGACAAGAAAATTCAATTCTCGTCCTTCTCAACTGTTTATAAAGATGAATTTTAAAATTACATGTTTATTAGAAATGAGTACTTTCAAGGGGTTTGGGTAAAAGAAAAATCACGAGTAATTTGTGGATATGCAAAGATATTTTTGAATTTTTCCTAAAAAAATTATTCCTTATATTTTTCCACTAACATATAATCATTCTTTAGGGGGAAATATGACTCAATTCTCTCAATGATATTGTTACCAAACATATTTACCCCAGATACTGTGCTCTGTTTACCTTCCTGAGCAGAAGGCTATATTTCGTCACCCCACTCCCATTCCTGCACTTTTCACATGAGCTGGAATATTCACTGGAGGAGCAGTGTTTGCATGCTGCGCTAACCTTTAATATGCTCCACTTGACAGCAGCAAGATGTAACACCTTTCTATTATTCACAGGGTAATAAACTGGAAAAACTAATTTGCCTCTTGTTTGTTTCCTTAAAAAGCTAATAATCAATACAACTTTCATTGAAGGTCATCAATGGAAGGCTTTCTGCTTAATGAACATTACAATTGGGTAGTATACATGAACACAGGTAGACTTTTAAGAACAATTTACAATAGTGATGTAAAGAGAAACCCAATGCTTACATTTTAAAAACTGTATTCTTTTCATTGCTACTATTTATTTTGTTTTCCTTACTTCACATTTAAATTCCTTAGATCCTTAAGTGCATGATGGACTCGAAGCAACACAATATTCTGAGTACTATCCTAAACATTAATTGGTGCTTCATAAAAAACAATATAAATAAAACAATTTACTTTCCATTAAGTCCTTACTACAAGTCAGATTCAATGTTTCATTTTCTCTATTTTCATGATATTCTTGATTTATAACAACCCTACATATTAAACATAAATATATTTATGTAATTTGGTAAAAGTCATGCAAACAAAAAAAGTAGAATTTTCAGGCCTGAGAGTTCACGTTGACTGGATGCACCTATGTTAGTGGCAAATCAATGTGATTCAAAGCCTACATTTAAACTCCTTATATCTTCTAAATTCCTATAAACATAGATTTTTATGAGAAATGGTGTTCCAAACAAGAGTCATTGCAACAGCAAAGAAAAGTTTAAGTGATCTTTATGAAATGCATACGGGATTTGCACACTTTTTCTGTACGCAAGCATGAAAAAAAAACTCAATTTTTTTCTAGGATTTTCCTGGTTCTTGACAACCTTAAAATTTTAATAGATTGAAGTAAATAAAAGTATTTATTTTGTAGAGTCACCTAGTACCATATCTAAACACTTTAATATATTTTTCCTTATTTGCAAAGGTATACCACACTTTACTTTGCCACAACCAATAGCTGTCATATTCACATTTGTAAAGTTTCCACAGATTATATGATTTACAAAGGGAAGTTTTACTTTGCTTAAAAACTTGCTCTGTGTTTCCCATAGTTAGAGGCTTTCAGAAAGAACTAGATAATAAAGATGTAATTAAGAAGTTCACATGGATTGGCAATTTCCCATTTACAGTTTAATTTTAATCCAAAATATTTCAGATTCATAGTAATTCAGTTTTTCCTTCCTTAGCAAAAGAAGAAAATGATGATACAGTAAATCCTGTAAGAAACAGTCACATAAATATTTTAACTTTTTGTACAAATAACACGGATTGAACTGGAATAGATATTTTAGTTTATGAAAATAATGAATAGATAAAAACATATTAATAATAGCAGAAGGAATAAAGAAAATAAAATCTCTCTAATGAAGAAGGAATGTGTGAATATATGATACATATTTTAACTTTATATTTATATTATTAATATACATAATGAATTATTTCTCACCATCCTCATTGCAATTTTTTGTCATTATATTTCCAAAGAGAATGTTACTTAATGATAATAACTGCTTTGCCATAATCTGCACAGCTTTGGCATCAACTTAACTGGAAACTTCATCCACTCACCATACCCTTTGAATTTATTTAGTGATTTTTTTCCATGTTTCTAGTATATATATACTATCTTGGAACTCAGTCTGTAGACCAGGCTGGCCTCGAAGTCACAGAGATTGACCTGCCTCTGCCTCTGCCTCCTGAATGCTGGGCTTCAAGGCATGGGCCACCACCACTTGGCCCTCTAATATATATTTTTAAAGAAATGTATGAATATTTACTTAGCTATCATACATGCTCATTAACACATGCACAGAATACTAGCCTTTCCGAGGGTCACGTTTTGGAAAATGCAATATTGGATCCTCTTATTGTGCTGAAACATAAAGTTTAATGATGCCACAGTATCACCAAAAAAGAGTGGCAAAAAATGCAACTTTCAAAATACAGATAGATTCCTTATCTACTCTAAAGAATGCCTGAACCCATCAACCTTAAATAGCAACTAAGATTTTGGTACCAAAATATGGTAAAAAAAATCACAAATAATTTCAATATGATCTAATTATCACAATTGACTGGCTACATGAGCATAATCATCAACAGGCTCTGAGGCACATTTGCAAAGTACCCTTTTTTCTTGAAAAGATCAGCCACCCACAGCAATCATAATTCTTCATACGTATCACAAAATATAAAAGCATGGCCATTTTCTTTGTGAACATAACTGTCAGTAGTAGTCTTAAATTTCCTCTTTCTTTCCTTCCTTTCTTTTTTCTGCTTTCCTACATTTCTACCTTCCTCCACTTCCTCTGAATACTGAATGTTAGAAGTGTTGTCCAGCTCTCTGCAAGTGCTTGAGATAGAAAGATATGTGCAATGGTAATGCTAGTCTTAAATTTTATAAGGAAATATTTAAATATGTAAGAAAAATAGTACTACCTAAACTATCAGGAAAACGAAATTTATCCAATACAGTATCAGGGCTCCAAGGAAACAGAGATGATGTGCTGGAAGGATGTGTAAGCTAGAAAGGAGGGACAGCTTTTACAGTAGTTAAGTGAGCACTGAAAGTTCAGACTTCTCAGATAAAATGGGAATGAATATAAAATCAACTAGAGACTCCAGTATATTCTTAGTGAACCATTTGTAAGACTATCCTAAAAACAGAGCACTAAAGCAATAAAATCATGTATAAATGATAACATTGACCTACTTACTTAAAATGTGTGATAATAGTGTTCTGAAAGCTGTGAAAACTCATTGAGATTCACCTTTACAAGATGTGTCTATTAAAATGATATTGACATTTCCTGCTGTGTGTGTTATTTAGAATCTTGGAAGTTGAAATTTCACATCTCAATCAAGGTTTCTCTTCACATTTCTAGGGAACATTCAGAATTGAAACACTCACTGATCTCTCTCTCTTTTGTAATATATACTCTATTTTTATGTGATTGGCTGCCTTTTTCTACATGTATTTTGTATAATAATTCTCCTTTAGATTCTTAGGTATTTATTAGCCAAAATATAATGTGTAGATTTGAGAAAAAAGTACTTCTGACTCCTAACGCCCCACAGTTGCATGGTATGAAAAGAAATGTTATTGTTTGGAAATGAATAATCTGAGACAAGACAAGAAAATTCTAGATCTAATATTTTCTGCTTTGGGCTGCCATAATACACAACCCAACATTTATAATATTTTATTTTTCATATCTCTTCTCATTTTTTATCTCAACTCTGCTCAAAGTTTTGAATACTTTCTTTTTTTTAATGTTGAGGGATTTGCAATTTATATCTTCAGTGTAGGTTTCATTTTCATAATTAATCTCATAGATGCAACTCTTAGCTCACATATTCGCTTTGAAGTCTAATAGAAATCACATACTTAACATTTCCCTTCTATACCTGCCCATGTGCGGTGGTCTCATTTCAATTAAAATGCAAAGTCCATGTTTACTATTACTCAGGCCAAATCATGGTATTATTCTTGGGAAGCCTCTTCCCCTTATGTTTCCTATTCAATTATTTGGTTCACGACTGTGTCTCATATACTTGGACTGGTACCTAGACAATACTAAAAGTTCTGTTTCTGGAAAGTGTTGTGCTCCCAATTTCTGCAATTAAAATTATTTTATACATATTTCCCACCAAATCATATATATTATTTCATATGTAATGACAGCCACATCTTAGTTTCAAAAATTGATGACCTGCATAAGTTTTAAGTACTCCATGATATAATTCAATGCATCCCAATAATTCTCATTTTGAAGGTGATTTCTAGTAACTGATTTTGATTCTTGACAATTTCATACATGTATATATTATGTTCTGAATACTATTTGTCCTGTCCTCTTGAATATCCCTTCCATGCTTACCAATCTTCCTGCCAGTCCCTTTCCCAGATTCATGAATTTTGGTTTGGTATAATTACGTCCACTAGTTTCATCACAATTTTTTTTCAGTTTTACAAACAATGATCCAGATATTGTGATACATGACTTTAATAATAATACTTGGAAAGTTGAGGCAGGAGAAACACATATGCAAGATTAACTCACCTCAGCTACATAGCAAGTTTGATGTTAGACTGTGGTACATGAGACCCTGCCTCAGACAGCATTCTCCTATAGTACAACAACAATGAAGTAAAACCATTGCTGTGGATTCATTACTAGTTGTGAAAAACCTGAACCAAAAAATTATGTTTTAAATTTTTAGATGATGCAAAACCACTTACATAAAAAATTACTCAATTTGCATTCCTCTTTATCATCTATTATCCTCCTATATAAAATCACCTAGATAGAACTTGCTGCCCATTCTTCCATCCACAAATATGTGCACAGTGCTCCACTTTCACTGTTACCTTCAAGCTGGTGCTTGAAGCATTGTTACTTCTGTCTGTCTCCTCACAACCATGCTTCTATATCCATGCACTCCCACAAACCCACTCCCTTCCTTCTCTATCCATCTTCAGCATTCCTTTCTTTCAAAGCTAGGCAAGTTCCTACTGTTCTGTTAGTTCACTTCTTTCAATCACCATTGTATTATGTGACTGAGTGTGATGGTTATTAGGCATAAGAACTTTTAAGTTTAAATTTCCACTCTACTGGTAAACTATCAAGTTTAGTCATAAGTATTTTAAATCTTCACAGGTAACTGCAAATTCCTAAAAGATGGAGATTATACATTACCCTTAAGTACTTGATAACACCTAACACTATTCATTGTACAGAGAAGACAACCAAAATTGTTCATGAGCCTATTGATTTACACTGTTTTTACTTTTAAGTCTTACTTTAAGTACATATTAAGGGTGTTATCTTGCAGATACAAGTAAATCTTTTTCTTCTGAAAAGAAATGTCATAAATGAAAACAGAAATTTGGAAATACTAAGATTTCATCTAGAAAAATAATGGAGAGCTATTATCGCTTCACATTTTTTGTACATTTGCACTTGTTTGTCAATGTGGATAACCCTATAGCAACTTGATCTAGTTCATCCATGCTACTTAAAGATACAACTAAAATTGAAACAGTCAGGAAACCAACATGCTCCCCAATTTGATGAATTTGCTGGACAACAATACTCCCTCCTATCCTAAAGGTCAGCTCCATTTCAAATGGTCACTGAAATTTTAGGAAAAACCTTGATGCTATGAAAAAAGGACTCCCTGCCAACTGCACTAACACATTTGGCTACACACATCTCATTGAAGTCAATGTGCTACAAAATTTTCTCTACAGGGTACCACATTCTCTCTTTCCTGTGTGTGTGCCATTCCTATTTAAAATGAGTCAAAGGAGAGGAAGAAAGACCTTTAAATATTTAAATGTTTCTTGTTTTATCAACATCTCATAATACTAGTTTTTAAAATGCCCTTCTCTGTAACTTTGTCCTAAATATAAATTAGTATACTGTATTAAAATCATTTAGGTAGAGATCATTCATACTAACGCTAGTATTTCTTCTTGGTAATATTTCCACCCTAATAGATGGTCAGGATTATGTTCTCTTGAGTAAGAAGCATTAGAAGAATTAGTTAGAAGTATTATATCTATGTATGTGAGATAACTCTAACTCTACATAAACTTGAAAAGCTCCTTCTAAAGTATTTCTGAAATATTTATTTATTTGGCAATCTTATAGTTGATAGGCCAACTTCTTAATAATTATAGTATGTGCAATACTAACAGACATATAAAAATATCACAGATCATTAGATTATGTTGTCTATAACATAGATTGGAAGAAAATACACATAAATGCATATGTGTGCATATATATGTATATATATGTATATGTGTATGTGTGCATGTGTGTGCAGACATATTTATATATATTCTAGAAAAGGTGGCCCTTAAAATTTGTCTTAATTTCAAAGAATTTTAAAAGGTGACATATGCTATGAGAGTCCAGAGACAAAGGAGAACAATACAGCCTTTACTGGTTAGGAAAATACAAAAAAGTAGGAGCTAATCATTTTTTCTGGTATTGAGGAATAACTACTGATAATACAGTGGCCATAATCACTTGCAAAATAAACATGAAATGTAATTTTATTCAGTTTGTTTATACATAGGCCATCCTCTTGAGCAGGGCCTGATGAACAAATATCTCTGATAGCTGAGATACATTAAAATATTTTTGCTATAAAGAACATATTGGCTATACCATGGAGATGTTAGATCTTTGGGTGCTGATAATATATATCATTGATATTTGATTACAAACAGAACCACTAGATTGTCCCATTGTCTTTATCACTAAAATTGTCTTACATTTATCAATTTGGTCTAATTACAATCTCACAATCTTAGATCAATCTGAGAATAATTGCAATAATCTCTCACCACACTTCACAATACCAAGTTTAGTTGGCTACAAAACATTTTCCAAAATCAATCACACTGGCAAATTTGAATGAAAAAAAATCATCCCACCATTAGACCTATAATTCTCTAATGGACCTATTGTATTTAGAGCAAAATGGTACCTTAGTGTCAGTGGCCAACAGGAACTAGCCTATGAATATCACTTTATTCTATTTTTGGCTTCTGCTTACACTTGTCATCCATGTTACTGCCACGTGGTCTTTCCACTGTTACTCAAATATGAAACTGTGCTCTTGCATTTATTTCTTTCTACTTTTCTCCAGCTTGATCTTATTCAGGTGGTAGGGTCAATTTGACCTCATCAGAGATATTGTCTAACTACTTGACCCTACAAAACCATATTTAATGTGAACTTACCTATAATTTTTATTCTGTGCTTTCTATGGACTTTTAAGCTTATTATAAGCTTTTAGTTTTGTATGTTCTACTTTCCCACTTTGACAAAAGTACTACGAGAGCAGTGGTCTTTTTGTTGCATTTGCCTTTGTATCTCAGTCCCAATCTCAGATTCCTGAAGAGGTGCTCTTTCTCTCGGTCTCTCTCTCTCTCTCAGTCTCTCTCAGTCTCTCTCTCAGTCTCTCTCTCAGTCTCTCTCTCTCTCTCTCTCTCTCTGTGTATACATAAGTGCATACATACTCTGAGTAAGTAACTGAACAATGGCACACTTATGTAATTCATGCTATTCTAATAGACGAAACCTGATAAAATTTTGAGTAGAAAAAATATGCAATGCATATTTTTGCAATATCTGGAAACTAAAATGCAATATTCTGGAGAATTCTTAGAGCGATTTCCCAGGTATAATCAAGGATTAAACAATATGAAAATTTGTATGTGTGAAATATTTGATACTGGAATACTTTTCACTGCATTGCTGCCCATCGTTCCATGAACACAAAATTATTTCAGGATATTCAATTTCTTACTTAATTCCCCAATTTCTGAAATTATAATTGGCTTCATAGCTTCTAGTCATTACTACTAAGTGTCTCTAAAGTATGTGTAAATTTGAGTGAAAGGGAATCCATAAATACTAAATAACAAACATGGGATGGAAATAAGGAGATTCTGGAAGAATTTAAATGATTGTGAATCCAATTATGATGATATTTATTTACCTAGACAATGCTCTAGACAACCTCTCAACTTTTTCTTATAAAACAGGATACAGAAATATACTATTTTGAATGCATGAAACTACATTTTTGGTAAGAAAATCACAATATATAAATACAAAAAGTAAGTGTGTTTAATGCAAAACAAGTATATTGAACATTTTCAAACTGGTGAATAGTGTGGCCCTAATTGCCATATTTATACAAATAATAAAATGGATATTTTTTTCTGAAATTCAATGTATTTCAACATGAAGTTAAAAGAATTCTGACTTTTTTCATTAACATTGACTTAGTGAGGCATCCATTCTCTAAACATACATGATGGTGTTATTGCATTTGAAATAGTTTCTTTGTTAGAGCTACCATAGAAACGATTACTTGAAAAGGCCAATGGTTTCTTGATGTCTTGGAGTTGCTTCCCTTTGAAAATCTGTCAGTTGTATTGAAAGTTTTCTTAAAGTATAAAGTACCAATTACAGTTTTTCTAATCTGTGCAATTGTATTAAAATAACATACTAAAGTAGTTTGATGAACATTTAAAATACTTTTCAATTGTTCTAAATTTTATTTTATTGTCTATCACTTGTAACCTATGAATACAATCTTTTCTTAAGACATTCCAGAAACTACACATATGAAGACCACACTGGGACTGAATCAGAATTTGAACACTGTAAAGCATACAATATACCAACAAAGACAAAGGGAAATAATGTGGAATCCAAAGCATTGCTAGCTAGAAGAAATATCTACAGCCCAAGGGTTCATAAAATGTATTATATGTCACAAAGATCATTCCCACTCTAACAGCATCTCCAGACCCAGTCTCCAAGTCTCATGTGCTTAAGGCAGATAGAAGTATGGAATGATTGTTTAAGCATGTGCATTGCTTTATGTTCTTGACTTAAAAATGTTTAATGCATAATGCATTCTGTGAATTTAACATTCATTTAAGTAAGACATTATTTTAATTATCTTCCCTTTTAACTCTACTTAAATTCTCCTCCCACATCTTCTGTTGTGCATGTTTTCTGTAGAAAAAAATCAGTCAGTAATATCACCAGATTTGGGTGCAACATTTCAAATGTTAAAAGGCACAGATAGAGCTATAAGGATTAAATGGTTAGGTGCTAAGTCTCTGCACACATGAGCTACATGGTTCAATCTATCAATTAAAGTTCTAACTCTTTCATAGACACATGAACTTTTATGTTTAACCATATACATCCCTAGTCTTCAAGAAGAGACTCAGAATGTGACTCAATAAAATTCATTTACATTTTCTCTGGAATCAAGATACTTGAAATAAGTTGCTATAAGAGTTTTACAAAGCAGACTTACAGTGCTCTCATAATTAATCACAATTTCAAATATAGCAATTAATCTATAATGTGTATATTACAGAATATAACTGCCTCTTACAGAATATTATAGTAATGGTAGTTACGTTATGTATATGTTTCACCCATTCATTATTCCCGTCAGTCATTTTTAGATCAAATAAATATTTAGCAAATTCAGATCATGTTTCATTGGTGCCACTTGAACAACTAACATTCCCTGGAAATAAGATCTAAATCTTATAAAATAAATTCACTCTTAACTTGATCTAATCTAGATTAGCACATAATATTGAGATAACTATCCACACGCAGACTGGAGACAGAATTCTCAACTGTGTTATCTTCAGCAACTTAATTTCATTATGCTTTACTTTCCTTAGGTTTTATTTTCTTTACCTTGAAAATAAAGATAATAATACTACCTACATCATATGAGTGATGTGAGGACAAAATAACTTTCAAATGTAAAATTTCTGACAATTATATTAGTAATTTTCATGACTATATATTACTTTAAAAGTACGTAGGCTACCCTGTAAATTAGTTACTTTTTCCGTGTCTCAGTTTGTAGAGCATTACATTGGATTGCTTTGTTTTTGAGAAAAGATCTTTCTATAGATCACTGGCTGTCCTGAAACTCTCTACATAAGTCAGGTTGTCCTTAAGCTCACAGATATATGCCTTCCTCAGCCTCCTGAGTGCTGGGTAAAAGGTATATCCCATCATGTCTAGCTGAACATTATACTGTTATTCAGCAGTAACTAGAACCCCAAGAAATCAAATAATCTTTAAAAATCTTATGCTCTTCATTTAATATCCAATAAAAACTCTTCCAAGTTTGGATTTTAGAAATCTAAGAGATATATATTTCTTTTGCATATTTGACTTAGTTCCCTAAACTTCAAAAGAAAGGATATATGGAATTCAGGTATGATGATAATGAACTAATGTCTAGCTTTTGTGATTTTGCAGGTATTCACAATAGAATGGTTCTTCTCTATCAAGCAGTAGCCATCTAGAAATGTTATCTTAGCATTTTTCTCTCCCACTCTCCTATTTATGGAACTTGAAGAAAAAGAAGTAACTGAGTAACTATTCAATAATAATAAATAATGTTTGTATGGAGAAATGACAAATATGTAGAAGAAAGAATACTTTTGGAAAATGATAAGTATGTTTTAAATTATTATATCACAATCAGCTATTCTTTCATATGGAGGATAATAAACAAATACCTTCATTTTAAATCTAGCATTTTCTGTTACACATGAGCTTTCAAACACTTGTAATTTTTTAAAACTCAAAGTATTATGAAAATTTAAAAAAAATTCTAGAGAAAAAGGAACATAAACTTTCACAAATTAGAAAGTATTTTTTGAAGGTGACTGACTTTTAAAACAGAGACATATTTCCTAAACAAAATTTCCCAAAAGTTCTTTATATATAAAATATGTAAATACAAGTCCAATGATAGAATTGAAAAATAATTTCAAATAGCAAAAACACAAATTATTTCATAGCTATATAAAGTGTGCTTGTAAATTTACAAAGTAACACATAAAAAACTGAGAGAAGTATTTGAAATAGTTCATTTATAGAAGAGAAAAATCTAAAAGGACAACTGATTATCATTTAAAAAATGTTCCAATATATAGGACATGAGCCAAATTCAAATGAAAACAATGAGTAACAACTCTGCAACTATTTCACTAGTATCAATTTATAAAAAGGATTTAAAATCTCGTTTGTATACATGTAAGAAAATATGTACATATATTTGTAGAAACAAAATGGCATGGTTTTGGTTTAAAGAATTGTCAACAGCTACATGAAAATATAAGACATATCATTTACCCAAGCATTGGCACACTTTGGAATCTTTCCTAAAGATTCAGAATTATTTTAGGACATATGTTTAACGATGTTTAGCTTTACCAATGCTTGTATTGCCAAAGCCTGAACCACGTCAGTGGAAAATATGAAAACGAAATAAGTTGTGTCCTTTCATTAAGGAATATTACGCACATATTAAGTCAAAAGTGTAGCTATGCAAGAAAAGAACCCAAAATATTCTATCACTGTTGGCATACAAAGATTCCCGTGTGTTACTATTGAGTGCTAAAAGCAGGATGTAGAAAAGCCAATATTGTATAAAACTTTTCTAAAACGTGATGAAACTCTCCATATGTGAATGGGTCTGTGATCCTAAATATAAATATAAGATTACAGAAGGGTAAAATGGAAGTATACACACTTGGTTACTAATGTGTTTCTGCCTTTAATTGGAGTGGCTGTGAGGAGCAGTAGATGTGTATCAAGGGGGAAAGAAGATAGAAACAGAGTATAATAAAAAGCAAGAAAAGGAATATGAGAATGTTTTGATTAAAGTTAGGCATTTGTGGGAGATGATACATCCATAAAAGAAATTAAACAAAATATTTAAATTTAAATTAAAATACTGTTTAGGGAAAAATCATACTATCCTTTTTTGCATATTTTTTTCCTTCTTGTTGCTTGTTTGGAAGTAACTTTTTGTTAATGTCTTTCGAAGACTAAATGAAATGAAATTTCTTCCATTTATTGGGTGCCACAGAACACAATAAACAGGACACTATACCACACACACACATGCACACATATATATGTATATATACATAAATACTGTGTATACATCGACAGTGCATATTATATATAAACAAGTAGGAAAATATACATATATTGCTAGCTTGTTTTTAACTGAATTGAACTTAGGGCTTCATAATTTCCTAGTAATGATTTTCATTTCATAGTTGGTCAAATAGTTAATTTACATATGTAAATTTATGAAAGAAGAATCGTCCTTTATTGTTAGTATAACCCCATCATCTTTAGTCTTTGCTAGACATAAGAACTGAGTAAATTGTTGAACTTGTGGAATAGGTGATTAAATATGATTTTAAAGGGATAATTAAAAATCTGGTTTCTGAAGAGGTTTAATGTATACTAAGATTTACTTCAGATTTTTTACTATATACTAATAAGTCAGAAATTACTGTCATTTAAAAGAATAAAAGCCAGTTACCTGCTTTCAGCATTACACAATAGATACATATATTGAAATCTCACATGTTCTATTTTTTAAAGGGTAAATTTTATGTTTTCACAGAAATAATTCTTTTAAAATATGTATATTATTATTTTTAAGAATTATGTACATGAGAACTGTACTTCCATCATTTGCACTGCATACTCTCTCTTTTCCAACTCTCTCCACTGCATTTCAAGTTCATGACTTCCTTAATTAGTATTGCTACACACACACACACACACACACACACACACACACACACACACACAAACAAACACACAAATATATACGCATACATTAACTTTTGAAAAGGAAACAAAGACCAAGGTGATTAAAATCATGATTTGTCATTGGAGATGTAACTTAATGGTATGCTGCCCATCTAACATAACCAAGGCTCTAGGTTTGATTTTCAGAACTCCAAGAAAGAAAAGGAAATTGAAATTAACTTATGGAACAGCGTTAATAGATTGAAAATCAGTGAATGTAGAGTTTTTATTAGAAATAAATCCATATCCTGTAGTTTACTATAGTTTATTGTCAACAATAAAATCTTTGGACTATGCAATCATATTGTTAGGATTCAAATTCTTGTTTCTCCACTCAATAACTGTGATCCAGAAAGGTAGCACACAGACTCCTTGTTTGTTCTCTGTACTTTCAGGCTTACAGGAGGAATGACACACTGAACATTCCCAGCATCTGCCAGAAGCTAGTTTTCTAATAGTGTTAATAATGGGGTATGATTAAAGATAAAAGCAACATATTCTTTACTATGTGCCTACACTGGCACCATATTTTTGTTCTTTGCAAGAATGCTATGGAGAGCATCTCTTTCACCCAGTGCATCTCCCAGTAACAGATCTGAAGATCAGGGCCAAATTATAATGGTCAAGACATAAGGAGACACAAATTCTAAGACCAAGTATTTATTTTAAAGCTGTTAATAAGAATGAGTAGAACACAAACATTAAGAACAAGAGTAAATATAGATTAAAACCGGGAAAATCAAAAATAGAATACAGGAAGACACAATAGAATAGAAGGAAAATAATAACTGTGTACACTGGTAATGAAAAAAGTTTGTAAGGGAAGTGAGCATCATCAGTAATCTCATTGCTTTTTTCCTCCTAGCCAGCAAGAAATTCTAAGTCTGCCAATTAAACCAAGATGCAAATAACTCTGAAATGGTTGATAAGTACAGGAATTAAATCAAATTGATTAAAATCCCTCATAATATGAATTACAACCCATCTATTAATTGCTTAACAATATCATATTAATATTTGATTCTGGTTTTTTAATTGTCCTAAGAAAGGTTCAGCAGTACTCTCCATTTATCTTAGATAACAAGCACAACTTTCATTAACTGTAGTGAATTCTTCTGAGTCCAATTAATATGCTAAAACATCCCAGTTCATACTGCCTATGTGTTGACCTGTGAAATCTTCATATTTTTAAATTAGAAGGTGGCTTAGAAAGCAATATCCTCATGCCTGCCTGACAGATTAGTCCAGAGTGAATAATATGTTAAGTCAATTTCCAGTGGAAGAAAAAAGGAATGATGCTTAATTTATTAAATTAAAATACCTACTCAGCCTCCTTACAAAAGGAACTCGATCCAAATTCTACAGATTTACAGGGAAAGCATACAGATTGGTATAAGAATATAGTGCAAAATTTAAACAAAACAGCTGATTAGTACCATTCTATAAGTGGATACTGGAAAGTAAGGTATAACTGGTTTCTGGTTTCCTGGGCAACAAAAGCCAACAACTGCAAAGAATGGAGCTAAGAAAGGTACAGTTGAAAGAAAAACAGGAAACATGCCACCACAGGAGACCCTGTGCTAGAAGGTAACATTGCATGTTCAACAAGTCTAACAGGGTGTCTATTCAACTAGAGGTGGTGAAGATGTACTCTGAAGTCCTAACAATTCTTTTTTGGAAATGCATTTTATCAACATGTAAACAGTTACTTAACCAGCATCTCTTGTCTTGCATAATTGAATATTGATTGAAAAGATGCATTTAGTGCCTTCCAAGTAAAATAGGCAGGCACTGCACCAAGAACAACTCAATAGATGGATCACAGAACAGAGCTTCCTGCTGACAAATGATGGGTCTGAAGTATCCTTTGGTCAATAGTATCAGCTCTGCTGATTCCTACTGTAAGTCATCATTGTTATTCCAGACACTAGCAGCCCCAATAATTCTATCAAATTCATTTGAACTCAATTCAAATGAAGAAAATTAAAAAGATTCACCCAATTTGATACTTGAAATACCTGCTAATAGGCAAACTGTATTTTACCATCATTTTAAAAGAGGGCTTTTGCAAAATGCTGGGTTTCATTTTAGCCTCAAAACATCTTTCTCTAGAATTAATTGTTATATAAAATAGAGTCATCTTTTGACAAAAGCATAATGAGATAGTGGCAATAATTTATAAAAGTCAACAATCTACCTCTGGCAAATTTGAATGGACAGTACATTTGCAGATGGCTCACATAATAAATCATCCTTAAAGACATACACTTTTTTAAGTCAAGAGAAAAATACTGTCTTGATAATTTCCTGTTGGATAGTAAAACAGGGCTTTGGCAAAGCTGCCTTGGGAAGGGTTGTTTACCACTTGGAAAGGGTATCAGGCATGTACTGGATATGATGCAATGTCACAGAACAATATCAGCTGTGTAGTTGCCAAAAATGACATCAATTCCTACTTCACAAAGACAGCCGTTGTTAAGGCCACCGTTAATGAGGCACACACTTTTCTTTTCTCCATTTCTCTGCTATGGAGTAAGAGATCAAGGCATTCATCCCAACAGAATTACTACCTTTCTTGAGAATAAAAAAAAAAAAACAAAACTGTAGCTTCTTTTGTGCCTCAAAGATTTTAAATATAGTAAATAAAAACTGTAAAGCTATTGATAAAATTATAAAAATTTCACCTGAGACTATATAGATGTATTCATACCTGTCTCTGTTACTCCACCTCACATATCTATTTTAAATATCATGCTGTACCCAACAAATATAAGCACATATGAATTATCAACATATGTAGCACCAATTAAAATATGAATATAGATAAAATGAATTCACAGACAAATAAAAATAAGTGCATACACATATACATGTATGTGGTGATAATGTGCCACATATGCACAACTTCTCAAAGTATTTACTAAATTATATTTTAATCCTCCAAAATTATACTTTGTAATTATCAATGATTATTTATGTTTGTCTGATTTAAATGTTTCATGTGAGTACTTTGTTATGGATTTTCAATACTTTTTGCTACTTAATAAGCCTTATTAAAATGGGTGATCATTTAATGCTTTCAACAAAAGCCAAAATGACTCCTATTTATTGAGTAGTTTCTAAATGTCAAGTTCTTTCATTATCCATATCATTACTACATAAGACATGTATGATTACCACTTAATATACCAAGGAAAACTGACTTTATAGGGACCATTGAGATAATTACGAGCCATGCATCAACCAAATGGCAAGGCTGGGAGTCAAAAATGTACACTTTTTTATTTCAAAATCTGGACACACTCTGTCTACATTTGTGTTTTTCTTCTGTGGAGTAAGAGATCTAGCTACTATGATAAATGTCCTGCCAGAATACTGTTGGAGTCCAGATTACCCAGACTATGAAAAGCTTCAGCTTGACAAGGGTCCTGAGCATTCACTGTCGGGAACTGGAATTCCCTAACTGCCTTGCCCCTTTCTTGTCTTCACTGTACGGTGACATATGTTCTCTCATCAATAATAAGATCTATATAAGCCAATAGTAATAGCAAAATTAATCCCTGAGCTGGCTACTGTGGGTTGGAATGAAACACAGCCATGCTATCCAGAAGTAAATTGCAATAAAGCAACCCAGGTTTATTGCAAAGATTTAAGAAATATAAAACCCAGAAAATTCCCCTAAGTGTTAGCAGTCTGTAGAAACAGCCCCTCCCCACCACCTATCAGCAGGGATTCTTTCTTCCCTAAAAAACCAGGCGCCATCCTGTCTCAAGAGTCCAAAGGTGCCAAGTGGCTACTCCCACTCTGGTTCCCGCGAACACCTGACCAACGAGGTGAAGGAACACAGAATTTAGGAACTCTAAACCAATCAGAACAGCACAAACCCTGCCCCCCCCCCCAGCCCTGGCGAAGGTGACCCCTATAAAAAGCCCTGGACGGAAGTTTCTCTCTCTCTTGCCAAGCTCTCCACCCGCGCCCACCGCTCCCGCCGCTCCAAGCTAATGTGCACACAAAGCTTAACCTGTATGCGTGCCGGTTAACAATAAAGCCTCGTGCGTTTTTACAATGACCTGGAATGTCTCGTACCTTTTTAGAAGTCCGTCTTACTACGGAATATTAAGCCTGCCAGTTAAGGGTCCCATAAAAGAGTGAGATACAGATTCTCACTCGTCGCTAATTTCAATTGTTTTACTCTCCTTCGTGGAAGGTGAAGAACCAGTTCCTGATGTCTAGAGCTGGACTCCAGGACCCCCGCAGAATACCATCATTGACAACAAAAAGACTGATGAACATTTAGCAATCATATCCCATAGGTAAACTTCAAAGTAAGTATCTGACAAACACTCCTCAACATTAGGTACCAAATATTTTTTTTTTCGTCAAGGAGATAAGAGTGGGTAGAAAGATGGGAAAGAAGACAGGAAGAAGAGAAGTACTTCTTTCATTTACGGAATATTTACTGAATGCTAATTATGTATTGGATTCTCCTAAGAACTTGAGATACAACAATTACCAAAAGCACTCAGTCTTCTTCAACCTACAGTGTATAAATAAGTATACAAAATCACAGCACTGGTACTGCTGCATAGCATAAAGTACAAGGCATTACCACATGCATGTAACAGAATGCTTGAATAGTTAAATGGGTTAAGGAAGACTTTTCTGAGAGAATTATAGTGAATAAAATAAGACTACTAAATAGATGTTAGTATGTTAACAATGGTAACTATGGATTCTATAGCCTGAGCTTGTTTGGGTTAAAAAGTACAAAGAAAGATAAAATATATAAAGATGTTGAGACTAGAGTGCAAAGAGTGATATGGAATAAGAAGACAGTGCTGGAGAGATAGCTGGCAGCCAATCTTGCAGGATTATGAGAAGGGATTCTCTCGTTTTAAGAGCAATTGTTATGCTCTGAACATCTTTGAGTCTTTAAATGTCTTTGAAGATGACTATAGATTTAAAAAGATGATACTGAGAGAGAGAGGTTAGGATGCAAATGCAGTTATCTGGTAGAAGTTAGAGCTTAAATTAGGGAGACATCAATGAAAACAAGGAAAGTAAACAAAAGCAAGAGATATTCAATATGTCTCCAATATACTTACGATTACTCTTGTGTATATTTGCTCATATGTAAAAGTTAATGTTATGTTTACAATAAAGTTTATGAAGCATATGAGGAATAAAGCTTAAGTAATTACCCTTAAGATTCTCTTTTGATAAACAAAATATATAAGGGAGAGAAGAGATGAAGATGAGGTGTGTTGAGAGTTGATTATGCTTTGTGATATTGATATTTTAAGAGTACTGTACCTTTGGATCACTTAAAAGATTCAAAATCTCAGAATAGAGGTCTGGCTAAATAGAAAGACTTCAAGGTAAATACAAATGAATACCAAGATAGTAATAATAACTTGTCATCAAGAACTTCTACTTCTCCATTCTTTGGAGTATAGAATAAGATTGAATAATGTAACATAGATTTATCACTCAGAGACTCATCAAAAACATTAGTGGCACTTGCCTTTAATCATAGCACTTGGGAGGGAGAGCAGGCTGATCTCTGTGAGTTTGATGCCTGCTTGGTCTACACAGTGAGTTCCCAGACAGCCAGAGATACTCAACAAGTCCCTATTTCCAAAAAAAATAGCTTTTAAATTTATTTTAATTATATGTATATATGTGGGTATGTGTACAAGATTTCTGGTGTCTATAGAAGCCAGAAACATCAGATGTCTCTGGAGCTGGAGTTAATCACAGTTCTAAGTTGCCCTCCATGGATGTCTAAAATTGAACTATCATTATAAGACCGCTGAAGGCACCTGCAGATGCTCATGATCTAGCTCATGATCTATGAGGACTGTTTGGTGGGAGCTGAGTCAGTGCAGCCACTGCTGCTGGATATGCAATCTCAAACAGGGAGATGCTTGGGTGGAATAATCTGATTTCTCTACTTCTCTGCATCTCAAAATCCTTATGAATCCCTCTCCATAGCCAAAACAACCTTTCACACACAGGAAGAAAATCAGGGAAATTGTCTTTGTGATGTACAGTCAAGGTTGGTTAAATGTGAGTAAGAGGCCTAAGATCAAACTAGCACAGTGGGCCATTCACGATTTCTGATTCATGAATTTAGAAAAGAGGTAAGACAACATTTTTAGAGAACATTTAATTACCAGCAGAAAACTCTCTAATGCCCTCTTTCTTCTTCCATAATAATCAGTACCATTCTGGATAATGACTGCTCTGACAACCAGAATCACAGAGTGAATATCACATGGAGCAGCATCCCAGTTGACCCGAAAAGAACACACATCATGCAGTCTAAGTGAAAAATACACTGATTTATTTTCTCTTTAAACCAGTGAATCCTTTGATATTTGGGAGCTATTTGCTTTTTACAATTAACCTAGCGTATCATGAGAGATATGTAAATTAACATTGATATGTAGGGTGAGGCCACCTCTTATACTTGGTAAGTTGGTTCAATAACGCTGATGAAATTGAAACCTAGACGATTATAATCTCCATCATCTAATGGAAGAATGTTGGCTAAATCACCTGACAACTATAGTTTTAAAGACAGGTAATATGTCTTGAGAATATGTAACTTCCTACACTATATTCTTCCATTTGCCATATTTCTTGCTGACTCAGCACATGCTCCTCTTTTTAACAGGTACTGAACTTCAGGAAGGAAGGAAATCCTAACTATTACCTAGAAAATGTGTGCTTTGGATAAGATTGATGGGATTTCACTTTGGGGAATTTAATAGGGTTATTTTTGCTAATGAAATAAATATTAGTAAACCAGAAAAAATTACTGGGGGCCATCCAGTATTTTTAGTTTCTACATTCTGCTTCCATATAGGATTTTAAGTTGAATTGTGTGATTAGTTTTGTCTAGTGAGTATTAAAAGGAAGTGAAGCATGTTACTTTATAAGGTCCATATAATAGCTGATATGAAAATGTTTATTCCTTCTGACACACAGATGAACAATATGTCTAATACTAATTAACCCATGTTTTAGTAACTGTTCTCCTTAATGTTATCAAACATCGTTTAAGTTATTTATGGAATAACTACTTATTTTGGCTCACAGTTTGTCTGACTATATTCCATCATGTCCAAACAGACATGGAAGCATGTGGATCTATGATAGTGATAGCATGTGTCTATGTATCCTCACCTACCTGCATTGCAAGCAACCAGGAAGCAGAGAAGGGAGAATGCTGCTATTCAACGTGTGATTAGATTATTAGATGATGATTCCAAATCTAGTCAACTTGACAGTGAAGATCAAACACAGAATGCCTTTTAGACTACGTAGCATAGACAGAACTCCTAGTAAGGACATGTGGCAAGGAGATATATTTATCTTGATTATTTGGGTTCATTGAAATGTAGGTACACATGGTTAGACTATAACCTAGCCTGTGGTTGCTTATCAAAGAGATATTCAGAGCAACACATGAAAAGTGAATGAGATTTCCTAGGAAGAGAAGAGATTGTTCTCTAGGAGAAAATACCTTCATCATAAGCAGAGATTGAAAGAAAATGGGAGGGTATCTAGGATAATATTCTATCACAGAAAAAATCTAAAGCAAGTACTTCAAGAAGAGAATGTTCAAGTGTCTGTTGCTACAAAGAGATCAAATATGAGAGATGAATGAAAAATTTGCAGTGGATTTGACAACAAAGTAGTCACGATGATCTCAGCAGGAAGCCTTTCATCTAATAAAGATGAGACCAAAATAGTCTGGGTTGAAAAGGGTGTAGGACTTTGAAAGAATGAAGAAAATATAAACAAAGCACAATGGAGGAGAAATTCATGCAACGTGACACAGACCAAAGGCAATTATTTTGAAAGTAAAATTTCCAGTCCCATGTCTGCAAACCTCATACTAATCATATATAGTAGCTCACAAAGTACAATTATTTAGAACTCCAGTTTACAAGGCAAGATAGCAACCGTCTTCAGTGTAAAACATGAAGTATTTTATATTTATGAGTCTCTAAAAAAAAGCAATGAAACGTACTCTGCATTTGATTATTCTTTATGAAGGAAAGCATAGAGACCTAAGTTTACATATTATTTGACTACAAGAGTCACTTGCATATGATAAAATTATCAATTACAATTCATTATACTTGTGACTTTATTTTATTTGGTACTGGGTCAATGATGCAGTGGGTAAAAATGATTGATATGCAAGCCTGGTGAATTGATGATTTGAGTTTTATCTCTGGAATCCACTGTAGAACAAAGAACAAACTTTTAAAAGTTCTCTGACCTTCACAAGCTCGCTTGCTCTTGCTCTCTCTCTTTCTCTCCCTCCCTCCCTGCATCCTTGCCTACCATCCTCTTCTCTCTCCCTTCATTTCTTCCTTCCTTCCTTCCTTCCTTCCTTCCTTCCTTCCTTCCTTCCTTCCTTCCTTCCTCTCTCTCTCTCTCTCTCTAACACACACACACACATAAACACTCAAAACAATAATAAAAATTATACTTTTAAGTTGGTTCTACAGGTAGAAATATATTGACCTATCAAAACCTATACTTTCTGCAAAACACTACAGTTGACCTATTTGAAAAAAAAAAAAAACATATGTATGAAACATTTTCACTTTTAAGTTCCCAGTGCCAAATGTTAATTGAAAATCAGAAATAAGCCACTGTAGACTTGTGTAATATTTTCTGGTAACAGACTTTCAGACCAAAAAAAAGTTTAACTGTGATTGAACTAATTAATATCTTGATAGTTGCTGATAAAACAGCTAATCATTAAAATTTCAGAGGATTTCACATTCTAAGAAATTTGTTATAAGCGCCAAATAGAAATTATTATTCAAGTAAAAGACCCAGCATATAGTAGTACACTTAGACACAAGTGTGTCTCTCCTTATGTATATTTGCAGATAATGGATGCTATTATTATTATTATGTGTTTCATATATGTTGCATTAGTTGATTATCTTCAATTTTTAAAGTTTACACTTCATAAATGGTATAAATCCCATTTTATACACAAATAGAATAAGTCCACACAAATAGCAGATTGCTTAATTTATAATGGTAACTGGCATTCTATGGCACACAAAGTGTTGCTTAGAAATTTGTGAAAGGTTTTCATGACACAAGAAAAAAAAGTCATAGTTTTATTGGATTTTATTGGATTTTAATTAAACACAGTTGATGGCTAGAGTGTGGTTTACCTTATAGATTTATTAATAATTCTCTCACTATTGATCTGACTACAAACATATATATATTTTTTTTTCAAAAACTGTCCAATGGACAAAAATCCTCAGAAAATTCAAGTTTTGGAGTGCTTTAATGTTATAGGTATAGTATCAGTATCTAACACATGGTTAAAAGTTGAAGAATTAGGAGCTGGAGAGATGGCTCCAGTCATTAAGAGCACTTGAGGCATAACCATGTGAACCTGAGTTTGGATCCCAATACCAATGTAACAAGTGAGGTGTGGTCTCATGAGAGTTCTTGTAACACCAGTGCTGGGATGGGATGGGAGATAAGAGAATTACTGAGGCTTTCTGGTAGCCAAGGTTGCCGAAAAATGCATCTTTTTGTTCAGGAGAGAGACTGGCTCAATGGAATATGTTACAGTTATATAAGAAAACACTCATCACTTTTCTATGACTTCTGCATGCACACACAGACAGATATGCCTACGTACATGAATGCATAACAGATGGGCATGAATGGACACAGAGAGGGAGAGAGAGAGAGACAGAGAGAGAGAGAAAGAGACAGAGAGAGAGAGAGGGAGAATTTAAACCCTTAAGGACCAACTAAGTGAATGAATTCAAGTGAAATGGCTGTAGTTTCAAAATCAACATGCATGAATTAATTTATTTGTAATGTAAGAATGTGTTTTGACAAACTTTGTAGCTATTCTAAGTTCTATTTCCCTATTTTCAAATTATTTACGTGATTCACAAAGAAAAAAACTAAAATTTAAAAGCATCTTGCAAGTGTTAATGTCCAGTTAAATAAATATGTGATGTATTATAACGTGATAGATGCTTTGTAAAGCATATTTTCTTCAATGCAGATCTTATTTTTGCAATTATATATCTTTTAAACTATTTGCATGCTGGGAAAAAATTAAAGCATAAATGTTAGGCCATGATAAACTTCATGTTGTCTGTAGATCTTTTATGTATGGCAAAAGTTTAAAAAATAACAGCTTTTCAAATAAACAAACCTAAATAATCTAATTCTTTTTTAAAAAAGAAAATGATGAATAAATGAGATGTCATGAAACTGAAAAGCTTCTATAAGGCAAAAGACAAAATGATAGCTTACAGAATGGAAAAGATTTTCACCAACTCCACTTCTGATAGAGGGCTAATATCCGAAATAGATAACAAACAGGAGAAATCAGGTATCAACAAAACAAATAATTCAATTAAAACACGGGGTACAGATATAAACAAAGAATTCTCAAAAGAGGAATCTCAAATGGCTGAGAAACACTTAAAGAAGTGTTCAACATCCATATCCATCAGCAAAATGTAAATCAAAATGACTCTGATAGTCCATTTTACAGCTGTCAGAATGACTAAGAACAATAACACGAAGGACATCTCATGCTGTGGATGATGAGGAACAAGGGTCACATTCCTTCATTGCTGGTGGGAGTGCAACCTTGTACACCACTGTAGAGATCAATATGGTGACTCCTCAGTAAATTGGGAATCAACTGCCCCAGTACCCAGCTATATCACTCTTGAGCATATACCCGAAGGATGTTCCATCCTATCATAAGGATACTTGCTAACCATGTTTATAGCAGGTTTATTCATGATAAAAATTGGAAACAACCTCGGTGCCCCTCAACCAAATAATGGATAAAGAAATTGTGATACAGTTATACAATGGAGTATTACTCGCCTATTTAAAAAAATTGACTTCATGAAAGTTGCAGGCAAATGGACAGAACCAGAAAAATTATCCTGAGTGAGATAATCCAGTACCAGAAATTAAAACATGGTATGTACTCATTTATATGTGAATATTGACTGTTAAGCAAAGGACAAAGGGGCTGCAATCCACAAACCCAAAGAAACTTTGCAACACAGAGGGCATCAGTGGGGGTACAGGGATCTCCCTGATAAAGGGAAGTGAAACAGATGGTGCAGGTGGACTGGGGGAGGATGGGAATGGAAAGAAAAGGGATAAGGTGAGAGGAGAGGGATGTTGAGAAAGAATATATGGAGAGACAAATGGAATTGGAGGACATTTAAGGGGATAAGGAGACCAAGGTCAGTGGAGACTCACTGGAATCTAACAGGGAGAACCTGTCAAGAATCTCTAGTAATGGAGGATGGGGAGCCTGCACAGGCCATCTACTGTAACCTGGCAGGGCTTCCAGTGGTGAGACTCTGATAACATCCCACCTAAACATTATACCTATAACCTATCCTCACTACAAAAGTCGCTGGGACAATGGAAGGGCAGAACCCTATGCCAAAGGAGGGAATCCATTCCTCCTACAGCAGAGCAGGCCAGAAATTAGAGACTGCATAGCCAGGAGATGATTGCTAATGATAACCTGCTCTACTCATAGATCGATGCTTAGCCCATTCTTCATCAGAGAGGCTTCCTCTAGCAGCTGATGGGAGCAGATGCAGAGGCCCAGGACGAAACATCAGACAGAGTTCAGGGAACCCCATTGAAGAGGGGGAGGAGGGATTGCAAGGACCAGAGGGTTCAAGGACACCAGGAGAATTTGCCCCATGGAGTATAACTGCCTATTATTCTTGGGGAGCTCACAGAGCCTGGAATGGTAGACTTGGAACATGCAGGATCCCTAGATATGTTTTGTGGTTGTATGGTTTGGTGTTCTTGCAGAGCACCTACAGATTGGAGTATGTGGGGAGGGATCTCTGATGTTTTTGCCTGCCCTTGGGACCCTGTTCCTCCTGCTGGATTGTCAAGTCCATCCTTGGTGTAGGGATTAGTGCCCGGCCTTGTCCCAACTGTGCTACCCTGTTTGACCAGTAACCCTGGGAAGACTGCTCACTTCTCTGGGGAGGTAAATCTGGAGGAGAGGGGAGATGGGGAAGCTTGGAGGAATGGAGGGAGGGGGAGGAGCCATCAGATGTATTATACAAGAGAAGAAAAATAAATAAAATTCAAAAAAGAAAACAAGATAGGAAGTCCTATAATTCAATTTGGTTTAGAATACATTAAAATAAGTCGAATTGTAGCTCAGCAAAAACCAAAATCAAAATCTTACAGTATCTTGCAAGATATATTCAGAAAAAATTGTGTCTTTTTGCCAGAAAGGTCTTGAAGAAGTTTAACTTGATGAATAATAGCCACAAATAATAGTCATAAATTCCATGTACCACATTATCCTTTAATAATTTCAAAACAAACCTCAAAGGGTTAAAGAACATGTCAATAATCTATTTCATCATTTAATAAAATTATGATTGAATTTCTGTGGAATTCATATCTAAGAAACAACTTTTATTATCAAAATGTACTCTTTTTCTTTAAGTTTTAGTTGCTGATCCAAGAAGGGTGACAGTTCGAGGAAGTAATATATTGGAAAGTAATTGTAAATGTCACATGAATAACGTACACTTTTCAATGAGCTAATGTATATGTTAACAAAATATTACAATACTTTCAAGAGAAAGGTGTGCATTTTCCCTCATTTTCTCCTTAAATGAAGAATTGTCAAACTGTCTTAGAACAGAAATGTATATGTTCAAATATCTTGTACATGTGATCATATTGTCTTACATGAATGACCAGAGTTGCCAGATATGTGGTTAAACTATAGATCATGAGATGGGAAAATCATTGTGCATTATATGTGAGTTGCACAATGATTCTTATAAGTGAAAGAAGGAAGTATGAAAAACATGTAACAATACAAGTATAGTACTGTTATTGCTTGGTTTAGGGTTAAAAGGGACTCAGGATACAAATAGCTTCTAGATGATGAAAAACTGGAAAGAAACAGATGCATCTTTAAAGCATACAGGAAAACATGCAGCTCTATCAACCTTCATTTTAGCCTAGTGTGACCAGACATGTGATCCCCATGACCTAAAAATAATAAAATTGTATTCTTTGAGGTACTATATCCATAATTTGTATCAGAAATAAAAAGTATATGTCATAGGAAATGCTATAGCTGGATTCTAGCACTATTCCAGACTGACTTTAAGTGACTATCTTCCTTTTTTAAGAAAGGAAGTAGAACTAAAGTAATCCTAAAAATAGAAACTTCGAAGTTGCTTTTGTCAAAAGGAATTTATTTATCACCTGGGTCAACAAAGATCTGAGCTGAGATAGTCACCAGTCTGTGATGGGAATGGAGCACACTTTGGTCAGAAATACTTAATTCATACATACCTCCTGCCCTCTACTTAAATCTCCATCTTGTGTAATATGCAGCACTAGACTTGTTTATTTGTTCCTCTTCCCAATGCAGACACACTGAAGAATTTCTACTTCTTCTGGATTTCCTATTACTTATCTCTTAATTGTCAAATAACTGATGAGTGGCCAAACCTACCTTGTTGATGCTGCCCTTAGAAACCCATGTCTTTATGCTAATATTTCTGATAATAATCTGGATAGTCTCCTCCTTATCAAAGCTATCATAATTAAACGTGCTTTTCTTTTTCATTCTGTTTTCATCATCCCTTCCTCCTGTCCCTTTGGATCAAAAAGAGTTATTTCCCTCTGCATATATGTTATGCTTCAGGAAGAAGATAATTCTTTATACTAGGTAGCCTGGTAGAAATTACTGAGGCATAATGACGCCCACTTACTGTGACAATCCATGTCAGTTTCTTTACTTAACTGACACTGAGTAGGTAACTTCTCTTGCTCACTCCAATTTTCTCTGAGTTCTATTTTCCAGGTCTCAAAATACACAGGCAGAAGTCATATAGGAATTCAATATTAACTCAAGGTCCCTAAAGAATAGTTTCCTGGGTAATTATATGTAAAAATGTCCTCATCAGGATGATTCTTGCACAAACTGTCTTCAGCTCTAAGATTTTAAAAATTCATGGATTTGTTATCCTTAACTATAAATGAAAAAGTGTACAAGAAACTGTGCTTTCTCTTGATAAGATCATTGCCACATTCAACCTTGAACCAAAGGAGTCACCTGAACCACATGAAACAACAGCCAAAAACTAAAGTTTATTAGTAGTTTCTTCAACTCTTAATTGTAAGCTTTAAGCACAGTGTCAAATTTCAAGATTTTTAAATAAAAATATGGAAGGTTTTAATTTTAAAATTTAAGAATATGTTATATTGCCATACAAATATTCATCACATTTTTGAAATCTTATGATTAAGATGAACCAAAAATTCAACTCCAAGATATCTATGCCACAGTGAAGAAATCAAGTATTCAATTACCCATACATTAATATTTAGAGTAGCACTAGATACAATAGCCAAATTTAAATACCCATCAACCGATGATTGAATAAACAAAATATTATATCAATATAATGAAATATTATTCAACTATAAAATAAAAAACATACTGATATATGATACATGAATGAACTTAAAAAGTGTGCAACATTTCTAAAATGCAGATATGAAAATCAAATATTTTATAATTGTATTTACATGAAATAACCAGAATAAGTATATCCATAAGGAAAAAAAGCAGTTTAGTCATCGCCAAGCATTAGTAGGAGTGAAATGAAGAGTGACTTAATGTGCTATTTCCTTTAAGGGCTATAAAAAATATTACAACATAAAGGCAGTAGTTGTGCAACACTAAAATTGTAATAAATATCATCACTGAATTCTTTAGAACTTGTTTCTGCCTATAGTAGAATAAAATTTAAAGGTAATATTTAATAATTAAAATGTTCAAATGCACAAAATATATTTGACAAAACTAAAGTATATTTATAATGTAAAAATATGAAAACTTCCCAACAATCAGCCCTGAAAATATACATTCAAGTAACTTTACACTGACCAACAGGTTATACTTAGGAATATACACACACACAAATACAAATACATGTGAAAATAATTAGTGAAAAAAGAGGCCATGAATTTACAGGAGAGCAAGAAGTGACATTTGGGAGAGTTTAGAGGGAAGAAAGGAAAGGGATAAATTTTTAATTAAATTACAATATCAAAAATAAACAAAAATTTAAAAACTAAAAATAAACTCTCTAGTATAAGGCAATGATATACTTATTGACTTTATTCAACATACCACTGTAAATTGTAACCAGAGCAATATATGAAGAAAAATTAGTAAATGGTGGTAAAATAAGAAAAGAGAAGCATTTTTTTTCAAATGATATAATGAAATATATGGAAAACACTAAAACAAATCCAACAACTTGGTAGAACTAATCAAATACATTTATTAAAGTTGAAATATATGACATCACAATGCAAAATACAATGCTGTTTTTAGATATACTGTCTGAAAATGATACCAGGAAAATGATCCCATTTATAATGGCAACATAAATATAAAATGTTTTAGGATGAACCATAAGTGATAAGACGTCTCCTCACTGAAAACCAAAAGTATTAAAGATGGAAGCCAAAGAAAGCACAAATTAATATAAATTAAGACACCCCTTTTCATGGATTTTAAGAATTAATCTTCTTAAAATATTCCTACTGAGAGTGGTGATTATGGAAGGATATAATATTGAGAATGAGAATAAATCATGAATGGATATAATCAATGTACAGTAAATTCGTATCATTGAGTACCTATTTGTTTATAGGATTTCTAATTATGTATATATATGGTTGTTGTCACAAAAAATTACTGCTAATTAAGGAAGACTTTCCTTCATACTTCCTATCATCCCAGCTGATACTACCTCTCTCATCATTTCCACTCCACATTATCCACTATGGGTAGCATATTTCTGGACATATTGGAGATCCATTAAGCATTATACTTAATGTTATACTTATTGTATAAGTATATACACATGCATATGTAACATAGATGCCATGTGTGCTATATTTACTACTACATGTATTGTGTTCAATGTTATATACACTAGCTTTAGCTAAAACAATGAGACAACATAATCAGCAATTATATCTTCTAATACAACTTGTCTCTTAGACTAACAGCAATGCTTGCTCATACCAACCCAATGAGTCTTGACAAACACGCACCCTTGGAATATTCAAGCAACCATCACATGAAAAGTCAGAGAAACAGTGGTGGTCAAAAACTTTCATTAAGGATGCTGTGAGGTATACCTCTGAGAATTAGTATGGAATGAGGAAGGCCTCACAGAAACAAATACTCAATATAGATTATTAGAAAGGAGAAATAAGTTAAAATATTTAAGCATTTAAACCCTATGGTGGTTCTAATAAGAATGTTCCCCATAGGCTCATATAATTGAACGCTTGATCCCCAGTTTGATGTAACTGTTTGGGAAAAATTAGGAGGTGTGTCCTTGTTGAAGGAGGTGTGTCACTGAGGTTGGACTTTGAGGTTTCAAAGGCTTAGGCCAGTCCAGTTGGTGTCTCCTCCCTCCCCCCCCTCTCTCTAGTTCTCTCTCTCTGTCCCTTCCTCTCTTCCTCCCTCATAGTTTTTATCTCAACAACTATGTTGAGTAGTAATCTCTTAATTACTTCTTCAGTGACACACCTACATACCTGCTGCCAATGGTCATGGATTAACACTGTGAAACTTTAAACAAGTCTCCAATAAACTCTATAAGTTGCCTTGGTCATGCTGTTTCTTCATAGAAGTAGAAAAGCAATTAATACAAAGCCAATAAATGTAAAAAGAAGAGATAACAAAAAATAAGTGTACATTGCTGCTGCTATAGGTCAATAATTGTCTATCCAAAATGTTGGTATATCATTATTATGAGATGAGTTCACACTATAAAACCTACTATACCCATCTTCTTATAATTTTCCTTATGTACATGTCCTAGTTTCTATTGCTGTGATGAAACACTAAGCAAAAGCAACCAATGGAGGAAAGGGTTTTACCTGAGTTACAGATTACAGTCTATCTTTGAAGGAATCCAATGCAGGAACCTGGAGAAAGGAACTGAAGCAGAGACCAGGGTGGAATGCTGCTTACTCGCATGTTTCCAAACTCAATGTTCTGCTACCTTTCTTATACAGTCCAGTCTCATCTGTCATGGAATGGTACCACCCACAACGGATTTGGCTATCCTACATTTAATTAGCAATCAAGAAAATGTCTCACAGACATGCCCAAAGGCCAATATAGTGGATGCAATTACTCAGTTGAGATTACTTCTTCCCAGCTATGTCAAGTTGACAACCAGGATTAGCCATCACTGTACAGTAAACAGGCTATTCTTTTTATTATTTGTGTTTTGCATCAAAATTAAAAGGAAATACTTATTTTTTGTTTTAAATTAATATTTTCAGAAATAATAATCCAAGTGTTTAATCCTATAAAATAAGCACACATTACATACATATTATAAAATAGAGCTGGATATTCATATTGTGTGAATTAATTTGATCTAAAAGTCAAATTCTTAATAAGTCTTGCTTACACATAAGTATAAAAATTTTCCAACTTAAATAGGTATAGCTTTTTTAAGGTTTTCTTTTTATTGCAGCTATTAAAACATAAATCTACCTTCACCCAGGCCAAAAAAATAAATTCTGAAGTGGTCATTTTTCCAAAATAAATGTGTCTTCAGGGGACTGTATTTTGCAAAACCAAATTAGGTCACCCACATGAAATACAGGTAAATAATTCAGACTATTTCAAAATTAGGACAGTTGAAACAAATCTAGGATGAAGGGTCACTACACCTACTTTAGCATAGTAAAAATAACTGATGTATAAAATATTCTTCCTTCAAAATATTTTCCTGGCAAAAACTTAACAATGAAAACAGAACTATTTATTTGTTATGCTCTTGACACCCCAGAGTCTATAACCATTTCTGATACATAGTAGATAATTAGAATCGTTTGAGGAAATGAAGAAGAGGGACTGGTGGGTTTGTGTGTGTGTATATGTTTGTGTGTGTGTGTGTGTGTGTGTATGAGAGAGAGAGGGGGGTGGAGGGAAATGTGGAGAGGGAGAGGAAAAAGATCACTAGAATAAATGAATTTTCATAAGACTGAGATAATACAGTTCAAGTAGAACATTAGAAATAAAGGATTCATTTCATATGGGCTGATGTGGGTGTGCGAGTAGATCTAACTTTGCTATTACTATTAGAAAGCTGTTACATCTGAGAGCCATAAACCACAGCAAAAACAGAATTAATAGAAGTCAGAATAGATTTCAGGATCCTATCCAAAAAGTAAATTAAACAGAACGTACGTAAGTTGAAACTAGCAATGAACAGTGTGAGAAGACTCCCCTGATAAAACAGGGCAAGAGTCTTCAAGGCCACCATGTTGGTGGTCATCACATCTTTGTTAGCAGAAGCTGTTTTCCTGGAGGAATGATATAAAAGTCCCCTTCAGCATTTGTCTTCTCAATCACTCAGCAGTTTTTGTCTGAGTTATCAATAGAGTTATGTCTATCATGGTACCAAAATAGTTTTCATTTATCATGTTTAGTAGTCATATTAAAAAATCCTAATTTTATTGTATTTTTTTACATTTCTTCCTTGCTTCACTAAATAAACACACAAGAATGAGTCTGGTTTGCAAGGTTCAGTTATAAGGTTTGAGGTATAAACTTACTATTATGAAAAGAGTAATATGTCTTTGGAATTCTGCTTAATACTGTCATATACATACAGTTATAAATGTTGCTTCTCAAGTCTGTAAAGATTATGTTCAGTGAAGGCACAAAAATGCTATTGAATATAAATTATTTTCAGTAGGAATAAAAAGCTATAATTTTTCTTAGTTATAGCAGAATATGTCAGAAGACAAAAATAGAGAATAGCTAATCAAATTGCTTACAATTCTTATGCTGAGATAGGTGAATCAATTTAACACTATGCTCTGAATACTACAAAACTCATTTAGGAAAGCATTGGAAAATAAATAAATACCAGTGCAGACTTACTGGTTTCAATCATATTTTGTATTAAATTGGGTAGGCAGAGACAACAGTTCAGTAACTTCACTGATCCTTCTGCTAAAAATCCCCACATATTAAGGATCAGTAGGATGACCCAGATTCTACTCCAGTACCTCAGGCATAACAATTGGAAAGGATATTTTTTTAAATTTTCTGTGCCAAAATGAAGTTTTTTGCTGATCAGATTTGTTAAGCTTCTGTGCTTGGTTCAGGCACATTCTCATCTTGTTTAATAAATTTAGTCCAGACATTGCTGCTGAATGATCCTTATTACTATACTGCCCAGCTGGACCAGAAATCCAGACATCTTTGTCATCATAGTTCCTCAACAGATAACATAGTCAATTGGGAGAAAAAAATAAAATTAATTTCAATTTAACTGTTAAGTGTTGTTAGGACACTGGGTGACCAACTGAGTCTATCTCCCCAATAGAAGAACTATTAACAAAGACATTAATAAATTTAATTGCTTTGTTTCTTAAATATGGTCTATTCTTCAAGCAGGCATGTGTATGAGAACAGATTTTACAATGTTGATTCTGTTTATATATAAAAGTATAACTAGGTAGTCTTTTTTTCTCATTGGCTATGTGCTGGGCCCTGACACTATGTGTTTGTTTTGATTTCAAGGATTAACTTGTCCTTTTATTTGCTGAAGTTTGTAAATAAACTTTTCAAGGGCTTGAATAATAACACTAATTATGATTAATAAGCAAAAATACCAGTGTGGGCATTTTAGGACATAAAGGCATAAATTTCATGTGAATGTAGAGCCAATGTAAGCATTTTAAGTGGTCATGGATTTAAATTTCACAGAAATTTAATTTTACAAAGCTGGTACTCTTCAATAGGAGTTGTGAGTATAGATATATGGCACTTACAGTTCCTTTCCTTTAACTGTGCACATGGGAATTTAACTTTCATAGTTTAGGTCTTCTCAGTACCACATAATGATTAAAATGATTTGAATCATATAAGTCAACACATAGCATTGTAGCATAACTTGTGAATAAAATAATTATAATTTATATTGTCCTTAAAGGTTTATGAATGTATTTTTATAAAGTTCATATAAGCTTGTTTCCTATAAGGACATTGTTATAATATGAATGCTTCTGATTAAAGGTAAGAATGTTTACAGGGTTTAAGTGATTAACTCAGATTTATATCAGAAAGTGGTAAAACTGTAGCTGAAACTCAATTTTATCATTTGCTTTGATTTCATTACACTGGTGTGCAAGAGAAAAAACTTACTGTCAAAACATTGAGAATTCAAGTAAAATTAAAGGATAATATAGGTGTGAACTAAAGACAGAACCTAGTTTTCCTCAAATGTAGTTGAGATACCTTTCCTTCCTAGCTTTGCTTTAAGCTAACAATTCGATATTTTTTTTTTCATTTCTCAAGCTTAAGGAATCAGAATGTATTCTAATTGACCACTCATCCAAATCACAAGGCTTTCATGGGTCACCTAATATATAGTTTTGAGTCTGTTAAAAGTACCAGAAACTGTGCAGGATTCTGAATTTTAAGACAGTCTTTTTTTGCTTTAAGAGTCAGCTGACCAACTGATCCCAGCTTGTACAGATCATTCCTTGTTTCATTATTGAAAGACTTATTTTCTCAGAAACACCCCTGGCAATGGCATGGCTGGTTTCTCTTCTTAGAAAAGTGTTATGATCTAGATTGGAGGCATGTCTGGAAATATAAAATAACACCACCAACAAAGTGCTTATAATGGTGACATTCTGAAAGTCTGTGCTAATAAGGCAGTGGTTTCCTTCCTGTGCCGGAGAAGTATTTCTTACTAATTCATCAAGTCCATATAGTTCAGACATCTTAAAATTGCAATTTTCTAGCTTCAAGCCTCTGCAATATCAGCAAGATAACCTTTTAGATTTCTACATTGACATTCACTCAGTTTATCATAGTATTTTTGCCATAAGAGCCATAGTTTTTAGTTATACCATAATCATGCCTTGTCCAACTCTCTTTAACATGTCACATTCTGTTATAGTTTATAATAAGTTTTCAGACCAGATTAACTTAACAGAGGGCAAGAAATAAAATAGCATTTTAAAGAGCATTTCTATTATCTATGCTTATCTATAACATAATATATAATTATAACATATAACATAATCTATGTTATACAAAGTCTATTTTTATTCAACATAATAGAGGAGGGAAAATTTTATGAATGTTTCTTGATTTCAAGTATATGTAAAATACCTAAATTTCTTTATGTCATCTTTTTACCCACTGTGAGAAATGATGAACACTATGGTTTTTCGTATTTTATAAAAATGTAAAATAGGCACAGAAAAGCTAAATAAACAGTTCACTTGTAGGACATAAATTAAAGTCATTGTCTGTTTACTACCAGTCTGATGATGACATTATACTGTCCCTGGCCCAGAGTGTGTATATATATATTGAACATCTTTCTAACTAAAGAATAGCAAGATACTAAATTACTACTTTCCAAAGGAAGTATTTTCGATAAACATCTAACTAGGAGAAATAGGATACTCTGAGTTTTGGATCAGTAGAAATACATTTGCAATGTAGGTCTAGGAGTTTAGACTATTAAATATTACATCAGTCATCTATGACACATTTATTGTCTATAGCTTTATGTAATTCATACAGAAATATGTGGATACAAAACTGGAAAAGAAAATAAATAGGTGGATTTGGTTAAAGTACTTCATATATTTCTATGGAAGTGTCATCCCAAATTATACTTTGTACAATTAATACACATGGGTAAAAATAAATTGTTTCTTTGAGTTCCCAAAAGTCTTGAATTCAATGGCAGTAGAAGTGGATGATAAAATAACTTCATGTATTAGTTTGACTTATTTTTAAGATCAAAAGAGTGATATCCACAAAAGATGTGATTAATATCTCATCAATAAAAGATGAAAATCATGTACACAACTCCCAAATATTCATGGCTTTCTTTTTATTTGTTTTGTTTCATTAGTCATTTTATCTGTCTACCTGTCTCACATGCAACATAATTGGACCTCAAGCTCATAATTCTTTTCCTCTGCCTCTTGAGGATATAGACATATGCTGATACACCCCAGCAAAATGCTTACTTCAAGTGAGTTAAAAATTGTGAACAAAAAATAATAAAGCAGGCTCTCCTTGTCATTAGAAGACAGTAATGATATCTGTAGTAAAATTAAACTGCTTAATTCTAGGTGCAAGTTGTTAGTATAAAACCCATGAAGTAAATCACGGTTAGATAGAGAAGTTACTATTACTAAAATGTGGCTCTAAATACCCGGCTGAATTATACTTACTTCTTCTGAAAGTATACTGAATAAAGAACATCAGAAATCTATTTGCTAGTATCAGCTAATAGTAAATTTTTTTTTATTTTCATACAGTCAGAGAAACCTGCTGCCAGCAAAAATATGTGGAAATAACACTTGGTTGATAGAGAAGCTTTCATTTACACAAGGTATTTTTTTTTCTATTGGGTACTTAATAAAAGATACAAACTTACCTGGTTTTTTGCTGACTTAAAGGGTTTTATGTGTTTCTGTGTGCTCATCCATACCCTGCTATCCTTTTTAATCTCAATATGGACCTTGCTACAGGAAAATAGAAACAATCTCTAAACAATGAAACATATTTTAAATTAAAACCATTCAATATGTAGCTCGGTAGTAGACTGAACACTTATCATGCTTTGGGCCCTGAGTTCCATCTGTGACCACAGAAAAGTACTACACTTTGTTTTATCCTTTGAATGTAAGCAGTTTTACTTTGGAGGTACTTAAGTATCTTTGTAGAAACAGAATTCCTATTTCCTTGGAACATTTTCTTCTTGGGTTTCTTGTTTTATAGAATGAGCCAAATGCATATGCCATCAGTTTCCACATATCTAAGTTATATATCATGTTAAATTATTTTCATTAGTCCAATCCACAAATCACAGGAAGGCACTGTCTCATTTTAAGGAGTATTAAATCCACACAGGAAGCTTTGAACTATTTTTTTCACTGAATATCCTGCAGTACCACCACAGAAATATTTGTGAGTGTGCAATGCCACTATCCAGCTTCAAAGCTATCACTGCTAAAAGAGTACAGGAACAGGAATAGAGGCTCATACCAAGACTACCCTAATGCTCCTCCACAGAGCAGCACCATCTGCTGGGGAAGTACTCTAACCAGGCAAACATAGGAGACTGTAGGCTTGTGTGGGTTAGTGTGCTACTTACTGTGTGGGCCAGTGTGATATTGCGTAGGCCAGAGTAGACTGTAGAAGGCATGAAGCAGGCTAGTTTAGGCCCTAAGAGGCCAATCATCATAGGCAATTCTAGAGAGTATGTGTATGCTCCAAAAGTGGCACCCACTCTTGATTTTCCTTTTTCACATTCCCTCCTACTTCCATGATATTTGAAGATATGGGAATAATCTCATTAGTCACTAACCTTAGGAAACACACTGTTTCAAATTACTCTGCTGCGTATAAAGTACCACTTATAAGTAGGGTTCCACATCAGTAAATGAAAATATAGTATACTTGATGTAACTAGTACTTCAGATAGACCACTAGGTTGTTGTTGTTTGTTTTTAAACAAGTAAACTTCACGTAATACTTGGGAAATACTTACACCAAAATTTTCCTTATGTGGGAGCCTGTGTTTTAACTAGTTGATCAAGGAAGAATCTAGTCAAAGATTGCCATTTTTACTCTAGCCAATTTTTAAAAAATTGACTGTTTTTCCCTAAAAATACCCAAGACTCTCAATCAACAATGTATAACTGTAGAATTGCATTTACAGTTTAGATTTAGGCAGTGAAATAATATTGCCTATGCTTTCATAGAGTTTATATATGGTTTTACATTTTTAATTTCTCTAATTTGACCATGTCTAGCTCAGTGGAACAAATGTATGCTTTGTTACAAAGTTAAACGTCTCCATCACATATGCAAATGGAAGTCAATACATATTAATGCTATATTCCTTTCCTTACATGAACAAAATAACTGAGAAACATGGATTTAGAGTCAAGAAAATGATCTATAGTTTTGCTTTTCCCTTGCACAAAGGGAGACCCTTGGGAATTGCCTGTTTCACCTTTCAGTGGCTATGTTGTGGTGCCATGGCAACAAGCCTGACAAGTGCAGTTCTCTGAGTTCTGAGCAAAGGCTCGTCTAACATTCTGGGTTTGGTACTGAGTCAGGATAGAACTTAGCTTTTAGGTGATGAGCATGTGGCTAGAAGAGAGTTATCAGGCAAGAATAACAAGTCCTTGTGCAAAATACAGTAGTAAGCCTGAAGGAAGGAACAGAAAACAGTACCACTGATCACACTAAAGAGATTAAGCTTTAGAAATAACTGGACAGGTATGAATTTTGGAAATGGGAAAAAAATTAAATTCAGTACAGCTAATAGTGTCATGTCACCAATGTAAGTCAAGGATTTTAGACAGAAATGGTCCCCTATAGATGGTTTTCAGTCACTCCAAACAAGATCTTATTCTCAGAATCCCAATTTAAATCTTACATGATCTGCTTGCCAAGTTAACATGGTTCACCTGGATATAATATAGAAATTGGAAGTGTTTTCCTTCACACACAAATATTTTAAGAAGGTACATTTTTATATAGGTGATAGTTGAACTCAAAGTACAATTGAATTTCCCATCACAGTTATAGTACAAAAATCAACGTATTCCTTATGGATTTAACTTTTGTTTTAAAAGTTAGCAATATTTGAATGCATCTGATTTATTGTCTTTTCCATTTGTATAGAAAAGCAGGGAGTAGCTATAATTATGTATATTTTGTAATGGTTATGCATTTTATATGAAATAAGATCATTTCCTTGGAAGGTATGTCTATGGCTAGAACAGAAAATAGGCTTCAGGGTTATGTCAAGCTGCAAAGTAATATGTATGCGAATGAATTATCATGCTCATTAATCATTTTTGTACTTGAAGTGCTAAAGTGCTAATGTTACACTGAGAGTGAAAATGAAGTAATTAAGGAGTTTAATAGCTACAGTCCTTTGAAGGGAAAACAAGTTGATAATGCTTCTTTTAATCTGTTACATAAATTGGATATTTTTGTTATATTACACAAATTGGGTTTACCTATTGTATAGCTCTGAATGACAGAAATCATTTGATTTTATTTGTATATGGGGTCAATAGATGGTCATGTGAAGACAGTTATCTAAATCCTCACATTTATAAAAGAAAGTCTATGTTACCCAGAGAACAAAAGCACCTATGAGGTTCTCACTTACCTCATTTTGATGTTGTACAGAATTACTTCTCGAATGAACTGCAGTGAAGGGCCACTTTTTATGCTTCTTTCCCAATCCAACACAGACAGATTCTTTTGTAAAATATAATACCAATTACTTGGGAAAATGAAATAAGCCTATTTTTAAAGTACAGGATCCAGCAGTTGTAACATTATGCAGTGGCAGTTCTATAAAAGCTTCTAACAACCTACTCTCTGTTTCCCACCCAGGCCGGAAATCATGTGAGGATCTACAGAAGCCCACATTATCAAGTACCATTCCAAAGCGTGTTTTAGTTTGAAATTGACACCAATTCACTTCCTGGCTACATAGAGGTCACCTGAAAACTACTTACTTCTGTGAGGAGCTCATATCCTATTTAAACCTCCTTCCTGTTTTAGTGAGCATGATGAACTTGCCTAGCTGAGGATAGAAACTACTTGTGGATAAGCCTTTTCCTCCCTGTCTACTGGACTGTGCTTTCTTTGCTAATGATGAGTCTGTCTTTTAAATTCCCATCATTTTCTTATCCTTTACATCCATTCCTTTGCTTCTTTTAATTTGTATTTACATGCAGTTCAAGGACCAAGACCTTGGAGACAGAACCAGGTTTGAACTGCAATGCTGCCACTTTCTGACTTTGAGAAAATGGGCCAGTTACTTTCTGCTAAGTCAGGAAGACCTGTAAACTGGGGCTTTTCTATTGTGAAATGGTGATACTATTGTCCTCTGCCTAGTACGAACGTGATTTAAAAAAATAGGACAAAGGGGTCTAACACATACTCCTTTATTGCTGCTAACCCCTCCATCCCTTCCATTATCAGGTTTGTGTATCTCTTAAAGATAATAGTGATATATGCACACTGTTTATATTAAATGAATTACCAAATTTGCTTGCTGCTTTTGAATATAACTGTCTTCTATATATTAATTAAAGAAAGCCAATATATCGAGCAACAAAGTGGGTAAACTATAAACACCATTAAATCTTGTCTCCTCTTTTAGGAAATGATATTCTTCAATAGTGTTTAAGCTGGAAGCCAGGGAGTCAAAATCGCTCTCCAAGGCCAGTTGTGGCTACACCCCTTTCCAGCTGTCAATGACTCCATAAAATTGTTTCTCCAAATTAATTTTCAAATTTTCTTATTCACTTCTTCATTTTACCTGATACATCATTTTTTTGAAGTTTTTAAACAAATTGCCCTGTGTCAATCCTCAAATCCACCCAATTGATCATCTTAAAGATTGCTAGCATAAAACTTTTTAAAATAAAAACAAGTCAGGCTTCTCCATAAAGCCTTGCTAGAAGTCCTCTCCTAGGTTCACTCATTGTGACCTATAAGACAATTACAGAAGACAGTGTTCAAAGGAGTAAAGCTGTCCTAGGTCTTAAATAATTAAATATTTTCCAACTTGGTTGGTAAATCACAGCTTATCCATACCCAGTCAATACAGTCTATATGCACAATTACTCTGCTACCTCTTCCATCAGCTTTCATCTAAATAGTCAATGGTTGATCTAATAGACTATAGAGGCCTTCCTACTCTGCAGCAAATTTGGCCTCTTAGATCAGTCTCCTAGCAAAAAAAAAATGTAAAATATCTCTTCTGCTTAGAGATCTTGCATTATTCCTTTCCTTGTAATTAAGGCATCTGCTACTTTTAGACAGGAACATGTGTGTAACACAACTTGATTAGAATGCGCAGAAGATATTTGAAAGCATGTATCATATTCAGAAAGGCACAGACTTACAGATAACAGCATTTTATAATACATAGGGTTCTCTAAACATCAAAATGTTTTATTGTAGAATATTCAATGGCTATTACTTGTTTTCCTTGATTATCACTAACTCCTTCTATTTATGTTTACTCTCTCATTTACTATTAGATTTCTAAGATAGAAAAATTGGCCATTATGTAGTCTATATTTTAGTGCCGATTCTTTAAAAAAGCAGTTTGTTTCATGCTTAAACACAGAACATTATAAGTGTAAAAAAAGAAGTACCTTTCAAAGAATATGTTAACTGAGAGATATTAATTTAGTATAAATTACTAAGCTTTTCCAGCAATATATTGAAAATTATTTAACACAACAAATTCTGTTTTATAACATTAAGATTCAAATTTGACCACAACCACTTAATAAATCCATCAGTATGTAATTGCCTGTGCACATTTGCCTGATCTTTTATATATTATTAGCCAGACTTTTATATAAATGCTGTTTTCTATTTTCTAATGATACAGTAACTACCTTGAACTGAATTTCATTCTCCTAAATAGACTGCATATTTATCTTGAAGATACCTATGATAGTACACATAATTAGATAAAGTATTATCAGACATGCTGGTATTTTTATTTCATTTTAGTGACAAACTTGCCTCCTCAAATTAAATTATATTTTATAGAGTAATTATATACTTTACTTAACTTCTAAATGACTCATTTTCCTGTGAAAAAGAAGAAGAAGGGCTGGAAAATGGCTCAGCGGTTAAAAGCAATGGCTGCTCTTCTGGTTTCAATTCCCAGCACATACATGTCAGTTCACAACTGTCTGTAACTCAAGATCTAGTAAATTTAACTCCCTCACATGTAAGACAAACAGCAATAAATAATTTTTTTAAAAGACCATGAAAAAAATAAAGAATGAAAAAAAAAAATGAAACAGATTTAGATGCAGGGAACCTTGGGCTGGAAAGATGACTCAGCAGTTAAGATCACTTAAAGCTCTTGTAGGGGATGAAAATTCAGTTCTCAGCACTCATATTGAGTGAGTAACAACCACACTTGTAACTCCAGGTCTAGGGGATCCAATACCCTCCCTCTTCTGACCTCCAGGAGTACCCACAAACACTGTCATGATTGGTTTTAATGTCAGCTTGCCAAATTTTAGGTACAACTGAAAAGATCTGACTGACTTAATTGATGTGGGACAACTCACCTGTGAATGGGCAGCACCTTCTAGAGGCTGACCAGTAAAAAGGGCATGGCAGAAAGATTATTCACACCTTTTGCATGCTTCACCATCCCTTCTGTCGGCCTGGCCTTCACTTTTGCTGCAGAATTGCTTGACCCCTTTGCTGCTGCTGATTCCTACACTAATATTAGAAGCAGAGTTTCCCTGCTTTGCTATTTGACAAAGGACCAGAAACTCTCCAGGAACCTTCCAGTTTTTCCTCACCAGATTGGGACTGCCAAGGCACACAGGTTATCTCTAGTGTGAGCCATCCACTGTGAGACTACCCTTACTGGTGAGGCACCCAGCCTAAAAGACAAAGCAACTGGATTCTCAGCCTCTACAATGTGAGACAAATATTACCCTTTTAATATAAGATGGCTTAATAAATTACTTTAATGTATAAGCATATTAAGTCTCCATCCTATTGGTTCTTTTGTTCTTCTACAGAGCACTGACTAATACAAATGTGTTTAGACACACACACACACACACACTTACTTAAAAATGATTAAAAAATAAATTTAAAAGAAGCAGGAAGCTTGAATCAGTATAGACCTAGAAATGAGTATAAATCATAACACCTTTTAGTAATACAGAATATCTTAGGATGGAAAGAGGCCAAAGTATACATTTAGATCTGGCCCATCTTTAGGTTATAAATATTATTATAGCTTACTCTGCTTTCTCCCTGACCTTTCCTTGCCAAAACTATTTTAAAACTATGTTCATAATACTTTCTTCTTTCACTGGACTTGCTGATAACTCTTTGTTATCCATTCCCAGGGTGATGCATCTCTATATTTCTTGGTGACTTTTCTTTGGTATAAGATGGTAGTGCCTACTGGTAGTAGATATTTGATCAAATAGTTAGAATCACCCTTCGTCTATTCTCTAAGGACTATTCCCTAAGAACTGTGCAGAAAGAAAATAATTACTTCTTAATCTCTTCAGTTTCCAAGTAAATACTTAGGAAATTTAACATTTTTTCTGAATAACCATGTTATGGAATATACAAGTTTAGTTACTCAGTACCCTGTCTGTTATTTCAAAAATAAAACTTTCTAATAAACAAGTTTAAGATTCTTTATTATATCTCATATTTACTGCTTCACTGATAGTAACTTAGACAAAAATATTGTGACCTATTATAAAGATAAAGTTCTATGATCCCAAATTCTACTTTATGGGTTCTCTTCCCCTTAATGAGAGAAATAATACAATTCTCATTCATCATCTCTTCACATGAATGCTGTGCGGATCTTTGCTTTAAACCGAAGTTGACTTTCAACCTTAAATTCTGATTCCTTTGTTCTTTGGGGTGCCTTACTCTGTCCTTATTTTTGAACTTGCAGCAAGGATGAGTGTCTCTTCAATCAATGACATTTTAAAGGTACTGAAAACTTCAGATTTACAATAGCACTGATTATCAAGAAAGAATTCTTACTTTTTTGATGCTCCTACTTGGGTTACACCACCCATAAATTGTTAAGCACTTGACTACTTTGCTAAAGAAAAAGTCCTTGAAATTTGAATATCAAATATGGAAATGCCTATCTGTTTATTGCATCTTCAATCAAATCTGCTTGGAATTGAATTTGGTCAACATATACAAATCCTTTATATCAGGAATATCTTTAGCTTCCCCCTAGTTTTTGTTTTTCTTCACTACTATCATATTTTGTATTTAAATGTTCCTAGAATAATTTGCAAGAAATACCACATATGCAAAAGTCGCATAAATCACAATCTTATTGAAGCCAAAATGTGGGGAAGAATGGCATAAGCTAAATTCAATATCTATTATAGCTACAGTGTAAAAATGTTGAGCAGTAGTCTGAATTGTAAACTATTGATAACTGATTTCTGTCTTCAGTAGTGAATAGATTTACATATATAACTATTACATAGCTCATATTATTTGTTTATTTAAGAAGTCTTTGGTATTCATTAGATGCAAAACCCTAAACAATGTTTCAAAGGATATTATAATAAGCAAAATACTGATGTAATACATGTCCTGTGAAATTTATAGTCTGATAGAAGCAGACAACTTCAGTAAATGAATTTTAAAAGGACAATGTATAAAATGCTTACTATGCACTATTGTTATTAGGAAATTTCAACTACATGGAGAGGTTAATGAAGAGTCCAGGAGATGAAATAAGTAGAGAAAGTAAGAAATGATTTGCCAAAAAAATGTGAAGAATGTGGACAGAGAAAATAGCTCAGTTGGTGAACAACTTACCTAGTATGCATGAAGCCTTTACTTTGATCCCAATATGACATAAATAGAGCTGTGGAGAAGCCTGGCTGTTATCCCAGCACACAGGATGTAGAAAAGGGAAAATTGTAAGTTCAAGGCCATCTACTAATGCCTAGGAAGTTAAAGGCCTACATGAAACATAAAGAAAGAAGCAGAAGAAGCCTCCACATACTGAGCAAAGTTGGCTGGTATGTCAAGAAAACTAATAGATCTGGAATTGAGAGAGGAGCAAGGTATGTAATAGTTACATGATTGGGAATAAGCACTGGTTGGGTATTGGTGTGTGTGTGTGTGTGTGTGTGTGTGTGTGTGTGTGTGTGTGTGTGTTAGTCTGTGTGTCTCTGTGGGTAAATGACATCTGGTTCCAGTCTTCCACAACTCATAAAGAGATGCCAATTCACACTTGAACTACAAATTCAGTAAGTTCTGAAGCCAGCCTAGAGGCAGCAAAAGGGGATAGTAGTCAGAAGAAAAGGATAGGGGAAGGCCCAGCCTGGGTTCCTAAAGTCTATCTTAGATGCTGCAGAATGACAGGATGGGAAAGGAAAAGCCACAGCAAGAGTCTCAGCCAGAAAGCAAAAAATGCTTGTCATTTAGAACAACAGGCCTACTAACTAGTTTGACTTCTTACCCACAATTTGCTTTTCTAAACGGTTATTCTCTTTCCCATATCATTATAACAAATCCTAATTCCCTATCATAGCAATGTGTCAATATACCATGAAATAAGGAATTTTTTTCCTACGTGATCTAGCATTAGCCAGTTCTAGGCCTACTGCTAGCCTTCGGGTTCTCTAGTTCTTTATTGCTCCTTTGACTTTGTCTGTCTTTTTTCAACAGGAGACATGTTCTGCAGTCTGTGGGTTGCCAGAAGCATTCAACAAAGTGAAATTCACTGAGTTTTTTAATTCTTTCTTAAAATTCCCTCTCAGATAGAGAAAACATGCATCTGACTGTAAAGCTGAAGGAAGATACTTACTATCTTTTAGTTACCTGTTTAAGAGCTTATTGTGTACTCATGGCTGTACCAACACGTGGTAAACATGAAGTAGTTATCATCTTAGCTTGTAGACAACTTGCTATTCCCATCAGAAATTGTATTTTAATCAAATTCTACTTATAGTATATATTGTAATTAATTGAGATGTACTTCCTGTGATTCACACATAATTCTTATTTAATTTTAATTTTTAAATTGTCTTCTCTGATACAACGTATACAATACATCCAGAACCCCCTTTCACCTCCCTCAATTCCCCCCAACTCCCTTCCACCTCAGGTCCTTTATATCTAACCCCCTCATCACCACCCACAAACTTGCACCCCTTTCTGCTTCTCCCCAGAAAGGAACAGTCCTCCCAGGGTTTCCGATCAAACAGGGAATGGCATAGCAAGATGGAATAAGGCCTAGTACTACCGGGGCCTGGCAGGTGCAAAAGGGTCCCAAGAACAAGAGTATCAGAGACTCCCACACTGCAGCCTATAAGAGTTTTGTAAGAACACCACGCCAGACTGCCACATATAATTCTTAAGAAATATCTGGTGGGTTTGCTTGTTGGTGCTGGTATCCCCCACCCCTGCACCTGATGGAGCATCAAAGGAGCTTTCTTTTTCAAGATTTAGAGTAACAGATGTACTAAAATCAAAATGAGGTTCCATGGGTTATAAATTACATTATTCTAGATCAATTTTTCACCATTTCATGTTTTTTTTTTGTGATATTGTTAGAACATTTTATAGTGTACCAAACTAGCTTTCAAATGTGTACTTTAACCACTTGAATTTTTTCATAGGAATTATGGTTCCCTGGTTTCATCAGCCCCTCCTTTTCAAGCATTTCTTATATAAGTGTGCATGTCAGGTTAATTTGTCTGGCTTCATTTCATGTAGACCAAGGTCATGAGTTTAATTTCTTTGGCGGAAGTTCAGTGTTTTAAACAGAATTAAATTTGGTACCAAACAGACCTGATTTTCCATCTCCCTTCCCTCTACGTTTTTCCCAGGTCACAAGAAAAAGAGTTCCCAATTTTGTCTGGACTCAAGACTCATTTAAATGGCTTTATTTTAAAACATATCTTTCCTTAATATTTTATTAATTAATTTATTATTTTTAATAAATAATAATTTATTATTAATTTATTAATTAATATTCCTTAAATATTTGAATACATTTCTTAATTCTATAAACTTTACTTGCCTCATCATTAATTAAAGAATGTTTATTAGCATCTCAAAGGATTCTTGGGACATCTAAGTGTGTCAAGCACCAAGTACTTTGCCTAATGCATAACAGTTATTTAAGACATATTAACACTTTCTTTCCCTGAGTGTGATATTTTCTATCCATATATGGAACAGGCATATTGTTAGAATCATAAATAATTGGCATGTCTAAAACAATAACTCAAATTCCATGGAGAAATGTTGTCTTCCCCAAAACACATTTGTATTCCAAGTGGATTATACTGTATTAATCAAAACTTTAAAATTATATATATTGTAAATACACATACACACACACACATATACATACATACATATATATATATATATATATATATATATAGAGAGAGAGAGAGAGAGAGAAAGAGAGAGAGATAAATAGATATAGATAAATATTGATATATATCACTAGATACATCTGTTTCATAAGCTTTATATAACCATAATAGAAGTCATTGGCATTATTTTTATCTAATGTAGTTTATAACTGAACATAATAATCTCTACTTGTAGATTTGTTTCTAAAAATAAATAAGTCAAAAAATGAAAAGAATTGTATACAGTGTGGCATGCAAAATGAAATCCTCCATAACAAGTAACTATTATTACTTTTTAAATAGTTTATTTTACTGAGGAAGTACACCAAATTATAGACTGCTGAAAGAGTTTTTTAAAGGAGATCACACTGTAAGAAATGGAGGGTGGGGGAAGGAGTGGGAGAGGGAAGAGTTGGGTGGCGAGAGAAAGTTTCCATTTTTAACTGCCTGAAGCAGGAACTAGTAACTCATGCCATACACTGTCCCAGCCTAATGACCCTGGGAAATTTAACCTCTGTAAGTCCAAATTATTTTCCTTAACCTCTAAGATGATTCATTTCAAAATATAATAAATGTTTATTGACTATGCACCATAACATTAATTTCTGATATGATGATGAATATAAAAATGAATTGCGTATTACACAATACAATACAAATGCAGTTACCTGTGACATTGGTTAAAAAAAATACCTGGCTATAAAATAACTTTAGTTACCTGATTTTAAATTTTAGATTTAATGCTATGATTATCAAGGTGAGATTTCTAAATTCCTTTTGACAGTAGAAGTATGCACATTTGGATTCTGCTTTGACACGTTCTTATATTTACCTGTTGGGCAAATTTATTTTTAGTTATGTTTAAAGTGTTTTTATGCACTATTGGGTGAGGAGCTACCCTAGGTCTTGGAGCTTTGTATAGTCTGCAGATGTTGGGTTTATGTGGGGAATGTTAATTGGTAATGATCTGCATATGATACCAATAGAACATCATGAGGAATTCTAAATCAATAAAAATACTGGGCCCAGATGCTCGTGGTTCCACTGTCTACTGAGTATGGTGTTGGCCATGATGGGGGTTCACTCTGCTGAGGTCTGGTAGGGCCTGCTCTTATGAAAATGATTCCTTGTCTTCTTGGCTGAGGCCCCGGCAGCAGCTTACAACTACAAATGGTGCACCAACGTGGGGCAGGACATCATGCCAGCTAATCCAACATGGAGACAAGGAAGAAGAGAAAGAAACTCCAGACCTCACAGAGTCCAATAAAGTATGCTTAGGGCAGCTCCTCGAGGGCAGAGATTATATATTTGCAAAAATTCTGAGTAGAAGACTCCCATAGAAAGAGAAGACAGAGAAAGGAAATAAGCCTCTAAGAAGAGAAAATTGTGAAAATTAAGTCAGAAAGATGGTTCAAAAGTGAAAACAGTAGAACAGAGTTCTTTAGAGAAAGATATTTTCATGGTAAAAAAAAATCAGCTCGGAGAAGGAAAGAAGAAAGGTTTTGAAGCCTTTTCCTGATCATGGAGCTGGCACTTCCTTCTGGTGCTGGCAGCAGCCAGGGCACAGGAAATAGAAACTAGAGTGAACTGCTGTTCTATAAACTGAGTTTCTTGATGGCTTTTTGTGTGTGATGCCCAAGTGGGTTTGAAGTCTATGAAGAAGGGTAGATGTTTCCCCTTAGTAGTGGTGAAAAAAATCTCCGAACCACCAGTGTTTCAACTGGAGAGTCTTTTTCACTGGCCCAGGACCCCCAATTGTTGTGGAAGCTGCTGCTTAGTGCCAAAAAGCTACTTAGTTAAACTGAACAGTATTTTTTTCTGCAAACCTGTCTACAAGCGGTCCTGATAAGACAGATATCCTATAGTGATGAGAACTCTACCCATGAGGGAACCCTTCCTGCAGACAAGGTGACCAGTTGTTTTTCCAGCAAACCAGACTCTATCTTAAAACCTGGAAAGTATTTCCTCAGGGTCAGCACACAGAAACTGTTTTCCAGAATTGGCCAAGATTGTATCTCATGCTGGCAGCCAAACTTGGTACTGTAAGAGTCACCCAGCTGGTACTGATTTTGAAGGCATGAAAGAGTCATGGATAGCTGCTGAGGCTTGGCAAAGTGAAAGGTCAGGAGAAGCCATTGGTAAAAAGTGCAGCCTTCGTACTAGTTGAAGGCCCAGATGAAGAGATCATGTAAAGAAGTTGAGGCTTCGGACAATAAAGAGAGCCCAGAGGCTATTGGTGAAAGTGCAGCTCAGTTACAGCAGAAGATCCCAGCATTTTGAAATGCCAGTACCATGGGATGATAACCAAGAACAGTAATAGCAGTGGAGTGGAGCCAGTTGGAGCCTGGAGGACAAACTGTGTGTGCTACAGAGGGCAGAGCCAGACTCAAGCCCTTTGGATGAGCCCAGAAGATCGTGAGTGAATTCCTGATACTGGGATATTGATAATGAAAGCTTGATAGATGCTTGGTTTCATCTGGTTCTGTGCATTAGCAAGACTCATGATTGTTCCTCTTGTAAATAGTTTTCCTGGGATAATGTTAAATTGTGTCATAAAGGCAAAGGAACTTTTTTTTTTATATACAGAAAGGGGAAATGCTGGGAACGTTTATTTTTAATTATGTTTAAAATGTTTTTATGCACCACTGGGTGAGGGGCTACCCTATTGGAATTTTGTATTGTCTGCAGGAATTGGGTTTATGTGGGGGATGTTAATTGGTTATGATCTGCATGTGGTATCAGTAGAACACTTGAGGAGTTCTGAATTAATAAAAACACCTGAGCTCAGATGCTGGGAGTTCTACTGTGAGTATGGCACTGACCATGATGGTAGTTCCCTCTGCTGAGGTCTGGCTGAGTTTGCACCAATGAATATGCCTCCCTGTCTTCTGTGTTGAACCACCCTGTAGGTGTACAACTACATTTATCCTCCTTAGATTTCACATATTTACTAAGTCACACATCCTGAAGAGAGCCATGCATCTCTAGCAATGCCAGAGGAGTCATTCATATCTGAATACACACAAGCATGTATCAGTTCATTCATTAATATTTGGTATACAAGCTAAAAACATCTTTGATGATAAAAATGGAGCTTGGGAATAATACCTAGGGATATAGAAGATTATATATTTATGGTGGAGTTAAGCAATTCTCCCATCTTGTATTTTGTATTGAAAAATTGATATTGTGTTATTTTGAAAAATATCTGGATCAAGGCTCCATAAGCTGAGCTAAAATACAAGTGCCAAGACTTATGTGACAAGATTCATTTGACACAAGTGAAGAAAATTGCCTTTACTTGCACTGATCGTCCTCCTTTGCTGAATGTGACATACAGCTTTTCTCAGAACTAATTTATTAAGTTGTTATTCCATCTGGAACAAAAGCTCATTCAAACTAGATTTACTTTAAAATATAGTCATCCTGTGCACCAGTTAATCTCATATGCAGCCAGAGTTGCAAATTGATATATACTATTTCTTCTGTGTTACTTTCACCTCTAGTGAAAAAAGTGTCATGATTATACAGCTTTTCAAAGGCCAAACTGTTTTAATGATATGTAAATGGTATTTCTTTGATCAAAAATATGGTTTCACATTTCCTTATGACCTATAATATAGTGTGAATCTTGGTTTAGAGATTCCTCAACTGGATCTTCCAGTTGAGGTAATTGCAGTAAGGTGATTGCAGCCACCCCTTAGCACTGTTTTTGAGGTAGAATATAATTAGCACTCCATCAAAAACCACTTTGGAGAACACAACAGTAGTTGGCTTTCCAATCAGACTTCTGAAAAGAACTGCATTATACAGTATAAATAAAATGCTAATTTATTATCGATCATACGGGGAAGTGAATGCACAGAGAAACTTGGTTGCTTTCCAATATAGATACACCCTCCTTTTTTTTTTTAAGAAAGATGCTCGCAAAGTGGTTAGGTAGGACATTTTTCAACATGCTCTGTTTGTGCCATGGGAATTCACAAGGAAAGAATCCTGTTCTTATGCACAAGGGCTTCACAGCATGCAGGGGAGCATAGAGCATGCATATCCTGCCCCTTAATCCCGGCCATCTCTAAGAAGTCTTCATTCTCAGGATTTAAGATCCACATCCAGAATTTAAAATCAAGGTTTCAGTAACTGGGGTCACTACCCCATTAATAAGCCATGAAAAGCCTTTCAAATGGAACAAAACTAAATGTACTGTAAGTCAGACATAGGCATCCAAGTTACAAATAATTCCAATGATGATACACTACATACTTGGTATGGGTGCTAGATATTAAACTAGGATCCTCTGAAAGAGCACTATGTGTTCTTAACCTCTCAAACATCTCTCCAGGCCCCTTCAGCAGAACATTATGCAGCTATAAAATATGATGCTACACGATGTACAAACCCAGCTACATGTTCAGAGAAAGAAATCTGAGTGATCTGGGCCATGGGTCAGCATATTTTCATGTAAAGGTCCAAATAACTATGGGAAAATCCTTGCTGTTAAATATCCACAGACAATAAAATGCAGCCAGATAAACCGTAAATAAATAGGTGTTTTTTTTATTCCCATAGCACCTTATTTATGGACAATGAAACTTGAACCTTGTATAATTATCATGCACGATAAAGTCGTCTTGTTTTTAAGTCTCTTTTAAAGCATTAAAAATAGCAAACTATCTTAGCTTGTAGTTGCTACAAAAACATTAGGTAGACGTGATTTGGTTTTAGTGTTGTCGTTTTCAAACTACTTTGTTATAGTAGATTCTTCTTTATATTGCTGGTATATTACCTTCACTTCATTGTAAAAAGAGGATCTAGTTGATTAATCTCTCAAGCTAGCTTCACACTATAAGTGAAATGTTCTTTATATTAGACACATAAAACAATAAAATGTACCTTTTAGTTAGAGTTTTTCCTCTTCCAATGAAATGATAAAGATACAGTCAATCAAAACAGGTTTGCTTTGGGCTTCTTTTCTCAAATAACAGTTCTTATTTGGTGTCCCCAGATGTCTGTTTAGGAAGACCTGGATTCAACACACATTAATGCTGCTAAGATAACAATTCCAGATCCCAGACTATCATTCATGCCACTCAAATTGCTTCTGAAGGGAAGCAACATGAAGATGAAATAAGTGGGCTAATGCATTCATGCCAAGTGAAGACAACAGGTTCCAAGGCATAATCTCCTTCATGTATTCTGGTTTGGGTTTGACAGTAACACAATACAAACTTTTAGGTAACAATCCAAGTTGAAGTAATAAGTTATCGTCAAAGAGAAGAAAAATAACAGCTTGGATGTGTACTAGAAAGCCCTTTTCTCATGTCAGATACACATAAGACTGGAGATTGATATTGAAAACTGTCCAACAAGTAGAGAGATTGCACCAAACAGTCCTTCATACCAAAGTGATTTGTGGTAGAAACAGCCCATTTATACACAGGTTCTAGAGTAGCCTCATCCTTTTAAGAAGGTGTTCTCTTTATCTGTGTTTCTTCCATTATCGTGGAGTGACTCAATACCATAGCACTGCAAGCCAAGTCCCAGTAGGCTTCCTATGATGGTGACTGAGTTTGGGAATAACACTGCTAAGTTCATTATTTTCCAAACTTCATCAAAAATAACACTATTGATTTCTAAGACATCAATAAATGTTCCTACACCAAAAGAGAAAAATAACTTTCCATGAATAAGCATGTAAACACTTGCTTCACCGATTAGCTATTTACTAAACACATATTCAGAACAAAGAATCTGAGATGACTTATGGTCAAAAACTCTACCCTAAAAAATGTTTGTTTAATTCATTTAAAACTTGGACTTTTTAAATCATTACATTGTTTTTCTTGTTTTTCTATATCCACAAAGGTTGTAGAGAACTGATAGTAGATTTACATTCTTTGCTCTTTTTTACACTGAAGTTTATTAATTTAGTGAGGAAAGGCACATTATGTGCTTACTGTGTGTCAGGTATTGTACACTCCCTTGGATATGTAGTAAATTAAAGAGATTTACTTTTTGCTCTAATAGGGTTTTCAACTTAATAACATAGTAAAGTTAAGTAAGTATATACACCAATTCTGTAATAATTTACTGAATACTTTGGGACAGGCACTGTTTTTACCTGCTGCTTATGTGTTAGAAAAATGTCTAACATTTGGCTTACATGCAGATAATAAATGAAACCAAAATTCACTTTTATCAAGCTATTCTCATGTACCAGGAACTATTCTATGTAACTGTTATGTTGAGACCCAAAACTACTTTTATCATGGACATCGAGGACCAAAACTATCTATTTGTATCCCTCTGTAATGATGTGGCACTTTCTTCTAACATTGTTACTATTATTGATCCTTAGGAATATAAATTATTTCACTATTCTTAACAGTGACTTTCCCAAAGATCCATCAACTCTTCAGTGGAGCAAACACAGGTTCAGTAATCAAACCTTTTAAAGTTCTCTCTCAGTATCCAGTTTTTGAGTTTTTACCAAGGACAGAGTGCCCAATACCACTGGCACTTACTTACCCAGCCTTATTAAATTCCACCCTCATTTTAGTATTTCTTGGGATTAAACCCAGAATATGGCACACACACAGTAGTGTTTCCATTACTTAAAATCCACTTACTTAAATGAAACTTATAGTTCTCAATCAATTTTTTTCCCTGCCTTCTCCCTTCAAAAAGGCAGTTCTGATGAGTCACTAGTTTCTCTTGCCACGATTCCTTTACCAACACATTTTGTGGCTGATATTAGGGGAAATAGGATTCTACAAAGCTATTTCACTTATGGATTATGACAAGCTTATTAAGGGTATTGTCGCTACTGCATTTTATTGGATGAGGATTCTGGAGCACAGAATGTCATAGCAACATGAAAAAAGTCTGAAAGCTAATAAGTACCGGGACAAAGAGCTGAACCTGGGGTGTGTAGTATGAGCAGTAGAGGTGAGTCCCATGAATTCCAAAGCAAAGTGATGTTGTAGTCACAGGCTGATTTTGATGAATATTCTAAGAAGTCTTCTCTGAGAAATATTTGCAGTAGAACTGATTGATAGGAAAGAATAATAGAGTTGTTCTAGACAGAGGCAACCAGAAAGTACAGGAAGGAACCTGACTTACTCAAGCAGCAGAAAGGCTAATGTGGTTGGACTTCATAGAGAAAGCATAAGATTGGACAGAATTGAAGTGAATTAGGAGATAAAATACTAATTAACTCAAATATTTTAGGTTTGTGTTTTGCTCTCCACCACAGCAGGGAGTCTCTAGTGATTATAAGCAAAGATATGAGAAGTTGTTTTAAATTTAAATATTTAATAAATGCAATTCCCTTCCTCTATGAAATGAGAACTATATTAAATAATATGTGTTCCAAAGCTAGCCTAGGTCCCTGATAGAAGACTTTTCCCTAAATGATTATCTATAAACAGACCTAGGATCATACTTGTAAAAAAATATTTCAGGGAACTATTGCATGCCTTTAATCCCAACATTCAGGAGGCAAAGACTGGCAGATCTCTGGTTTCAAAGTAAGGTGTTCTACAGAGCAAGTTCCAGGACATCTAGGGCTACACAGAGAAACCCTATCTCGAAAAACAAAAAGAAGAAAGGAAGGATGAAGGAACAAATGAACGAGCGAACTAAGATGAAAGAGAGAGATTGAAATCACTTCAAGGTGTAAATGTTTGTACTTGTATAGCCCAGGCTCACCCCCTGAGTTTCATCACTGGGACCTACACTAGATAGAGGAAAGATCCAACTCCTACAAGTTATGCTCTGACTTCCACACATGTACTATAGTACAACAAGCCCACACAGTTAAACATGCACACACACACACACACACACACACACACACACACAGTCACACACATACTAAATGTAATTTTAATTATAAAAATCTCACTTCAAAACCACATATTTTATACCAACAACTCCACTTACCCAAATGGATTCAAGAAACAAACTCACATAATAAAATCCGCCTACTCAAAAACAATTCCTCCCTGTTGGAAACAACGCTAAAATCTTTCATTCATGTCATCCATGCCCTGAAATGAAATAAATATCTACCCTGTATTTCCCATTTTGAGATTCCATTCAGATAATAGATTTAGAAGCTTAAATTTACAATCAATAAATTATACAGAACAGATTGTAAGGTAGACAAGAGAACAACGTTATCAAATACTTAAAGGAATAGGTTTTTTTTTTTCTTTCAGTCAGGGCTTTCTGGAAACTTGTGTACTAATTGAATGTACTTATGTACTTGGGCAATGAGAAGAATAAAAAGTGTTATTTATTTGATGGCATCTAGGGGAAGGTTGCTCTGCTTTGGAAATGTGACCAGTGGTAGATTTCTCATGTCCCAGTTGATGGCCACACACCCACGTGGCAGTGCTAAATTTATTTTATTAAGTTATTAATAACAATAAATTTGTCTTCATTTTTACTGGTTAAACTTATTAGGTTTAAATTGGGTAATCATGCTTTGATGGAATGATGAGCTAACTAGAGAAGCCACAAGAGACTCAGCAAATCTGAGAGTAGAGGGATAAGCAAGAATTCCACGTTAGTCATGTTAAGTTAGGAGGGTTGATTAACCATCAACAGGAACTAGAAAACAGGCATTTGGAATTATACTACTGTGGAGATGTCACAGTGATTCAATATAGAATTCACCAACTTGGGTATTTTTCAAAGCTAATGGGAAACTAAGGGAAACAAGAACTGGGAGATAAATTTGCAAGAGCCATGTAAAGGCAGCTAAATGTTATTTTTATGTTTGAGCAAATGTTATCTTAGGGATATGAAATGGAAAGATCTGAACATAAAAATTATGGAATGAAAGGAGTAACAGGTGGGAATACATGTAGTGTTGGTGACAAATTGAAATTGCTACTAAGAAGTGCTCTAAAGGTATTATTTGTAGGATTTTCTCTTTATATCCATCTGACTTGTTTCTGTCCCACAGAGGAGAAAATCACCAATTTATCGCTTTTAGCAAGCACATGTGTATTCAGTACTGCCTCACCGCTCTGCTCTTTAGAAAATAAAATATACAGCATCTCACTGAATCTATCATGGGAATTACTTTAGAAAGCATGAGTTTGGGGATATGATTATGTTATTATCCTAATTAAAATACAACAATGTATGAGCAATAATATGATACATGTATACTAATATGTCTGGAAGTAGCATTTAGAATCCTTATTTACATTAGTTGTCACTAAGTAAAAACCCTGCAAACATCATTTTGATAACAATTTCAAATACAATGCACTCACAAGATTACATACATTTGCCAAGGACTTTTTAAAAGCATCAGTATTTTTACAAGATTTACAGAGAAACAGATAAATGAAGTTTTGTGTGCCATATAAACTCCAGCAAATTAGAAAAGGAATTAGTTGGGGCTGGAGAGATGGCTCAGTGACTAAGAGCACTAGATGCTCTTTCAGAGGACCCAGGTTCATTTCCTAGCATCAACATGGTAGCTCATAACTGTCTATAAGTCAAGTTCCAGGGAGTCCAACACCCTCACTCAGAAATAGAGACAGGTAATACATCAGCGTACATTAAATAAAAATAAATAAATTATTTTTAAAAAAACAAAAGAAATTAGTTAATCAACAAATCAATGAAACTATCGCACTGCAAAGAAAAATATTAAGAACTACCAAGAAAAAATATCTCCACATGTGAAGGTGGGATGAGAATTTGGAGGGAGGGGGAGCATGTGGAAAACAAGGGGTAGATGAGTATGGCAAGAATGTTTCATATACATTTATTAAACTATCAAAAAATAAATCAATAAAAAATTTTAAAAGAACATTAAGTTAAATTGATATATTCATAATCTCAGCACTCATTTCCATATTCTGATATTTCATATTTTTTTACTAAGCTTCCACTTTTTCCTTCATTTATGCACCATGTATGTGGTAAGTAAGCTTAATTTTTTTCTAAAGCAACATTTTCAACATATATCTCTGTAGCTCAATCAAACCTCCTCCTTCCTGTCTCTAATACAAACTCTGTCCTGCTACTTAATGGTCACTACAGTTGGAAGAACCTACAGGCTTTCAGTTTGTTCATGAATAATCAACTATGACTTATCTCTGTAATTCAACTATGACTTATCTTAATTAACTCCCCCATTTCCATGTCCCTCCTTTACTCATACTTTTCCCAAAGAAATTGAACTACCTGTATAAACTTATTTCTTGCCATTTTTTCTTAGATTCTTGTTTTCAGCCTTCAATTACTACATAATCAATATATCTCATATTTTATGGATGATTGGGAAAATGAAGGATACAAAATATCCTTCATTAAACTTATCTTCTCAAACCTGCTGTTAAGGTTCTATAGTTATAAATTTTGTTCTCCTCCAAATAAAACTGAGAGCAATTACAGGACAAAGATATTACTAGTAACTGTTTAATGCTTACAAAATTATATTGTGGCTTAAAGATACCAAAATTATAATGATGGTCACCCTTAGAATTTGAAAGAGTTTTTTCTGTGCTTAAGAAAATCATGAGCATCAAAGGAAAGTAGAGCCCATTAGTAAGGATTATGCAGGCAGACAAGCCTCTGTTTTCATAGTTTCTCTCATCCCAGGAACCTCAGTCAATTATAGCCAATTAACACAAGTGTGAACCATCTCTGCCAGGTATGAGGCACTGGTGGGGTGTGTATTAGAGAGCATGTCATGGCAAAGCTAAAAGCCGTGTGCTGTATACATCCACCCAAATCGGCTTGGGTCTTTAAGCAGCAAAATTTTCATGTGGTTTCCAGAATCAGATGAATTGAAAGGAAGTCAGCTCATGAGACTGTTTCTAAATAAGACAGCAGGATGTTGACTAGATGGCTAAGAGCTCAGTGGTAATTGGCATGAGAAAGACAGTGGCAAATCTTTGAGAACTATAACCTCAAACAGGAATAGCTATCAATTGTCACAAAACTTAAGGATCGCTATTCTCCCTGTATATAGAAGCCAGAAGAGCATACTATAAAGATAAAAATAAGGAAAAGGGTATTACATATATTGTTCTCTTTCCTTCCGTACTTGGAGATAAACTTTTTGTTGAATGAATAGCAGTATGATACTTGCCCACCCACCTTGAAAATCTTTCACGATTTTGTTCTAATGAGAAAGTGTTTGTAAACTCATGACTAGAGCTGAATATTTGGCCTAAACAAATAAGATTTTAGAAGCTTGTGGAAAAGAGATAAAGAAAATTGAGAAGCAGAAGAGAGATTTGGGAAAGAAAAGTAGGCAGAAGTAAAGGAAATTTTAATTTTGATTTTGTGGCTATTGAGTGTTGTGTGATGCAAATCCTCTTGTTAATTTTCTTTCTGAATACTCATTAACATCCACATTTCTTACTAATGGGATGCTGGATTGTATTTAGCCACTTTTAATCAAAATTTTCTTGGATGGCAGAAACAAAGTACTTAGCAAATCCTTGGAGGGGAGACAGTAGAACTGATAATACTTGGGATACAAAAGAAAGGCATGGCTGCATGAAAATCTACTTTCAAGACAGAGTCCAATGATCCTGGTCCTAGTGCCCCTAGTTAGTTGCTGAGCCACTGAGTAAAGTTGATCATATAATAGAAAATTGTGAACATAACACTATGTCTATTTAAAGGCAAAGTCACCAAATGCATTGTGGCTTCCAACTTGCTCACTACTGATCAACACTTTCTAGAATAAACCAACTTATTTTTTCTGAAGATCTTCAAGCATGTCTATGATGAGGAACATGTAGCAAGAAATGAAGGCCTCCTTCCAAAGACCAACACTAATCTGACAATGATGTCAGTAATCCACCTGCATAGGGGATCCTCCCGTTCTAGTCAAGCTTTCAGAAAATTGTATCCCTAATTAACACTTCCCTAACAACACCGTGCAAGACACTAAGCTGAACTGATCCAGATAAGCTGTTTCCAAGTCCTCAACCCACAGAAGATGTGAAGATGATAGATGATTTTAATTCTTTTAGGTTTGGAACAATGTATATTTGTTACACAGCAATGTGTAATTAATACCAATGGCATCTTTCTATATAATGAAGTCCATTAGCTCTGTTCAGTAGCAAACTGGGTCTTATGAAAGTAGGACAGTTTTAAATTTGCATCTGGATGCTACTTTAGCAATTTGCTAATTGTACAATTTCTAAACATTTACTGTCTCAATTTTTCATAACTAAAATGAGGCTTTTGATGCTTGATAATATAGTGAAGATCATAAACAGCTAATCTACAGCTGTGTATGTCCTATACTTTTTATAATATTGATAACTAGAGTAATAGTTGTTGCTATTTTTGCATTGTTATCAGAAATCCTTAAGGCACAATTAAATCAACTTTTCATGCTACACAACATTCAATTCAAATAATTCCTTTAATATTAGGGTGCTGTCCAATTATTTAAAAAAAAACTTGCCTTAGTGGGAAATAATAATGTCCTGGTGCTCTTTGAATATTTCTGCAACATAAAATTCTAGGAACCATTAAAAGTAAACTGGACACAATTAGTTCTGTGTCATAATGCCTTTCATCTTTTTTTTTTCATTATGTGTTCTGTTCCACAACTCTTCTGTGCTTTGTAGTAACATCTCCTTCTCAGCACTGAACATAGAGGCTGGAACCTACCCAACTTAAGAATCAGAAGTTCCTACAGATTTGTGCTCCTTGTGGTAGCCTACAGTCCAAGACTTACAAAAGGACAGTACCTATGCCTTGACAGGAAACAAACTCAGAGATACAGCTTTTCTTCCAAGGCTTACCATAAGACAAGGCTGAGTTTGGTATTTGACCTAAAATTGAAGCTTGCTGACTTATTTCCTGTTTCCATGCCACTTGCCTTATTCCTGAAGGTAGTTCCTTAATATATCACTTGCATTAGAGTCTTCGGCTCTAAATCAGCTTCCTTCCTCTTTCTATTTCACAGATGCTTCCATCATCAGTCTTTAGCAACAAATATAACAAATATCCAGTTAAATTGTTGATCTGATCATTTGGCAATTACAATAGCAAATGAGGATTATTATTTTTTTGAACTCCACAATTACCAGTATTATTTCCAACCTAGTTGAAGGTCAGGTAATTGAATTGGGAGCAACATTGATAATAATAATATTATTTCTAGTTAAATCCAAATTATACATACCATGGCTAGACTATAAATGCAAGTAACATACTCAGTGATAATAAAGGGGCTAATGAATGAATATATAAGCAATAATGCCTTTTATACAATTCTGAGATGTCTTCTCAACTGATTTACAAACTCTGAATCATTTATTGCTCTCAGGGGAAAAATTAGAAGGCAATTAATACATAATGAGCTCTCATTTAATGTCAGGTTATGTGTTTAAACTGCTTTCTCTACATTTTTTTAAATCTTCATAATCAGTCTTATGAAAAGGAGTCCTACTTTATAAGGAAAACGCTAAGGATCAGAATGTTTAGGCAAATTCTTCATGAATACAGAAAAATAAGCAATAACAAAACATATTCAAGATCTGGCTATTGAGTCACCTTCTTTCTCAAAACTCAGAACTCAGAGGAGAGGCAGAGACAGGTGAATCTCTGTGAGTTTGAGACCAGCGTGATCTACGTACAAAGTTCCAGACCAGCAAGGCTACAGTGTGAAACTCTGTTTCAAATAGAAGACAAAAAGGGAAAGAAGACAGAAAAAATATTCAAGCCTGTCTGTATTGTTGATGCCCAACTCACAATATGGGATGAGTGTGATTCATGAAGGACTCTTGTTAGTGTATTACTTGAACAAACTTTCCACATACTGTCCAAGTATTAATGAGTATGTGCTTTCAATGCTTCATCAGCCAACGAAATACTAGTGTTTTAAATGCTATACCAATATCCAGTTCATTCCACTGCTAAGGCATGTAATATCAATATATTAACTTTCCCAGCTCTCCTTTACAAGACTGTCATTTCCCATGCTGTATTGATCATCTAATTGGTTTTAAATGAAGAGAGAAAGCAAACACATGACTGCACTTGTATTTGTATTATTGCCCAAAACATTTAAATTAAATCCATTAGTAGCTATATTCCCACATCAGTAGGTTTTCAGTCAATAGGCTTCCAGTGGAACCTAAAATGAAAATATGTAATGTAGAAAGATCAAAGTAAGACAAGGTAGAAATTTCACATGAGCAATAAATTAGCAAGATGCTCTTGAGAAGCCAAGGCAAGTTTGAATTATTTTAATGGAGAACTCTCTTCAGTATTCTTCACTTGAGTACTCATCCTGCCCTGCCTCACTTCCTGAATCATGCATATATACTCTCTTCCTACTATCTTGTATTTCTTACTTTGTATCATTTCAGATCTTGAATTCTGAACTGTTACATTTTATAATCTACACTGAAAAGATTTGATGTAGGGAAAATTGATAAAGAAAATACTTTCCTCAAAATCTTCTTCTTCTGTACGTTTTTATTAACACTATCAAACTGAGGCCAATGAGATGTGCAGTGGTAAAGGCACTTGCCACCAAGCTGTCTGCCTGAGCTCTATCCCTGGGCTCTCCACATTGTAGAAAGAGAGAGCTGACGTCTACAAGCTATCCTCTGACCTCTATACATATGTGTGCCCTCTTACCCTTCCTCTCCCTCTCCCTCCCTCTCTCTCTCTCTTACACAAACACACACATAGAAAATTCTTAATATATATTAATATAACTCTTAACATATCTATTATATATATATATTTACATATATATATATTTAAAAGTTACAAAATTGTTGGCATGAAAATGTCTTCCTTTCCTTGAAGTGGATTATTTTAGTTGTGTTCTAAATATATTATCCCAAGATATGTACAATAAGAATCATGTTTACTTAGCCCTACACTAAATATTTTCCCTAAGTCAACATGACCCTAATTTACATTTTCAACTAACATAATTGAGAGTATAAACACTGTAAGTAAGGATAAACACTTGCAAGTAAGCAGCAAAGGGTGAAAGACTGGCATAAGGTTAACCATTGGTCAGAATATGACCAAAATGTTTCTGAAATCTAATTGTGTACCATTCATCATCTTACACTAACAAAAGCACTCAAAAAATTGTACAAAAAAAAAGCAACACACAGACATTTATGTTAACAAATAGTACACTGATCTTCCAAACATACAGCTCTTATGGACTTTTCCCATAAAATGTACAATGTATTACTGACATGATGTTCTTAGAAGTTATGTTCTTGGAGAAAATAAATAAGTTCAGAAGGTCTAAGATGCTGTATGTTCTATGTCACACTGGTGTCCTATATTTCCTGAACCATGGACTACCATAATTGATGACACATTTTTGAGATGAGGCCTCATGTGGCCCACATTGATCTTGAACCTTCTAATGCCTCTGCCTCTCTCTCCATATTGTTGGGATTGTAGGCATATGACACCATGCTTGATTTTTCTGATGACATTTTATTTAATTTTAAATTTATAAGATTTATGGAAAGAATATTTTTGTTAATACCATTCCTCTGCTATCTATTATATTCCTGTTAAGACTTTTGGGACAGATTCAGAAACTAGCAGACCCCACTGAAATACTGAATGTAGAAAATAGTACACAATGTTTGGGCTAGCTATATCATTGTATATGTAAATACATATACATGTATTTAGAGTTGATGTAAAAAGAACATGTTGATTCATGATTTGCTCATCTCCAAGTAAATCTGCATCAGAACTCAGGTCTCAATCTTGCTTATTGAGAAATATTAAAAACCATGTAAAAATATAAAAAGGCTAAAATACTATCTTACCTATTTGAGTACATGATCTATTAAAGAAGACATCAAGGAACCGCCATCTAATAAACATATGTGAAGAAATTAATTCATTGAAGCCTCTATGACCCCTACATAATACTTCTATGTATATTTCCATTAGAAATGTATTAATATGTAAAAATCATTTTATAATGCATCTTCTGTAGATCTCAAAGTACTCACTGGAAACCTAGTATGAATTATCTGCCTAAAGAATTATTTTTATCTCATTTAAAATTCATAGAACAGATGAGCTGCAATATATGAATGAGAAACTTGAATTGGAAAAAAAGATTAAGAATTGGAAAAAGAGTAGTTAGAAATAGAAATACTTTCAAGTTTCTGAAGAAGGACCTTGTGTTTTCTCAAAGGTTAGAGAGCCAAAAATTTTCCCAGATGCAACTGGTATCCTTGAGGGGTGGGTGGTGAAATTGCAACAGAATGATTTCCGAACCTGTGTGGAACTTTCTTTGCCTTTTAACCCAGATCTAAGGATAGACAATTCTCTTCTTGATGATGATCAAATAAGCCCTTGGAAGAAATTGATCAGCAATGTCCTGACTTGATTGTTGTTGTAGCTACTCCAGTAAGAGAATGATAAAGGGTGAATTAAGGTTTGGAGAAAGGAAATAGATACTATCTGGGCAGAAAACTGAGAAAAATTGAAATAAAAATGAAGCCAAGATTATCCAGAGAATGAGAACAAATAAAACAACAACATAAAAAGTAAATCTATCACTGACTGCAAAAAGCCATGATACAGAAGATAGAAAAGTGTGCCTTGGTATCGATTTTGCTATGACCTCACACTTTTTATTGTTTTATATACATTTTTAATTTCTTATTATGGTCTGCTACTGTAACAATAATTTTCCATGAATTAACAAACTGAGTTCTGTCTGTTTTATAACACATCAGGTAACTGGAAATTTTAGGAAGCAATTTGCTGAGAAGGAAAATCAAGCTTATGGGAATTTTAAAATATTAATTTCCTACACTGCTCAAACCTGTCACAAAGTGAATAGGATGCCTGCAAAGAAAACATATTAGACAATTTATAGCCTCTTTTTGCCATGCAGGCCTATCTTTAAAGGTTGTCCTAGAAGTTGCTCATTTGATGTCCAAGTATTTCTGTAGTATTCTGTGGTATTTCTGTAGTAGGCCAGGAATGGGATTTAGTCTTAGAAAAAAATGTAGCATTAGCCTTTGAAAGCTATGGTACTGAGTGTTCTGGTGTGCTTGCAGTAATTCTGATATTTCTTAGCTCTTCCCTGTTTCAGGTGATAACATCAAGTATGCTTAGGCCTCTTTACTATGGAGGTAATCAGCATGTTCAGACTATTATACTGAAAAATTTATTGACTTTTATCTATGCCCCTGTGGTTAAGTTAATGGAATCTAGACTCATCTAGGAGATAAGCCTATGAGCAAGTCTACGAGGTACTATCTAGGTTAACTGAAGTAAGAAGACTTGACCAGGATGGTGGAACTGTCCTATGAGCTGAGATCCTGAACTAAATGGAAAAAAGAACAGAAAAAATTAAGTTTAGAACAAACATTCATTGCTCTGTTTCCTGACTATTAATACAATGTAATCAGGTGTTTCAAGCTCCTATAGCCATGACTTCTTATTGCATTGAACTATATCCCTTAAAACGGTAAGCTACAATTAACCTTTCCTCTATCTAGTTATTCTTTGTCTGGTATTTTAACACAGTAATGACTAAAGTGAACAAGATAATCCATCAAGTCTATGTGTATATTTTTCATATTTCATAGTTCATTGTAATTACTTTTATTTGAAGTAGATTATGCTTTTCCTAAAGAAAAAAGCATTGGTGTGCAGTAAGTTCTCTTAGTCAGCTTTTTCTCAAACACCTCCACTTAACAAGCCACTTAGCAATGGACATGCCTTCTTTCAATAAAAGTAAGTTTTCCATCATTGGGGTCTTCAAACAGGACTCGACTACAACACAATTCAGGTCTTTTCTATCCACAAACCTTATATTTCTATATTAAAACAAAGTCAAAAATAAAAAAGCATGCCATTTTAGTCAATTTCTCTTTTCCACATTATTAATTCTGCTGTTTTCCTATTCAGTGTGCCCTGCAAAGTACATTACATGATGTAAACTCACTGAATTTGTGGTTTGAATTTAGTCTCTTTGGTAGTGTCACTTTCTCTCAAATATAGTGCTTTGCTATCACTGATCCTGTGCAAGACATTTTGATTTTGTAAAATGTAAAATATACATTTATTTTGCTGCTCTTTCCCTAGGATAAATGGACCCCAAAAAAGGCTAATTGGTAAACACCTCAAAAATTCTAATGAGTCAGATAAAGTTTCTTAAAATATGATTTTTCTTTAAAAATAATTTCTTAAAATAATATTATTATAATATTTATTTCTTTAAAATAATTTCTTAAAATAATAACAAAATAATTATTTCTCCCAATAATAATGTTTTCAGGTCAGACAATACCAAACTCTTATAGTTCATAATAAGAAAAAAGGTTATTTAAACATACAATACTTTTTTGCATGACTATGATATCAGAAGGTGATGTTTGGGCATTATCCCTCATCAAAGTATTCATTTTGTCCAATGTGATGCACAGTATGAAAATGTATCACATTTTTAATACAACTGAACACATTTCACTTGAAGTCACCTTAATTAAGGTAATACTAGTGAAAGTAAAAATATTTCACTTAAGAAATGAACATGGTTGTTTCCTTAAGATGCTCTACTTACGACTCCAGCAATTTTCAATCTTCCAAAGACATATGCCCAAATAATCCTTTCTGTGGTGCAATTTTCTTTGTAAGTATGATGGATCAATATTTCCTATGTATCAAAAAATTGCTCCCCAAAAGGAATTGCTTATGACAGCTACAACATGGGAAAAGCTTAAGTACATGCAAGAAATGGAGAAAGGGTCAGAACTCCTTACTAATTTCTACATCCATACCTTTTGTGATGAATTTTTGCAATTACTCTCAATATAGAGACAGAGCTAATTGCCCTTCTCCTTGACTCTGGTAGGGATGCGGCTCATTTTAATCAATATATTGTAACAGAAGTTGTGATATACTAGCTCTGAGCCTAGGAAATGCATGTGTTCTTTGTCCTCTTTCTATCAGAACCTTCTGAACACTGTGGGAAAACAAGCTCTAGCAAACCTGCTGGATCACTAGAGACACATGGCATAGCTGACACACAGCCAACTCTCAGACATGTGACTGCAACCATCCTAGATCAGTCATCCTTAGCCAACACACAACTGTCACAGCCAAGCTCCAGTGAAATCATTTGAGCTCAGACAAGCCAGAAGAACTGGTGAGTTTGGTGTTTAATACATTACATTGTGTAGTGATTTGTTACACAGCAGTAGTTAACCTTGTAAATGGCAATTACCTGAAATAGTGTCGCTTAAAATAAGCAATGAAGAAAATGACAAGACCTGGTAAATGAAGACTATACTGGAGGACACTTTTAAATGTCAAACACCAATAATAAACCTCAGTTTCTTAAATGTGCACCTGATCCTAAAAATGAGATATAATTGATGTAGCTATTCATGAAAGACGAATTAGTATAGAAATTATTATACGCAAGGAAATGATTGAAAGTCTAAAACACTGGCAATGGAAAGATCAGTAGAAAACAGAAGCTGCTGAAGCTGTGATTGTCACCTGGTAAATATTGATTAAGGAAAATGAAAAGTGAAAGTGCAAAAAGCACAGACTGCGCATAGGTGTTGACCGTGGGCCGTGCTCCCACCCCAGAGATTACTGCTCACTTCTTAACACTGTAGGCAAGATGGAAATGGCAGAATCTGTAAAGCTGTTAAAGCAATGTCTTAATGTTTTTGCTTCCCAAGCAGTGTGAGTTTTCTATTTAAATTTCTATTCCACAGAAGAGCTGCATCAGCGAGCAGCAAAGAAGAAAGTCTCAGTAAACTTGCTGCTTTGAATTTACTCCCGACCTTTCCATTTTGTCCTTTAAAATTGGGGTTTTCAAGTCTTTAGATTACACCTCTTCAACCTACCTTGGTTACGTTTTTATCTGTAACACAAGATTGAACAGCCTAGGCCATTTTCTTTCACATTTTTTCACCTTCCCTTCCTCTCAATTCTGTTAAAGGGAGTCATGAACCAAGAACTGTTTAAAATGCACAGTTCATAAATCTTTTGATGTGGGAATGATTGAATTTGCAAACCTAGCTACCAACTTCTGCTTCTTCACCTGTGTTATGTATTTTGATTTGGGAGAACACAAAGCTAAGAAAATATGATGTATCCTTGGAGTGGGAAGGTGTACCATCCCTTACAAACTAAGGCTAGCCAAAAGTGTGTGCTTCAGTCTTATGGAGCCACCTTACATCATTGTGTTAACATTTCTCTAGGTCTAGTTGCCACAAGATGAGATGTACCAACAGTACAATGATTAAAACAAAACAGAGTACAATAGTCAGTCTTCAGGGCAGCTAAGGACAAATTGCTAAGATCTGAATAGCAGCTGTGTGTGGCTTCAGGTAGTGTGGAGAAATGTCCCCAGTACTTTGAAAGCTCTTAAGCTTCACATTCCTGGTTGTTAAAATGAGTCACTCTGTGAATACTTCCCATGAGGGACAACATTTACACACCAATGACACCAGATGAGAGGGTGGGGTAAGTTTGACACTCTAAATTAGAGTAGTACTACAAAGGAGCAGGGAAAGAGCAAACCCCCAGAACTACCTCCCTTTTAAACTTCAGAAGCCAGGAGAAGGAAGAAATTAGCTCTTGAAAGAATTTTAAGTCATGTACATAATAATTACAGAAAACGGGGGAAGGAAGCAGAAAGGACTGAAAAGAGAGGCTTTTGCTATATCCTTAACATGCATTCGCTTAAAAAGAAAAGAGAAAGTTGGAGAATATTTGACATCATAGTAATATCTGTTAGATCTGGATCTTGACGTAGTTTAGATATATTTTCTTTATTTTTAAGGCATTCTTGCCATAGTGCAAGAATGTGTACTGCCCACCACAGAACCAGATGCTTCCAAGGAGATTTTAAATGATAATACAAAAAGAGATTTCTGAGTGGATATCTAGGCCTATGTTTTGGCCTAGTTCTGAATGTCAGGTTTCAACGAGATTTAAAAAGAAGCCTTTATCTGTTAGGACACTGAGCTTCCTGATGCTAGCATATTTTCCCTGTCTCCTCAGTGTAAAGAATGGAATGGGTACAAGAAAAGTAAATTAGACGTGAGAATGTAAATAATTCTCAAAGAAGTTATTAAAATTCTAACAGCTTTAAAAAGTAGGGAAATAATAGAATTGTGGCCTCAATAAAGGAAAAGGAAGATTACCTATCATGAAATGATAAAGTTGATTACTAATTGGAAATTAAATAAACCCATTTAGCAAGGCACACAAAAAAATGTTCCTTTAAAATATTTTAATTATTTCCTTTGAATCCTCAGTCTACTGACATTTTACGTATTTCCTAAATTTTTGTATTTGAGAGTCTCCACCCTAAAGCATTTCTTCCCATAGCCACATCCCTGGGCACCAGCAGCACAGCTGGATCTCTGCCCACTTGGCTGTATGGCATCACTTATCACAAACAACAAGGAAAGACACATTAGCAGCAAAGACCTGTCCTTCCCATGTGTTTGCTAAACACAAAAGGGCAGGCGAGGAGCACACAGTTCAGTGAGCAGGAGGTCGTCTGCTTTACAAATATGTAGTTTGAAGCGTTGGAAGGAACAAGGACCCAGTAGGTGGCTGATCTGCTGCCTCTCTACTCTGTGTGGGCCCTTAAATCCTTTCCTTTGAGCTCCCTAATATAGCTCTTCTAAGGGATAACTATTTAAATAGAAAGCTCCCACTGTTTGGCAAGTCAAAAAGCGTCAGTTCACTGTTCTAAGAGCTCTACAGCAGCTCTGAAAACACAGAGGAGATGGGTGAGCAGGAAGCCCCAAAATAGTCTATTTGATCTACCAGAAGTCACTTACTTACAGTGCTGCAATTGAGAAGGGAAAAGTCGCTCCTCTGGCCACTCCTTTTCATCATTAATATCCTCAGATCTATCCAAGTATCATGGTACCTTGTAAAGACTGTGCTTCTTGCTCACACGCAGGTAGAACTTCCCAGTCCTATGATTCATGAAATTTATATTTATGTTCTAACCAAAGTAGTATGGAAGGTAAGCTCCACAGAGCAGATGAGTAACCTTTCCTCGTTCACACTGGCATAACTATTCTAAAGAAAGGTATGAAAAAGTACAGTACACTATGTAAAAGTGAAATAATAACTTAGATTGGATTCGTGGCTGCCTATAAAGTGTGCAAGAAGTCAAAAAATAATAAAACAAACAACTGCATTAAATAATAAATACAATCATAGAGTTTACTACTTTGTCTTGTGCTTATGTTACAAATGCATGGTTCAAATAAAGGCAAGATGGTGGAAGGATATATAGATTAAGCAGCATTGAGTTGATGATAAAAGATTTTAAGTTTCATGTGATGTAAGTAATAAAATGGTGTCAAGATGATGGGAACAATTCTAATGGTGAGAAAAAACAGCACGTAGGACAAAAAAGGTGTTACTAGATGCTGGTGCAGGTAATGCAGTGAATTTGGTTTGTAGGGGCATCTTTGCAAGTGTCTGTTAATTGGCTAGGGCAGGAGTACAATTGTCACCATTTAAACATGAGTCAGTAAACATTTGTCTGAGAAAGTTTTGGCTTAAATATAATGAAATTTCAACATTAGTAATGCTGTGGGAAATCAGGAGACTATTTTTGGAGGGTGCCTTCCAAGGTAAATTGGTAACTGAAAAGGACAGAAATTAAACATACTCCACTGTGTGGTATAAAGTAAGTTTTCCACTTCTCTCAGACAAGAATTTTAAAAGGAAAGAGAATCAATTTATCTCTAAATCTATTGTAAATATTCACAATTAATTCCCATCTAAAGGAGAGCAAATTTGAGGTGGAGAAAAGAGAGGACAGGCAGCAAGTGACATGAACACATTTGGAAAAGTTGACCTTATTTTTTTAAGTCTTCCTAAAATGCGTACAGTGTTCAAATGATTTTTCTTCTTATATAGTTAAAGGGAAATGGCTAAAGCTTGTGACTCTGGTAACAGGGCATCACAGCAAGAAACAAAAGAAGTACCAACCATTCTTAGTTCTACTTGACAGTAAGGGTTTTTAAATTCAGCCTCATAGGTCATTCCTTTTCTCTTCTCCCCATACTGCTTGTTAACTTAAAGAATATGTAAAACTATTCCTATAATTAGCAAATGATCCACAACACAGAAATAGATATGCATTCAGGACTTGTTTGAACACAGTACTTTGTAGATGCTGTTCTGCTGTATTATTTAGATATCAAGGCTTAATACCCCAAAGTCAGATTTTCAAGTTTTGAGATAAATGTATGAAAGAGTAAAAAGCCATTTCTCAACCAATAATCTAACCTTCTGTTTTTCTTCTATTCTCAATTCTACTGACACAGTGCAATGTAGGCAGGCAAGAAAGGTATGTTTTAAATATCACTAGCATCTGAGAAAATTTTAGGCTTTGCAAAGCCTTTAGCATGATGCTTTCTGTCTTGCTGCATGAGATATACTGAGTAACATAAATTGATTTACTGATAGCAGTTTCCTACCTAGTGCCAGGTCATTATATAACACCTTTGCAATGAATTTTCCAAGTTTAGGAGCTGGTACAACAAAATCTGTAGCTTTATCCGCACATAACAATTCGTTCCATGATCTGTACAAAAACAATAAATGAAAACATCATAACTTGACAAGGACAAAGGATGCATAAGCAATATAATGGTTTTCTCAGAGAATCTGACCTGATGAGCCCTCAAATAGATATTTTTATGGCATGACCCATATAAGGAAACCAAGAGGATAAGTTATTCAAGAGGATAAAGGCCACAACCTAAAAGGAAAATGATAGATTACAGATAAATAGATAGATAGATAGATAGACAGACAGACAGACAGAATAACTCCCTAAATGAGTCAAGAATTTCACTTAAGCTCAAAAATGTTTGTTTCTGCAATAGAAGATTATAAAAAAACTAAGAAATGGATAGATTTTACTAACATTTTCATGGAGTGAAAATATTCATCGTATATCTGTCTTTGTCACGGTTTCTATTGCTGTAATGAAACACCATGACCAAAAAGCAAGTTGAAAAAGCAAGGGTTTATTTAGCTTACGCTTCCATATCACTGTTCATCACTGAAGAAAGGGCAGAAAATCAAACAGGGTAGGAACCTGGAGGCAGAGCTGATGTAGAAGCCATGGAGGGGTGCTGCTTATTGGCTTGTTCATCATGGTTTGCTCAGCCTGCTCTCCTATAAAACCCAGGACCACCAGCCCAGGGATGACACCACTCACAACGGGCTGGTCCCTCTCATGTCAATCATTAATTGAGAAAATGTCTTATGGAAGCATTTTTTTAGTTGAGGCTCCATGTTCTCTGATGAATCTAGCTTTCATCAAGTTCACATAAAACTAGTCAGCATATATCCCTTTTTCCCCCATGAATAAGTATTTAATTCACAATGGCAAGGTATAAGACTACTATTACAGAGTAGATATTGGCTTTAGGAAGAAGATAAGTTTCGTTTTTTTTTTTTTAAAAAACAAAACAAAACTCAAATCAAGCTGGAAATTTAAATATGAGAGAATAACAGGATAACTTGTAGTGTGTCCTTCAGTTGGATCTTGAATGAAAATGAGTTTTACTGTTTAAAATTCTGTGGGTAAAGACTGAGTTTTGTTAGTGATTTAATTCACAGAAAACAGCTGTGACTAGAACCAATTTGCTTGGTTATACAGTAGCATTTTCCTGCATGACTAATGCTCATTGAAAAGATAAGAATTTTATAGGTTCTTCAGCTTGTTTCATAAACTCTGTGATAGAAATATAATCCACTTTTGCTGACAGAATTTCTTTACTAACTGATTAATAAAAAATCAAAAATGGATTTATGATCACACAGATAGAATTTTAGTAGGTGATTATATAGTACCATCGTAATACATGATTTACTTCTTTTTTAACTTACTAGCAAAATCTTCGCATATTAGAGAAATAAATGTGTTACAAGTAACATCAAAACAGGTAAGATTATTTCACACTTTTAAACAGTACAATTTTTATAGGGTAAATTTATGAATACCAACATGAATTTCTTAGTCAATAGTAGTTTGAAAGAATACTATATTTGAGAAAAAGAAACAATACTATATACAAAATATTTTAAGAAGATTATTTCTGTATGAATCATCAAAATCATGCATTCTTGTGTTTGATCATGAAATATAAGAATATACAAAAAGAGAATTTACTCATGGCTTCCATTTGTAAATTTCTATTTACTAAGTATAGTAGTCATATAGAAGTGTTCTCACAAGTGTTCAACAAGCAAAGGGGCCTGCCTTGAGACCTGAGGATCTGAGTCAAGACCCACATGGTGAAAGTGAAAAACCCACTCCTAGATGTTGTCCTCTAACCTTCATTTGCATACAGTGCCATGGATATGTGGCAGATAAGTAAAGATTAAGAAAAAATGTTAAATCATATTAAATCAAGATAAGTCAGAAGGGGATAATGACTTTCCAACACCTCTTCCTTCCTAATTTTGGTACACAGCACAAGTTTCTTATCTAAAACTATTAATACCGTCCTATATTTTCAGTATACATTATCTAAGGGGAGTATGTAATTTTGATATAGGAAATTTTACAGATATATATTTATGCAATTTAAACCAAATAAAATTGATAACCCATTTTAAATTACTCTTATATATTTTTTTAATTTATTTAAATTTAGTTTTAAATTTAGTTTTAAGTGAAGAAATTTAGGACAAAGAAACATTGTTCTGAAGACATTCTGTCTATTTAAAAACATAATGTGCATATGCATTGAAGAATAAGCAAGCAAAGATTTAGCTGACAGTTTTTGCTGACACTATAACATCAAAGCTCAGAAATCAGTGAAAGGATTATGGTATAGTTTCAAAAGACTATATAGAAGTTTTGCTGTGGAAGTAACAAATTTACTCTGGGAAAAATGTAGTCTTCAAGGTAGCGTGCTACAAAGAAACATGAAATCCTGACTGAGGACCTCAGAAACTTCAGGAGTATGGGAAACAGAAAGGTACATTACTAGTGTAATGTCATGGGAGTGGTTAAAAGCAGTGGGAGGAAGTTGAAACCATACAAATGATGGCTGTGAAGGATAACTTCAGTTTCCAAAAACAGACAAGAAAAAAAGAGGAAAAAACTGGACCAGAAATAACTAAGGAAATGAGAAGCATAAGAAATTCAGTGTGTGTTCATTCATCCACTCAACAAATATTTTTGGAACCTGTATTATTTCCTTAATATATTATGGAAGGACTGGAGAACAAGATACTGTCCCATCTCTTTTGTATCTCTGACACTTCATAAAGAACATAAATGCATGAATAAATGACATGATATCAAATATCAATAAGTAATATCCACAGAATAAAATCAGGACCAGTGATATTAAAGGAAATTAGTTAGATGATTTATTCTGTTATTCAGGGAACATTTACCCAAGAAAAGAATTTTAAAACAATTTATTTTCATTTCATGCATATATAAGATGAATCTTGGTCATAACTCTACCCAATTCTCTCCCTTCAACTCCTCAAATATATCTCCTGTTTATCAACATCATTTTTAAAAATAAACCAGTAAATCCAATTAATGCTGTCCATCTACACATTTGGGGATTCATCCAATGGGGCCTGGAAACCATTTGTACTTCTCCTCCAAAATAAAAGTGATAGAGAGGGTATTTAATCAGATCTTTTATTATAAAGAGCACTCAATTTGAAAAGCACGACCATTGTAGTCAGTGTGGCTAGAGATTAGTGTACAAGGAGTAAAATGATAGGCAATAATATATAGAAAGACTATTCAGTATAAAATGATATAGTCAAAGGTAAATAAAGATGATACATTCTTAATCATATAATGGCCTAAATATTTCGGATACTTTTATTTCATAAACCAACTTTTCTAGGATGTTTTTCCTTGTGTGTTAAATTGGAAGGCTGGAATGAAAATCTGTGACTCATCTACTAAAACTATTAAAAGATTACTCTTCCCTGAACACAAATAAAAATGGGATGGGATGATTTAGTCTTTGAGTTCACTGATCCACCAAAATCCTTGGTGAAAGAAATTGAAGGAAGGTTAGAAAGAATATTGGAATATCTTTAAAAGGGAAAAATACCTACAGGCATGAGCTAGATAGAGCTCTTCAAATCAGACATACTTCACATTATCCCCCCAGGAGAAGTAAACACTTAACTCTAACATCAAGAGCTTAAAATCTTTCAAAAACAGAGATGGGTATCTAATCATTGGGAAACAAAACAGAATTTCAGAAAGGAAGTTGTCTGACAGTTATAGCAAAGGAACAAGAGATGTTCTCAAGTGAGATGATGGCTGCATGAGATGTAGAATGCAATATATTCCTGGAAAGAGTTAGTTATTATACTTAAATTCATTTGTGTAAAAATACATAGACAAACTAAGATAACACCTAACATAGCATTTTATTAAGTTGAGTGAGATGTGTCAAGACAGTATCAAAAAGACTGCCCTTGTTCAAATCTAATATAAGACATTAGACTGAAAATCTACTTGTGCTTATTTATTTATGAGCATGTATTTGTGTGTACGTAAGTGTACCTGTGCGGGGCTTCAGTTGAGAGCAGAAGAGAGTATGGTCCCCTGGAGCTAGAGTTACAGGCAGTTCTGAACCCCAGAACCCAATTGAACTGAAATATTCTTCAAAGACAGTAATTAACTCTTAACTATGGAGACATCTCTCCAGGCCCCGGCTTGTGCTTATTTATTTATTTATTTATTTATTTATTTATTTATTTATTTATTTATTTATTTTATCTTCAATGTTTCTCAAACTCTTTAGTTATCCTTATGTCTGTTAAGAATGTACCTTACCAAAGTTACTTGAATAAAAGTCTTGTTTTTCTCTAGAGTATTTCATAGAATTATTCTTCCAAGGAAAAGAAACCAATACCTAAGCACAAGACACTATTTTAGAACCTACTAAAATGTGACAAGAGGGGACAGAGAGATATCCCAGTAGTTAGAAACACTTGCTAGTCTTGCAGGGGGACACAGGTTCAGTTCTCAGTACCCACATGGTGGCTTACCTCTATTTATAACTCCAGTTTCTGGAGATTTAAAGTCCTCTACTAATCTCCATGGGCACAGCATACATATGCTACACATTTATGCATCCAAGCACAAATATTTACACAAAGACTGAAAATACATAAATTTATAGGAGATATGACCAGATGCTTTGGGAACAGAGATGCTATTGACAACTGCAATGCAAGTTAATTTCAGAACTCGGGTTATAACTGCATAAGAACATTTCAAAAATGGCAAACTTTATTTCAAAATGTGTATCATAAATGATATAAAATGGGTATATTTGACGAAAGATACCATTTTTCCATGTTGTCTTGTTGCCTCCCACTGAATTTTGAGAAATGCCACTTTAAGCATTCAACAAGATGGTATAAACGTAAGTGTTCTTATTTTGGTAGCTTGAATGAAAATGGCATACATAGGCTCATGTTACTGAAGTTTGCTCTCCAGTTCATGAAACGTTGGGAGACAGATTAGAAAATGTGGGCTTGTTGGAGAAGGTGTGCCACTGGGGTTGGGCTTGGAGGTTTCAAGAGCCCACATCCTTACCAGTTAACTCTCTCTGCCTCATACCTTTGATCAGGCCATTGACTCTCAGCTGCTGCTTCAGCATCATGCCTGCCTGTCTGCTGCTGTGCTTCCTGCCATAAAGATCATGGATTCTAACCCTCTGGAACCACATTCTCCAAAACAGGTATTCTTTTATGTACTGCCTTGGTCATAGTGTCTAATTAAAGTAATAGGAAAGTAAAGAAGACATAAATTTGTTGTAGAAATGTGAAAGGCTTTGAAATTTGGAACTAGAAAGGTGGTTAAATGCTTTAGGAAGGGATTAATGGGCCATCATAGTAGGAGCTTGAAAGGCAATTATTCTGAGAGCAATCTGTACTATAAAGGCAAGGCTCAAGAGATTTCATTGGGGAATAAAATTAGCAACTGGGTTAAAAACCATTCTTGTGATATTTTGGCAAAGAATGTGGCTGCTTTTTGTCCTTGTGCTAAGAATCTGCTGGAGGCTCAACTGAAGCATTTCAGACTAGTTTTGTTGGCAGTGGAGATTTTGACACAGCCAAATATTGACTGTGTCATGTGGTTAATAGTGGTCAGTCTTATACAAGTCTACAATTTAAAAAAGCAATAGTGAAGAGGAATAGCCCTTTATGAAAGTTAAGTTCTACATTCCAGGGGCTACTTTAGAGGCCTGTGGTCTGGATAGAATGTAGACACACCATTAATCCAGTATTAAGAAATAGGTGGCAGCAAACCCCTTTAGTCCCAGTATTCAGAAGACAATGGTGGTCCACACCTTTAATCCCTAGAAAAAAGACAGTGGGAGCAAACACAGGAAGCAGAACTCAGAATGAGTCCTGTCACACAGGAAGTGTCATCTGAGATGAGTCAGAGTAAATGGCAGACAAAGTGACTAATCAGAGGAAGAGTTAGCAGAGTAAGACCATGTACAACTCTCAGGAGAAAAGTCTGGCTCTCAGCTCAATAAAGGAGAGTTACATAGGAGTTAGAACACTAAGTTAACAAGCAGACAGAGTGAGTCAGTTGAAGGGTGAGTAAGAAGAGTCAATTGAAGACTCAGTTAAGAAGCAAGCTGAAGAGTTAGTTTAATGAGAACAATCAGAGTTCATAAGGAGCTAGTCAGAGTATCTCAGTTAATAGTAGGTCTCAGAAGGCTAAAGCTGAAAGCCTTTTAGGTCCGGGCTAGCACTTTAAATGTTCTAGATTGTTTGAAGGCTGAAGCCTTAATAATATATACATTCTCTATATTAACTTAGCCCAAATATTCAATCCATCTTTTTCACTTCTCAAGATAGCATTTGAAAGCAACAGTACCATATTATTTCATTTCATAACCATTGTGTATCAGTAACACTTTGAAATATCAGATATAGTAAACAAGGAAGATGTAACTATTCTCAAAGAAGTAATGCTTTCATCTCTAACGTATAAAGAAAATGCTGGATAAAATCATGTTTGCAGAAACCATACTACTAAAATGCCTCAGAGATAAGCAGGAATATATACTAGAAGAGACAGGTGAGTGTTAGGGGAAAAGACATCTATTTGTGGAGTGCTGGCATGCAGTGCTTCCCCATCCCATCCCTATAGGTTTCAGGGGAAAAAAATGGAGATGTCAAAGTCATGGGAGAGTGACATAGACCACTTTTTAATCTGATATCTTTTGAGTGGCCTCTCAAGTAAACTAGATACTTGAATGGGATAAAAATGCTAGTGGTACAATAATGTATACAGAGAACTGATAAGCATGAGTCTAAGCTGCCTTCCTATATTGAGAATGCTGGTAGAGCACTCTAAAAGACATTAAGTAAGCAGAAAGGCATTTCTTCTCTAACTTGCCTTCTTCATATGCAAATTACTGGAATTCATTGACATGTTAAAACTGAAAATATTAGTTCATGTGTATGACTGTTTCACACAAAGCTCAGGAAAAGCCACATCTATGTTCGGTTTTATTTCTCAGGTTCAAGCTGATACAAAGAACACATTAAAGTACAGTTTAAATATGAGTGCTTATCAAATAGGCCTCATCAACAAGCACTACCATTTACTGAGAACTTTTTATGAGTTGGCCTATGCTTGAGGTACTTTATTTTGATCCATTCTTTCTAAAGTAAACCTTGATATAAGAACTATTATTTTTCTTATTTTAATGATAAGAGCATATTAATATAATATATAATAGAGTTAAAACATTTTAGAGTAAATAATTTTTAAGTGGTATCATATATTATTATTTCATCTGATAGAATTTAAACAGTTACTATAGACAACAGTATTGTGAGTAATTCCACTTGTAAATGGCAATCTTTTGTTGAAAAGAAGTTTATATATCAGTGTTAGGAATGGCATAGAGTTGTTAATATCATGTTACTCCCAAGACACAAAAGGTTCTAAGACAGCAGACCATAAATGCATCATTGGCTTCAGTCCTGGATTGTAAGATGTAAAATGAAATAAACCCTTTTCTCCCCAAGTTGCTTGTAGCCATGGTTTTGAAAATAGCAATGGAAATCAAACCAAGACAGCACCTAATAATATTAACTTTTTTTCTTGTCACATTTGTTTTTCATTTTTCTCCTAGACTGTTCCTTTCCATTGGCTTGACATCATTATCCAAATATTTTGCTTTTTTACAATCTTATTCCTTAGGTATTTTTAATACTATTGGAAGATTTAAAGTTCTCTGAAGCAATTCTTGAACTCCTTTCAGAAGAGCAAAGCAATGCAGATTTTATGCCAAGAAAGAAATTCACAAATTTTTATTTCTGATCACTTCCTATAAACAATATACTTCTCCATTCTTCAGTTGTATGCTTTCTAGCTAACTGCCTTCTATTATCCATGTAGTTATAGATGTCTCTTTTGTATATTGAAAGTGTAAACTAATTTACACAGAAATCCATTCCAGTAAAAGGTAATGTTGATCTATAATGACAAAGGAGTGAAGAGTTACGAAAACTGCTCAAGTAGAAACTTTTAAAATGAAAATTCTAGGACATAACAAATTAATCAGGTTTCTGTGATCTATACAAAGATCTAGGACAAACTGTCAATTTGTAAAACACCTACAAGAACAGGAAGGGGACAAGAGGTCTCCAATAAAGCCTGTGAGCAGTCTATCTTACAAGACCACTTAAATTTCATTTTATGACAAGCTGATAGCACTAACAAACATCAGGATAATTGTAAACGTCATCTATCAGGGTATTAATGTGTCTGAATGATTTCCATTATAAAATGATAATCAACCATTTCAAATTCCAAGGTAAATCTGTCAGATCCCCAAGGTGTCTATGCCTTTCTCAAGTAGTAAAAACAAGGGGTTTGGAGAATAAATGTACTTTGAAAAGATCTAAAGTATCAAAGCATCTTAGACATATAGGACCTCAAACAGATCTACAACCATCACTAATATTTCACGTATTTGAACTATTGTATAATAAAGCTTGAAGCCAGGAGGAAGAAGAGAATTGGATGTGGGCCCCAATATACTTTCTATCTTCTTTCTTTGTAGACATCAATTCAGGACAAAAGGTAGATAATTCAATCTCCAGTTCATGGACGATTTTAGTCTCTATACAATCTAATCTTAAAGATACAAGCCTGGACCTAGAAATCCTCAGCTTCAGCCTCCAAGACTAACTCAATCTGGCTAGCACCATCTAAACTCAGAGCTGTCTGTACTAAACTCAACTGACTCTTCTCCTTGACTGATTCCTCTCACTCCCTATTCTAGTCCAAATTCTTCTCTAGGCTGACTTGTTCAAACTGACCTTTTCTGCCAGCTGACTGTTTCTGACTAAACTCTTCTAACTCTGGCTGACTCCAGCAACTTCTTTGCCTGAACTGCTCAAACTGACTTTTGCTGTTAGCTGACTCTTTCTCCAAAACTCACTTTTCCTTCTGCTGAACCGCCTTTGTGTCTCTTCCCTAGACTACCTTAGACTGCCTTTCCATCTTTCTTAACTCCCTTACTGTGAACTGAGAGTCTGCTTTTATATTGTGATAGTTAGGCATGTCCTCATTGTGATTCAATCTCAGACTTCACTTTGCCAGCTCTTCACTCTGATTCAATCTCAGAGTTGGGATTAAAGTTGTGTGCTCATTCTGTAACCATAAACTGAGAGCTGTGACCTACTTCTGACTTGATTGCTTCCTTTTAGAACCATAATGTTGGGATTAAAGGTTTCTGATAAATTGCCTTAACCACAGAAATCCCATTCACCTAGCATTAGCACAGAGGATAAGATTAGTCTGACTAGCATTTTTTTCTATTCCATCCTGATCACACAGGCCTCTGAATCTGATGCCTTTGTATAGACACTTGGATTTGATCCCTTCCTAGCTGTCTCACAGGCCTTTCGATGTTACGCTTTCCAAGAGCAGCCAAGTTGCTGAATTAAATGATTATATGATATGATTATTTGAAATGGTTAGGTTGGCATACTTTAAATGTTTCAAATGTAGATATATCTTGTATCGCACAGAGATTAATGCCCTCACATATGTGAGTAGATCACCTTTAGGAATTAAGGAATATATGTGTATATACTTATGTGTATATAATGACAATTAATAAAAAAAGAAACAATGAATTTGAAAGAGAGCAAGGAGGAATATATGAGAGGATTGAAGAGGAGAAAGGATGTTATTATATTATAATCTTGAAAATAAAAGAAACAATTAAAAATAAAAAAAGAATTAAATCTTGAGGTAACCTCTATGCACAGTTTCTGAACTTCAAGTATCCATGGCCTTTGAGAAGATAGAAGAACTGTTGACTTCACACAGAAACTCAGCAGGGCCAGGGATTGTTTGTGCTTTTGCCATCCTGCGGAGAACTTAGAAACATGTTCATAATTTATAGGGTCATGTTTAAATTTTTCTGTTATACTTCTTTTTATTCATAAACTTTAGTAATGTACATTTTTGTATACAAAATATTTATAAAATGTTTAAAATTTAAAATATTTATAAAATATCTTAAAATCACCTTAGTATTTTTCACATAACTAACCTATTGCTAATTAATTTACGGCTAATGTGGAACACTGCCTTATATTAAAAGGTTGCTATTATTGCTAGTATTTTAAAATGTTCATCTGCTTCTCACTATATTGAACCAAATTCTGCCAAGAAAGGATAAATATTAGGTGATGAACTAGTACTAATTGCAGGTAATTCACAGTTCAGTCACGAAAAAGGATCTAAAGCTGTTTCTCCAGTTGTATCTCATTTTATGGTGGTAAATGTACAAAAATATATTTGATAGTGAAATTATAAAATCTAACATAAAGCTCCACACTTTTAGAATGGTTATCCTAATTTTATAGAAGTTCACTGAAATTTTATAGACTTAGGGTATAGTTAATATTACTATGTGATGCTTTTTGCTTATAAGTGTGCAAACACACCAGAAAAAAAAAACTGTAACATATGAAACTATGCAGTAATTTTACCTCTAAATCCTTCCATTTCTTCAAATTTAAAGCTCTTAATATATTCAATTTATTACAAAATGTGTTTGACATTTCTTTAAGGCAAGTGTTTTCAACAAATTTGATGCAAACACCAAAACAGTGTACAGTCAACATAAGAACCTAACACATACAGCTTCTTTCTATTAATTTTCAAGATCATTGTTTAAGAGAAATATAATCATAGATGACCTCTAATGTGGGCTGATGAAGGCCTACCTTCTCTATTTCTGTGATCAAGGGAAGAAGGAAAGGTGAGAGTGGCCAGAAGGTATGAGTATCATACATGAGTAGCAGCAGCTCAAAGTTTGGGAGCTAAAGAAATTTTCTGAGGACCTAATGCTTCTGTAATGTTCTGTGCCAGCCTATATTTAACTTGTGTTGAAAAGCCCATGTTCTCTCAGAGTTAAAATTAAGCTGTCTCCATGGTGAGTTCCAACAAAACTGGCTGGTTAGCTCAGCGAGTTAGAACATGGCAATGAGAAAATCAGATAAGGTCAGAAAACTGTCTTTTCCCCCTGGAAAGTAGGTGACTCTCCAACTCCAGGCTCCAACAGGGGCACTACATAGACCTTGATAGGAATACGTAAAAAAAAGGCAAATGGGTGCATGTAAGATAGTTATAATCTTAGAAGAAATAAATTAGGCTATTTATATACCAAAAAACTCTTCAGGAAAGAGCTGCATTCAAAAGGAGAGGAAACACATTGTATTCTACTGCTTTTCAAAGTGAATCACAACTACCACCTTTATCTAAATTTCCACAGATTTTTTTTTTCAAATTCAATTGTACAGGCCCAGTGAACACATCCTGATCCACAGAATTCAAAATCCAAGGGATTTTTGTTTTTACCAAGTTGGGGGAAACACTGGTCTTGTCCATGTTTCTATTTCTAAGGGCTAAATGCATTGTTTAACATACCTGACACTTTGTTGCTAATGAAATGCAGCATAGAGGACAAATAACAGGAGACCCAGTCATAGAGGGCAGTTTCTAATAACAGCTCTTCTGCTAATTGTCATTTTGTTTAAGCCTAATCTTAAAGTAAAGACAAATGGGGCTAGAGGACCCATCGAGGCTGTGTTTGAAGCACCCATGTGGCGACTCACAACCACCTGTAACTCTAGTTCCAGGGATCCAACACCCTCTTCTGACTTTCATCAGCACCAGACACACACATTGTGCACATATGTATAAGGAGACAGAATACTTATACTCATAAAAAATAAAATAAGTAAATCTAAAGAAAACTATATAAATAAACAAAATAAAGGCAACGTGAACCACTGTCTACACTGAGTGTTAGTTCTCAGCTTTCAGCTGATTCTTCTTTTCCTTACCTCCCAAATTGCACTCCAATATCTTAATACCATATAAAAGTTACCATTCCTTAGGAATGGAGAGAAACTCTACACAGTTAAGAATAACAGACAGAATTAGAACAGCCACAGCTTTCATAGTGGCACATGTCTGGAATTCAAGCACTAAGGAGCTGAAGTCTCACTGGGATCAGTGAGAATTCCAGAGTAGCTCAGCTGCTGAGCAAAACCCTGCTCCACAGCAACAGCAACAGCAAAAGAAAAATAGAATAGTTCCATTCTCCATACTGACATGAGAAATCCCCAGAGCTCTATATGTGGTTAATAATACTGACATTATAATGACTATCCAGGCCTTCAAATTTTTAGCTGATACATGGCCTAATTTCTCCCTCATCAAACGGAATATTTTCTATACTGCATCTCAGAGTTTGCTACAAAGTCTAGGTGAGGCTATCTGTGTTTAAAATGTATAATGTATCCATATGTTCTAGCCCCTTCTCTCTGAGTATTTAAAGTTTTATAATCTCCATGGCTCTAAACATTTTATTTTTTCTCCTTGGAATAAGTAACATTAATATGCAACAAAATCCCTATAATCATCAATAGCAAAATAAACACATTTTCTTAATAGTCACCTTGCCCAACTCCCATGTGCAAGTACTCTTATATTCAGAAAGGGACCTCTGTCTTGCCTTTAGGGTGCCTTGCTATAAACTTACTCCTACCATGAACCTATCCATGGAGTAAAAATTTGAGGAACCAAGGAGATGTGTATACCCAAAACTATTGCTCAGTGTCTTTCAGGCCAAAATCTAGCCTACAAAAATTTAAGATGTTCTGTCCATGTGGCACTGGGCCCACTACTAAGGCTCATTTCCCTCCACTGATTTCTAAGGAAGCCATAGTGTTAGTGTGTATACCTGCACCCTCAAAAGAAGATTGATGTCAAAATGTTTAGAAAGCAAGATTGTTGGGAAGGTGAGTAGAACATGGATATTGGAGGGATATATTTGAGTTACCTTGCAGTGCAGGAGCAAGTTAGCAATAGTAAAAAGAAAATAGTTAATGATTAGAATGATATAATTTCATTTCTTTCCCTGAAATATTAGAGGCATACTTTGCAAATGCTAAGGATTCATCAGTTATTTTCTCATGGGCACAGATTTTCGGCTCTGTAAGCCAGCAAGTATCTGTTGCAACTCCTGCACACCATTGTCTCATACAAAAATCCATGGATAATTTACAGATGAATAGACATGGTTATATTTCAGTTAAACTTAATTTTTAAAAAAGATGGCCGGCTAAATGTAGAACATCAGTAGCACCTTGTCAATAACTACATTACATGTGATTAATTTTCTTGACTTTTAGTACATTTTATCCAATATTCCAGTTATTTGTTCCTGTCATGATTTTTTGTATGAAGCATACTTGTAACAAATGTGGCTGCATGCACTTTGTTGACCATTAAGCATACAATCTTATACCTAGAAACAGAATAATAATTCTGGTATACTCTATTTTGAGTAAACAAATAGGACATTAATTATGCTAATATACCATTTGGCCCAAGACCACATTCTGTGTTTAAAGTAGAATTATGGAGCTGGAGATGGCCTGCGAACACAACTTGTGATTCTAGTAATCATATTATAAATGTGTATCATGAGGTAGCCTTAAAATACAATGTGTTAACCAAGAGTGTGTGCGTGTGTGTGTGTGTGTGTGTGTGTGTGTGTTCTTCATACTTAGCCTGTAACATTTTATGACAAAATATGTTTAATATTTAATGAGCTTATTAAATGTGTATTTTGGAAATATGTCAAAAGTAAGAAACATCCCTGCCATTTAAAAAGCTGTCTATTTGATGGAATCAACTATAAAATACTCCAGGAAAGGTATCATATTTAATATCTTTCTGTACCTCTGGAATTTAACACACTATGACCAGATACAGCATATATACAACAATTGATAGCTCTAAAGCACTCTTTTGGAGACTTGAGTGCAAAGGAATCCTGATAGAAAAGCACCACATCCCTAAGTCCTTGGCAATTGAACTTTACTTTCTTTTCAGTTCAAGAGATCAACATTAAAAGAGTAATTTGAAGTTTTAATGTACTGTCATTTTCATCAAGTGATTTAGACCACAAGACCAACCTGTTCCGTTTTTCACAAAGAGCTTAAATTTGCCATACTGGAGAAAAAGCATCAGAGAGGCTTTTCATGCTTTTTTCGTGTACTAACATGAAGCACTGACTGGACAGCTGATTTGCTTTGTGTCAGGTTATGTTCTGTTCTACTGCAGCATTGTTGAGGCATGAGAAATGATAGGTAGATTGACAGACTGATAAAAAGATAAATGATAGATAGATAGATAGATAGATAGATAGATAGATAGATAGACAGACAGACAGACAAACTATAGATAGATGTGCTGTAGATAGGTTGATTAATAGATTGGTAGGTGACTAACAGACAGTCAGACAGATGGGTAATTGAACAAAGAATATGCCCATTAGAAAGCACTATTTTTTGAAGAGCTCACTCTACCCAAAGTGATCTCCTCTGGGATCTTGTTAGTAATGCAGAATGTCAGCATCACCCCATGCCTAGTGATTCAAAATTCCTTGGGGATCCATATGTAATCCAAGTTTGAGAAACATTGATCTGCAGTAGTACATACTATTCAATTTTCTAGCTTCAGTCAAAGTGGGCGTAAAATGCAACATGGACATAGTACTTTCCATTAGCATTAACGTCTTGCTAAAACAGCAGTTAAGGTGAATACTATTGGTGTTCTTTCATCTAGAACTACAAGTAATACAATAACACTCATTGCTACCAATGCGTTTTACATGTATAATTTCCTCCTTTACTAGAAAGCACCAATAAAGTCAATTCTGTATAGATTTATTTCTGTGCTTTAGTCCTTATTGGCACTGCTACGCATGCACCTTATTTGCTGGTTGTGGCAGCATGCCCAGGTTCACCACTCAAACGCCTAAAGTAATACAGGATCACCAGAAACAAGATGATGGAAACTGGCCAGCCTCCCAGGCTCTCAAAACAAAGTTACTTGGATGGGTGAGACACAGGAGGAAATGGGTAACAACAGGATGCTCCAGAAACCTGCTGTACAGAAGCTGAGAGAATGAAGTCGGGTAGAGACAGGAAAAGAGAAACCCAGATATGGCTTTAAAAAAATTGAACACTGTAATCAAGCCAAGTACTGTTGGGAAAAATCGTATCAGTGGGGAATGTACAACAACCAAGAATGTGCTGGCAGAACATAAAACTGACTGGCAGAGTTGCAAACAGTTTCCAACTCTGCATATTGAGTTGGCACCCGCAACTGTAGGTTGAGCAAAATCCACAAGTGAAGATCTTTTCACTCAGTCAATCATTTGTCCCTTGAGACCTGTTATATTAAGCCCTGTATGTTGGGCTGATATTTTTCTAAGATGAATAAATGTCACCTTGGTCCGTATGATGTTCCCATTCTAACAAAGACAGAGACAAGCTAAATAATGATACTAAACAATTATTTTTATCAAGAGTATGTATTCTGATCATTGGTGTTGGTAGAATAAAAATAGGGGTGAGGAACATAATCTATCAGAAAAACTGAGGAACGTTGTAAAGAGCAGATGTCTGAGATGGGTACTAAAGAATGTATATGAGTTTCTTTGACAAAAATAAAACACAAAAAACTAGGAGCACATATCAGCGATGTCTGTGTTGTGTGTGTCCGTGTGTCTGTAGATATGAATAGGCATAGAAAGAAGTTATTTTGGCCAGAGTGAAACATGAAGCTGAGAAAGATTTCTTGCACAAGATGGGGGAAGGAAGGGGGCTATTGCTATCCTTCTCACAGCTAATCTTGTAAATAACAAAGATTTATGGGAAGATTTCAAATGAAGGAACAACTATATTAGGTATGAAGCTGAAGATTGCTAAAGAGCACTTTAAATAGATGACAATTGTTTTCAGTGATACAACCCATGGGTCAAAAAAGAACAACTAGGACAACAACAATAATCCTGGGGTCTTTTTGTGGCACTTGGAGAGTTAGAAAGAAACAAGAGGGTAAATGGAAGATCTATAATCAAATACGTCTCTCAAAGGGATATTGGATACTCCCTATTCAAGTAGCTACTTTGTGCTACCCACTCAATAGCTTTTCTTGAAGCAATAATAAAGGAAGCCTTGTTCATCATTGCAGCTGGCTAGATCTGTCCAAGTTACAATTTCTCCAAACTCAATCATGACATTTTCCCCTTTTTCTACATTAAGAGCTACAGCAATTTGCATTTTATATTAGATTCAAATTAAAATATGTCAATTATTTAAAATATTCACATCTTAATGTCAGTCTGAATTTAATAGTGTCCATTACACATTACTTTATTTAATTCTTTAAATAACAGGGTGGGGGGGCAATAATCATTTATAGAAGTCGTAACAAGCTAAGTATCCTTTTTTCAAAATCACTTCAACATTTTCTCTGCTTTCTTCATTAAAATGCACATCTAAATTATGTCCATTTTTGGTCTTTTTAAATTTTGTTCTTAAAACTTGCCAATAAAATGAAAGTAAAATGTGCTCTTAAAATGGGCTCTGTATCTCGAATCATTTAGACCTTAATTGTCCTAGTATTGAATTTTGGAATGATAATTACAAAACAATATGTGTAATTTTACTACAGGGACTCCACTTGCAAAAATTATAATTGAGTTGTACATTTGTAGACCCAAACTCATGTTTTGATGGTAACATTGTCATAGTGGGTCATGGACATCAATGACTACTCAATCTCTGAAGATTAAGGTAAGTACAAAAGAGTAAAAGGTAAAGTATTTTTCCCAGTAGAAAATACAGAAATCCACAATCATCTAAACATTACTTTAAATGAAGTGTTCTGATTTTTTTTAAGAATAGCCAGTTGAAACTATCTACATTTTGAAAAGCTTGTCATTTCCAGTGTCCTGGACATATAGAAAGTGTTGTCTAAATTTAATATAGTTTTCACTATATGCAAGGCATCTTTATGGTGCTAGTTCTGTATTTAAAATCTAAAAGAACTGAACTTCAAATCAAAATAGTGAATGCACTCACTTGGCAGCTAAGTATATCATGTGAGTGCCTTTACCCCAGCTATCCACAATTTAAAGCCAGTGAACCTAAAGGTATTACATCTGTCATCAAAGCAGTGCACACAAGGCCCTAAAGCTGTGTGCTATGATCCGCTGCAGTAGGAAAGCTAGGTCTTGACAGATTCATAGCATCTTATATTTGTACAGATCCATAGGCATCCAGGCCCATGTCATGCCCTCAGGTGGAAATCCTTGTCTACTAAGAAACAAATTCAGGGTATAAGAACTGCTCTCAAATTCTGTACATGAAAGCAAGTACCCTGGAATTTTCTGTACAGATGGACTCTGCTGTGTGCGTGGTAAACACAGCTATTAAATATTACTCACTCTTGGGATTTTAATAGAAGGATCACTATCTATATAAACATGGCTTTTTTCTCAACCCACTAGAGATTCTTAAACCCACCCACTAGTAACTATTCTGAAATAGTCAAACTCCATCCACCCACAAACAGCAGAGGAGTAACAAAGTAAAGCAGGCATGAGTGGCAATAAAACTGTGGGGAAAAGTGGTTCCAAAATAATTAGAAGAAAACTTACAACATTTAGATAGATCTATGGTAGCATCCAGGGACTTAGATGATTTTGTCAATCTCTTTCCTCCTCCTGTTCCCATTTCTCACCTTTATTACGGTTACAGAAAAACTAATAAACTTTTGCAGGAAGAGGTAATTATTAGGACATTTCAAACTTGGAGCAGAGAATTTAAATCATGTGATGGACACACAAGAAAATGAAAGAATAAGAAAATAAATGATAAGATGTAGTGGTGAATTAACTCTTCAGTAAATTCTAGAATCAATAGTAAAATCTAAATCAATCAATATCTTGTAGTTGTATAAATACACACATTCACATATTCATGTGCATACACACACATACATACACACACATATGTAGATAGATAGATAGGTAGATAGATAGATAGATAGATAGATAGATAGATAGATAGATAGATAGATATCACTATGGTTTTAATGTAGAGTCTTAATGTGAATTTCTGTACCACATCACAGAACAAAACTGGACATTTCCAATCATCTACTTTAATCACACCAGGCTTGACAAGCAGTAAAGTGTTCGAAATACTTTGGAAAACACTAAAGTGCATGAATGAAGTTTAAGAATGAATTTTTATTAGTATAGGCAACTAATGATTGAGCAAAAAACTAAGGGAATATTCATTCAATATTTAGAAATAATACTCTCTGTTTTGACTCAAAGGCTTTCATTTCAACTATTTTTCAAGGTTTTTACAAATAATGGGAGAAAAATAAATATTTATGTATTCTACTGAAACTTACATATTAATCTTATATATGTAATGTGAAGAAGAATATTTCATAACAATTATCATTTTCTATTTATATAACATGGAAAGGAAAAGAGAGATGTATGTTATATAATCCAAATTTTCATAAGACAAGAAATAAATTGAGGAGGGGGAGGAAAGAAAGATAGAAAAAGAGAGAGTAGGGGGAGAGAGGGAGGCAGAGAGGGAGAAAAGAGAAGACAAATAACAAACAAAAGAGAAAAATCTATGTTATCTATTATGAAACACAGTGTAAACATCATCTGGCCCAAACACCATGATGTGTTTGAAAATTAATCCATGTTAAAGAATAGTTATAAGAATATCATGAGTTTAAAATTTATATGAAATTTATTGGTATAAAATAAAAAGAACAGTCTCAATTTATTTTACTGATGTGAATTATTATAACTAATGTGTATTTATATATCTTTAGCTTAGGTGATTGTAATTAAATGAAATATGCTTCTTACACTTTGAGCAGATATTTTCTTCTTGTGGTATGAGTTAATGAAAGTTTATTTTAAAAGAAAGTGCTCACAGTTCAATACTTTATATTTTTACTTATTTGTGTGTATGCGTGCGAGAATATTCTCGTGTGTATGGGTGCATGTATGTGCAGGTACATGTGCACAAATGTGTGTATCTATGGAGGATATATTTCAGCCTCAGGCTGTTGGGCATCTGTAACCATCCACCTCATTTTTAATACAAGGTCTCTCACTGAGTCTGAGACTAATTTAGCTAGGTAGTCTAGCCAGCAAGTCCCAGAGACAGCCAGATATGACAAAATGAAGGAGTATGGCAGGCTTCAGGTTATGTGAAAATGGTCTTTCAGGCAGTGATAATAGACAATACAAAAGTTCCAAATCAATAACTTACCTGCCATGATCAAAGAATGGCCAACTGAGGCCAAGGAGAAATGTGAAAGTAAGTAAAACCACAACAAATTTGAAAAATGAAGTCAAGAAATGTAAGCCAATATCTCCAGTCAGTTATAAGAATTTTGCTTTCCATCCAAGTAAACTCACAAGCCAATCTCTGCAGGGCTTTGAACAGTAAAAAGGCATTATTTGGCTTTCTTTTCAAAGGACAACTGCAGTTGTAGTCAGAGCAGACGCGCCAGAGCAATAGCAGAGTCATGGAGTCAGACCAGAGGTTACTACAATTTAGAAAAGAGATAAGAAGTTCCAAAAAGCATGATTCCAATAGATTCAGAGAAAGGTGGTTAAGTTCTGGAGGGATGAAGTTCAATAGGTATGCTGTGCAAGAGAGGGAGTATCCTAAGGGGTGGTTTCAAGGCATTTTGTCATACAGCTTCAAAAACTAAAGTTAAAATTGGTTAAAATGGAGAAACTGTGATTAAAATAGATTTTTAAAGGGAAGTTCTGAGTTGAGCAAATTACTTTTAAGTGAGAAGGGATGTGAAATAGGCAATTGAATACACATGCTTGAATATCAGCAAGGAAATCAAAGTGAAACAAGAGTGGATGTAGTCACAAAGGTGAGAGAAGACCAAGAAGCCAAAGCAGTGAAAAAGAGACAGAAAGGAGAACAAAATGAAATACAAATGAAACAATGACAATGTGCTATCCTGAAGGTCAGGTATCCTAGCAAGCATTAACAGCCAATTTGACACAGCCTCAAATTACCTAAAAGAGTTTCATTTGAACAATTGACTTTATCAAGTTGATAAATGTGGACATATTTGTGAGAGACTGTCTTGATTCTCTAATTGATGTTCGAGGGCCAACTGTGGGTAACACCATTTACCAGGCAGGTGGGCATAGACTATATATATATATATATATATATATATATATATATATATGTAAAGTAGCTTGCCTCCAGTTTCCTTCTTTGAGTTCTTGCCTTGATTTCCCTCAGTGATTGAGTATGAAGTGTAAGTGTAAGCCACACAAACTCCTTCCTCCTCAAGTTGTTTTTGGTCATTATGTTTTATGACAGCAACAGAAAGGAAATTTGATCACCAGGTAACATAAATATGTGAAGGAGCAAGGGTTATTCAATGCACAAACATTGCTCACAGGTCAAGTGAGATGAGAATAGAAAATCACCTCTGGAGTAGAGTGGCAAGCCTAAGTATATTACTAACTGGTATATTTTTGAATATAGAGTATCTTAAAACACTATAGTGAAGAGGGTACCATAATTACATAGCTACATTTCTCAAGCACTGACTGCTATGTGCTTTGCAAATGTTTTATTTTCCCCAGTAATTCCAAAAGCTTATATTCTCTTCTATTTGGATATTTGGAAGCCAAAATACCAAATAACGCACTTGTTTAAGATTATACAGATAATAAGCAGCAAAGCCAAAACTGAAACTCGCACTTTCCTTGATCTAAATGTGAATAGTAAACTATAATATCTTTTACAACCAGGACATGATATATTAATATTACAAAAGTGAGAAAATAGGAATCAATGCTTTTTTAAAGCTGCTTAATAGTGGATATATGTGTGTGTGCATGTGTGAGAAATTATAGAAAGCAAAGTTTAAAAAAAAGTATTAAGTGCTTTATTATCTTATAACCTATAAGAATTTAGTGTTACCTAAGTATAGACTGAAGGCTATCTCTGTTTTCTTCACATGAACAGTTTTGGTAGATTAATGATCCTCAACATCCTTTTCTCCATTACTGATGTTCCCCAAAATTTTGGTTATGGGTTTATACTATGCTCTCAATTTGGCACTCCAAGCTATTTTTTCAAATGACCTAATAATTCTGAGCATGTGTTGGGCCTTTGCTCAGCCTCCTTAGTAAAATCACCTTTTCACTATACAAGTACATTATATAATGGATAAAACCTTTAAAATGCTAATGCCATGTAAGGACCAAGATAGTGCTCATTTTAATCACACTTCCTTTCCTCCTTTTATGTTACTGAAGACAAGACAAAGAGAGTGATTTCTGTCAACACACCTCCTCTCCTTTAACTAAACTGTACTGTTAATCAGGACTCTCATAGGCACCACAGCTATAAGTAAGTCAAATGAATTAGGGCTATCCTTACACTCATCATCCTTGCACTCTCAACCTTACACTCAAGTTGAGAAAGATAACGAGAATCACATTAAAGGTTGATTGAGATGGCTCAGTGGGAAGGTTGCTTGCTATCAAATGTCTTGGTCCAAGTTCGACCCTCAGAGCCCATATGGTGGAAAGAGAAAACTGATTCCTGCAAGTTGTCCTCTGACTGCTATATATTGCAGCACATTCGCATGTGTTCTAGCACATACACACAGGAAAAAATGTAAAATCAGAGAGTTTTTAAAGAAATAGACTTAAAATAGCAAATTTGATGAGAAACCTACATGGCTACTAGTGAATTGAGAGGTTACAATGTTCTTTGACAATGTTATTGGAGAATATTCTTTGAGGTGAGGAATTCTTAAACATTCAGACATCCAAGCTATTTATATTAACTGTTAGACTGAATGAAGGCAGAAGTCTGTCACAGGCAAAAACTCACATGGCTGGCATTACTTCAATGGGACATGGAAATCTTGAAGCTCATTGAATTCGGGCATCAGTGTACTCATCTGTATTGTTCATTTTGATTGGATAATATCTGCTGAATTAAGATCAGCAATGATAATAAAAATAATTGTGATGATGGTTAGGATGATGACATTGGCATTCAAAATAAAATATTCTATACTGCTGTAACTTATCCCATGCTATAATACTCCCAGAATAAACTTAGGTAAAGTAGTTCTCACACAAATAAATCATTTATGAGACTATCTTTAGGTATGAAACAATTTTCACTTAACTTCTTAAAGTCTGCAAAAATGAAACTAAATATATACATTGGGTGCTGCCATTCCCTTTTGAAGTGTTGAAGACTTAATTGTGATACCTAGTAAGCATCCATGACTTAAAAATGATTCAGTGAAGCTAAGCAATTTTCAATTTTCTTAATATATTTTAGTTTCCAAAACCTAGACTATGGTGAAGCTTTATAACATGTACTTTTATTCTTCTGTAATTATAGCGAACAGTAACATTTAATCTAGTGTGACTGGGCTAGTAGGAGTTCCAAAAATTAATAAAAGGTGAACTCATATCTAGTAGGATTTGAAATTTTGACTCTAGAAAATTGGTATTACAAGGAATATGCTCACAGAAAAACCCACATCTTTTATTATTATAATCTTAAGAAATTAAAGCTAATTGTAATTTTGGAAACAGGAAATAACAATTCTCCTTTTTCCTAGCAAATATAGATGAGATTTAAATAACTTCTGATGCATAGTCTGTTCCAGTAGCCGTCATTCATTTCTCATACCACCTACATAACTCTTTTGAGTAAGAAACTTAAAATAACATGACTTACCTACTATAGTGGATGTGGCACTGTGTGGTAGCACAAAAATTAACTATCTCAAATTTGTGAAGACAAAAGCAAATGTATGGTGTGCACAAATAGCATAATGCAGTTAATACAAATAGAATAATTCTGATCCTGGACCTCCTAAGTTATATTTATTCAAACATACAGAAAATATAGAGGTGTTAGGGTATCCTTCCTATCCTTTAAATTTTATATTTAAAAAATAAAACATAAAAGTTCATTATTATAATGGAAAAAGAAGTACTACCTTCATTGACTTCTTTGTCTTTTAAAAATAACATAAATTTGTTTTATTAATTCCAGTGATAATCCAAGATCAGAGAAAAAGTAGAAATAGTTCAAATTATTTAAGAGTAGCTGTGGTGGTGACAGAGAGGACTGAGTTTATTTTAGAAGACAAAAAATGCTTAACAGTGTACTTCCTCAATCAACAGTAAGTGATTAGCTAATTCTAGCCTAGTACTTCCTATTAAGCATAGAGTAAGTAGGTAGAAGATATGGGAGTAATTTTTGAACTGAAATGAGTTAGCCATCTAGTCAAATGTCACATCAATTGAGGAGGAAAACAGTGAAAGGGGTTGTTTATTAAAGTGAACATTAGTTCATGTATAATTACTTTACTTGTAGAGGAGAGATTTTACCGGTCTGCAGGGCTGTACACTGAGTTCAGTTCTATTCAAATTTTCTATGATTTAATGAATGGTTATCTATTCTGATATAGCCACTACTTTAAAAAATTACTGGGAAAATTAAGTATCAGAATATTCAACCTGATTGAAAATCTTCACCAGAAGAAAATAGAAGGTGCTCCTATCACCTCACTGGAGCTGAAGAAAGCATTTTAAAATCTAAAGTAATAACAGTTCCCTTGCATTCAAGAATAAACTTAATATATCTATATAATACAAAATGAATAGTATTGTATGAAGCTCACAGTAAAAATTGAACTCTACAATAACTTATCTCTACGATTTTAATTCATGAATTCACTTTTGGTCCCCTCCTCACCTACCTACTGAATTCTCTACTGGGCAAATGTTACTGAAACACAGCTCTCTCTGTTCTGAACCAGCCAGTCAATCTACATTCAACTCGGCCCACTGCCACTCAGTTCAAGTCTGTACCTTCTGCTGACTTTCATTATCCCTTGCAAATCAAACAACTGTCTACTATCCTTGCAATTCAGAAAACTTGGCCCAATCTCCTCCATTGCCTTGTCCCTTTTTTGACCTCCAAGAAAATCCCCTTCTAAACTTTAAAATCAAACAAGTGAACTGCTGAAGAAAAACAAAAGAATTCTCATGTCAACTCACCAGACATAGATTTTCAATACCTTTTTCACTTTGTATACAAGTATGAGGCACATATGAGAAGCTTCTTATATACTTGAGACCTGGAAATTTATAGCATGACTAATTGTATGATTTTACTACATTCCTCACAAAACAATCCTCTGAAACACAACTACATATAGTAAGTCCTTATCATCAAGTTCATTTAGTTTTCTTACCCCCTTTCTTACATTACTCCAGTAGTTTCCTACTGTATCGGTGGAGTATACCTCCATGACTAAGAGAATACCATAAAGAATACCATAAACTTGTCTTCCAAAGACTAACCATTCCTCTCTTAGTGGTCTATATGCCTGTCTCATAACTGAGAACATGACTGTGCAAGACAGTGTTTATGCTTTATACAGCAACTGCTTGGTATGAGATTACAAATTTCAGCTCCTTGGCTGAATTTGAAAAAAAATTTAAGCATCACCATGAGTCTAGAACTTCCTAAGGAAATAGCTTAGGTCTCACTAACATGGCAGTTAGTTTCTTCCTTTGTCTTAAAAGCAACTGAAGCTCCTAGATGCAATTTTGCATTTCAGAGTATGCTTATAGGGAAGGTAATTGAAAACATCTCTCCTATGTACTAGTTAGTCTACAAGCTCATTTTATTTCTCTGAGACAGTTATCACTATGTGGGCCAGGGTGTCCTTCGACTCATGATCTCTGGCTTCTGCCTCATAAATTATAGTATTGCAAGCAGTTAACACCATACCATTCTACTAGTCTTTAATCTTTCAATAACAAGAACTGTCATGGACATCTTTAGCGTATGTTAACTACCATCACTACAATGCAGATGGCCCTAAAGTGGTAAATCTTATTCATTTGGGTAAAGGAGTAAATTGATTAAGATGAATATGAGTGCTGGGCGTTGGTGGAATGCTTTTAATCCCAGCACTTGAGAGGCAGAGGCAGGTGGATCTCTGTGAGCTGAAGGCCAGCCTGGTCTACACAGTGAGTTCCAGGACAGCCAGAGTTACCAGAGAGAAATTCTGTGTAAAAAAAAAAAAAAAAACCTACAAAAAAAGAATATGAGCAAACCATCTCTGATCATATAATAAGAGTAACAGATACTGATCATTGGGCATGACAAAATGGCTCAATAGTAGAGGTGTTTGCCACCAAGGCTGAAGACCTGAGTTCAGTTGGAAATCCCAGATGGTAGTAGGAGAGCATTAACTAATGAAAGCTGTCCAGTGATCTCCACAAGCCAACATTCAGAGTGGTTACTAAGGTTGTACGAGGATATGTGAGCAGAAAGGGATTTTTACTGTATCACAGTGAACTATGAGACTGGTTCTTCTATATAAATTCTAATAACAATGATATAAAATGTAGCTTATACCTAAATAAATCACATTCTTCATAATTTCATCAGTGTTGACAAGTTTCCAGATTACTGGAATTTCAACAAGTGATATCATAAAATTTAGAAAAGAAAATACCTCTTAGTTTCTTTTCTTCTATTTTTCCCCTTATTAATACAGTATCAATTTGTTATCTCTCTGCCAAATTCTGAGCCAACCACTTTCCTCAGACTTCCTTGGAAGGTACAGGGAAAGGAACATACAGGGCAAATGAGACACAGGAGAAAGAACTAAGGGAGGTGGAAGTAGAGCCAGCTGCATCACATGAAAAGGATAAAAAAGGCCAACTTTAGACAAAAAGCCCCATGCTCTGAAAGGGCAAAGCCCAGAATTCCATAAGAAAAGCTATTGCTTCAGAAAAGGATTCTTAGGAAAATAGAGAAGGCTGAATATCTAGTTCACACAGGGAAAAGGCCAAACATATAAGATGGACTCTTGAACCCCCTTTTTTTACGTATTATAAGTAGGGACAAAGTATATGATCAAGAAAATACTTTAAATTGAATTTGTATAAGATTATTTTTCTTAGGAGGCTTACTTTCCCCGTTTTCTCTACAATTCAAAATTGTTATAATTATTACCAGTTAGCAAAAATGTTTACACTTGCTTGTAATAAAACCCAGTATCTTAAAAAAAGGAAAGGAAAAAATCAGTATCTTATTATGGAAAATACATTCTACTCTAAAATAATATTCTTTCCCCACACAATCTTACTATAAAACTATTTTGGAATATATTTCTACATTATATAAAGTGTTTCATCTTTTTGTCTCCTTATTTTCTTCAATTTCCCCATTCCTTCTAATAGAATTGCCACTTTAAAGTCACTTTGTTGTTAACATTATGATAAATAAATAAGGCTTAAATATTTCCATTTATTCATTGAATAATTATATTTGAAATTCAGTGTTTTGCTAGTATGCATGACAATTTCCTAATCTCATGAAGAAAATATCATTTAAATGCAGTGGTCTCTGGAATTCACTCTGTAGACCAGGCTGGCCCCAAACTCAGAGAGATCTGCCTGCCTCTGCCTCCTGAGTGCTGGAATTAAAGGCATGCACCACCACTTCCCAGTCAGCAATTTACATCTTTTAAAGCTATTATTTAACTTCTATTCTATGTCTAAGAAAGGAAGAAAGACAAAAAGGAAATGTAGATAGACAATGATGGCAACTGGAGCTCTATGGTTCAATATGAATACAATTTCAGTAAAGATACTAAGGAGCTCTTTGCAACTTCACAAATTTGAAAATCAAATATACTTGGAAGATACAGGTTCTCATCTTGTTCCTGTTTTTCCTAAGCATAAATGTGAGTAGGTTGTTAAATGTTCTTTTTTCTTGTGTTCACACAACCTTATTCCACTGGCTCCTCACAATCAGACCTGGAGCTTTGGGAACTCTAGCCTTATTTTGTACATTTCACATTGTATATATTGCTCTTAGGGAAACTGGAATATTGGTTTATAATTGTGCTCCATTTGGTCCTGCTTATTCACAGTCTCTCTCTCTCTCTCCCTGTGTGTCTCTCTCTCTCTGTCTCTCTCTCTCTCTCTGTCTCTCTCTCTCTCTCTCTCTCTCTGTCTCTGTGTGTGTGTGTGTGTGTGTGTGTGTATGTTTAATCTTTCCAATATTTGGAATATTATATCTCATCCATGCCAATATTATCTCATTCAAAGTTTGCCATGAATCCTATTTCCTTTAGTAACTCTCCTCTAATCAGTCTCTACTCCTGAGTTCTGGCCTTTTCCTAAATGTCCATTGTAATATTCGTAGAAGTATCAGTCTTATGTTTAGCACTCCTAGGGGCCCACAGAGACTGAAGCCATAGACATGGAACCTGTAGGATCTCCTAAATACTTCACACAGCTGTCTAAATTTGTGTCCCTGAAAAACTTCTACTGGGTGGAGTGGGGGTGTCTCTGACCCTTTTACCTGCCCTTGAGACCCTTTTCCTCCTGCTGGGCTGCCTAGCCCACCCTTGATGTAGGGATTGGTGCCTGGCATCATTCCATCCTGCTATGCCATGCCCTGATTGTGCTTTAACCCTAGGAGGGGATGGTTCTTTTCTGAGGATAAGGAGAGACTTTAATAAAGGGTAAAGGGAGTAGATCTAGGGGAGATAGGAGGAGATGGGGGCAGTAGAAAGAGGGGAGGGGATAACCAGGAGGTATTCTATAAATTGTATGAAGAAAAAAATTAAAAGACACAGCAGGGGAAAAAAGAAGTATCAGTTATAGATGGTTCTGTTTTCTAGCCACAACTTTGACTAAACTTTGGACTCAGACATCTACCATCATTCATTTTTGCAGCTCTTGTCTCTGAATAGTGAATTAAATAACCATGTTGGTAGCTGACTGACTAGGGTCTCACACACCTGGATTTGAAACATGCAGAAAACTGAGGCAGGTGGTTTCCTTTTTCAAATTCAGCATAAACTGCATATTAAGATTCTGTCTCAAAAATAATAAAAATAAAAACTATGATTGGGAGTGAAAGGAAGGAAAAGAATGGAAAAGGAGGAAGAGGAGGCAGTGATTACATCTTCCTCTGCCATTTGTAAGCCATAAACTACCTATTATTAATCTTCTCTCCTTTATTCTACAGTTTTTCTTTATTACTTTCCTACATTAGAAGCTTCAATTTATAATGCAACATTTGTTTAGGAGAACATAATTCTAAAATATTTAAGCATTATTATGTAATTATTTACTGACATACTACTACATGTCCTGCATGACTCTGGTGCCTAGAAATATGAGACTAACAGGGACTTGCTCCCTGGAGCTAAACTAAACCATTCAGTCACTGAGAAGAGCACACCCACAGACACAAGCAACTTACTCTGAGATTGTTATTAAGGGCCCTGTAGGAAAATCCCAAGAAGGAAGAACAGCAGTCCAAATCCCCCAGAGATCCCCTAAATAAATTTATTCTGCACACTGTGGAGCTGGGTTCCTCTTGAGTACCATTCAGTAGTTTTGTCATGGTGAGAACAATTAGGGACTTTAGCAGGGATATTCAAAAACTAAACAGTTAGAGCCACCAGTTTCATTTTTTTTTTACATTTAAATATTCGCCCTTGGCTACATGAAGCTTTGTTTATACAAAATATCTGATACCATTCTAAGTCTTTCTCTTTTTCATTTTTACCATTGTATTTATCTCCCCTGGCTATGACTCTTTGGTAATAAAGTTCATGGTGAGGCTGTAAACATCAAAGTGTTCATAGTCAGTATCATTTCTCCATACAGGAAAATGTTAACAGCTGTCTACCTAGTATGTCTGGAGTGCACTGCAATATCTAACATGAATGAAAATATGATCTGCACATTCCACTCCAAACCTCATAATCTAAAGTGTAGTCCTCTGAAGTCAGCTTTGAGTGAGGAAAAAAAAAACTTATCATATTTTCTGTAAGTGTTATTACACTATAACAGTCCAAAGGAGTGAAGCTTGCCATTATAATCTTTCCATTGCATATTATCCGGGGTTCATATGTCAGATAGCCTAACAAGAAATAAAATATCCCCAGTTGGATACATAACACTAAGTGGTCAACCTTGAAATCATGTGGATACAAATACTAAATGCATTCAGAAGGTCTTATTTATATATTTATGTATACATATGTAACAAAAAGTAATTAAAGAAAAAGATGCCATAACTTTAGGAGCGAGTAAGGTGGAGGGCAAGGAAAGGGCTGGATGGAAAGGATACAGGAAGACAAGGAAAAGGAAATTATATCATATTTTAATTAAAATTTTAAAAATAACATGTTTATATGTGTTTGTGTATGTGGAAGTCTCAGTGCAGTCATTAGAATATGTAAATACACATAATAGAGATAGAAAATTCATAGATGTTGCATAGGTCTATCAACTGTTATTCTTACATTTAGTAACTATGTTATTGTAGGTTAGCAAGCTCCATAAATCTCTTTACTATCTCAAAATTTCTCCATTGTTGCCCATATAAGAAGAGTGTTTCTATTAGTGGAGACATTTAACAAGAGAGTCTATGTCTTTAAAGTAGAATGAGCAACTAAAAAATATTTTGAGAGGGGTTCTTATTAAAGTCCCTTTGAAGAATGCAGGCAGCATGCAATAAGAGACGAGACATATTCTCCTATAGGCCATAGAGAGAAATATTTAGAAAAGTCATTTCTGGGTCACTTTTTGACAAAAATGGAAGAATTCTATATGAGAGCTATTTGCTATATGAGAAGAGATATACAACCACTGGGGAAAGAAAGAACATGTCAGAAATGGCAAGGAGACTCAGCAGTCAGCTATTTTTCCCAACTCTTCCCTTATATGATGTCTACAGACATCAGATAAAGTCAAGAGTACTACAATGTGCATAAATAAAATAAAATTTCAGTTCATATAATACAAGTGGAGCAGTAGGAAAATGTTCACAAGTCAATAAAGTGAGCTAGAGTCCAAAGTATTAGATTTGGTAACATTGTCCCCAACAAAGGGAAAAAAACATTTCCTTACTCTGTAGTAAGAAGACAATATATTATGTCAGGGTATATTGCAATATAAAAGTGTTCAACTGTGGGCTTACACCTTATCAAAAAATCAGAATCATAAATGCTAGGAAGGCCAACAAACTCTAAGATCTCGGAAACTCAATTTCATTTCACTGGCTCACAATCTCCTTATCTAAAATGACATAAGGGAGCATCTTTTACTCATCCACTTTGCACAATTCCATTAGCGTCTTATGACTCTACCTTAGTTACCTCTAGTTTTAATTACTAAAATGAATGTTATTGTTACATCAATGCAATCTTTTTAAAGTTATTATTTTGTGAAACATAATGATTTTATAACTTTTGAAGCATAAGTTTGGAAGTCAGTTGACCAATGGTGGAACTTCATCAGGTTATGTTTTCCAAAGCCCATGTACCCACAAACTTAACTGTGGATGCAAGACTCACAGTAAGAGCTTAGTTTTCCCTTTCAATGTTTTATAAACATGGTTCATGTGCAGATGCAATGTTAGATATTTTGGCTTTCAACACATGGAATTTTGTTTAATGGAGTTTAGAATTTATATACTCTAACCTTTGTACACAGATAAAAATGCATTTTGCAGATATTTATGCACTCAGTTATACACACACAAATTCATTTTTAAATTACTCATTGTTACACATTTTCTTTATCAAGTGATACTGAAACTAAAACAGTCTAAGTGGATTTCCAACATTTTTTTTTAAATTAACATTTTTATTTCATTCAATTTTATGTCTACAGATCGTTTGCCTACATATATGTCTGTGCAGCATGTATGTACCTGGTGCCTGGAAAAGAAGGCATCAGAAGCCTTGGAATTGGAGTTACCATTATGTGTCACTATGTAATGCTGAGAACTGAATCCAGGTACTCTGGAAGAGCAGCCAGTGTTCTTAACTGCCCCCAAGTTAGCATTTTTTTTCCTATAAATTGACTTATTAGTTTGTGATGATCACTCTAATAACATAATGGTTATTTCATGTAAATACTGATAAGATAAGAATGTATCAATTAACTACCTTTACCAGTCCAGGAGAAGGTGAATGTCTATGAAGAGTTTTGTAATTTTTCGTATATTGATTTATTATAATTATAATTCATGTGAACTATACAACACATAGTTAACACTCTTATTGAAAAAGTGAAAGCCTATGATCTATTTTCAGTTTTTCAGTGAATTCACATTCCACACACTACAACCTGACTCAGTATTATACTAATTTTAGGTACGAACAAAATTATTCATTTAAAATTATTTACCATTGTGTTTGTGTATGTGTGTGTGTGTGTGTGTGTGTGTGTGTGTGTGTGCCTTTTCAATACTTTGCCAGGAAAAATGATCCTTTTAATGTAAAATGAAAATAAAAAATAAATTTTTAGAAGTAAAATACTCAAGAGCTTTTCTCCCTCCTTTTACTTCATCCACAGCTCACTGCTTGGCAATTTCAGATTATGTGATGGGAAGGCACTACTAAACCACTCAGTCATCCGTTTTCCATAGCTACAAGCTTTAGGAATCTTAGGGTTTTGGCACTTGGATAATGTTTCTGCACAGCAGAACCAAAAAAAAAAATGCATGCTGAGAATTTATCATTGTGAGCCAGTGACCAGGGTAAGCAACAAGGGATATGTCCATGGAGCCACGTGGTTGGTCTGTAATGGTATGCTATGCACATTGTAAGACACTCCATGGTGGCATTCTCTGGGTGAAAATTAAAAGCATATTTGTAAGGTGATTTACTGAATTTGTCAAATAAGTAAGCTTATTTACATTACTATGATATTCCTTAGAAAATCTACTAGATCATAACTAAAGTATTTCCATGACACAGATATACATTTTAAAATATAAAAGTAGCAAGAAAATACTTGCTACTTATTGGAATCAACAGAATAGGATAAATATACATGACAAAATTCATCCAAAACAAAGAAATATTGAATATCTGTATCATAAAATGCAAAAGACTTGGAATTAAGAGGAGTTTATATTTTAACACACGAGTTATTCAAGCTCATAAACATTAATTTATTTTTTACAGGATTAATTTTACAGCTTCCAATTCTATCCTAAATAATACATAAAACCTTACTTCTTAGCCTACTTAGTCATCCACATAAACCAGATACAGAAACTCAGATAATGAAATAGATCCTTCTCCACGCATGTGAATAAGTTTATGTTAAAATGCAAGCATTAAAAGAAATGCAGCTTTAGCAGTGACACATGAGAGATTGCCTCCCCCTAAAGAACATTAGTAATTATTGCAACCAGAAAATTACAAACAGTACTGGTGTCTTTCTTTCTCATTTTCTCTCTTTCTCTGGATACTCAAGTCCACATACTTTGGTAAATAAAATGATCCTTGATAGTAGCTTTGTGGTCAATTGACCCAATTTAAGTGGTAACATCGTGTTTGTTTGTAAGCATTTGTTTGTGTATTCTTCCAACCAGAAAAAGATCCTAAGTACTCGGGGGCTTAATGCTATCTCGGGGAAAACTAGCTCCTTAAAGTATCCACACAAAATACTTTTGAATATGATTCAAAAGTAACTATACTTTATTACTTAAGACAACATATTCCCATATGTGTAGCCCTGAAAAACAAAACTGAGTGGTAAATGAAATCTTGCATCCAAAGCTTTTTGTCTATGCTGTTTAATCATCGAGTAATATTGCCTGCCAGCTAACTGTAATAGATAATAGAAATTGTCTATAAAGGTTTACAACTAGGACATGAAAATTTATTCTGAAAAATTCATATGATAGGGGAATCCTGACTAATATTTCCATATGTCTCTAATGTAGACCATAGTGCTAAGCATTTAGACACACACTGTTTCCTTTTTACAGAGAGACATGTAACTATTATAATTTTGTATGGCTCTCTGAACTCTTGCAGATCAAATGTAGTGTTAGAGGTTACAAGTGTCCTAAGCAACAGACCACAAAATATAAGTCAAGGAACCTGAGTCATCTCAGCATTCTACATAACCTAGATAGAGAACTGGATTCCATCTTCTTTGAGATTTCGGATATGACTAATGAAAATTGGATTAGAATTTAACAGAAAAAATGCTTACATGACCTTATCTATAGCTGCTCAAATAGTGAAATTATAATTATGCTTCATAACTTCAGCATTACCAGGAAAGTTGCTACTTTGAAATTTTACTAATCAATACTTCTTTATATGCCACAAATTATAAAATAACCTTCTGTATGAAAACATGGGATTTCTCAAATATCAAGATCATACCCATTGTAATACTAAGTATATACAAAACCTTTCAATGAATATACAACAGTCTACAAGATTCAAAAATATAAATCTTCATTTTCAAAGTTTGGTTTCAGAAAATGCTTTATGTATCAATGTTTAAAACAGCACTGATTTTTTCACATACACTACAATAAAAATGTCATTTAAATTTTCTCTGTTTGTGGGAGTATTAAGATTATTTTGTTGGCTAAATCTCCTGATTTTACTGAAGTAATTTACCAGGAAAAAATCAGTAGCTTACATATTCATACCATAAATGGTAGTTCTTTTTTCCCAAACATCTTCTAATAGAAGTACACGACATTAGCTAAAAAACTGAAGCAAAATAGAAAAATAGACATTATATTTTACACCACTCACTGATTTCATGTTTAAATGCTTTCCTATTAAGTAAAGCTGTTTCTTATTGATTTATAGGCTACTTAAGACAAATGCTATTAAGTGCCTTCATTACATAATCTTTCTAAAGAAAGTAACAGGTTATAAGTAGCCATTAGAATGTCTGAAAGTATCTGTCCTGATATGAGTATATGTAGTCTTTATTCAAATGGTAGCAATTACATGTGTGCACTGGTTTCACTCTCTGTGTCTTTTAAAATAGACTTTGTTTCTATCTTTATTTATTTCCACCCTCTACTAGGATTAGAAAACCTCCAGAAGATACCCTGTTGGATAACATGTGTGTGGTGTAAGCCAGAAAACAACTGAGGAAGTCATTTATATAATGTGAAAATTGAGGATATACGGAAAGAATTCATTGCAGGCTGTATTTCTGTGCGTAGTTGGAGACTAACAGCCTGGAAGCAGCTGTAGTGTTACCCTGACTCCTGAAGGAAGGAATCAGGCGTTAACTTCACATTCAATTTCCTACACAATATGAACACCAAACCTCCAAATTCACTGGCACAGTATATCAATGTTTGGGCATGTCCTGCAGAAATGAGAAAGTCACCTCAAATATCAGACCTCAAAATTTCATTCCAAAATCCCACCATCTGATTCGAAGGGACCAAATCTTTTCAAAGTTACTTAGGGAGCCTCTATATCCTGACTCCATAGGACTTCACAAAAATGAAATGCAAGAAATCAAACAAAATAAGAAAGAATCATCTCAGCACTCCAACAGAAAGTCTTTTTTACCTATCTTTGCAAAATAAATGCAAAGGAAAATTGAACTAGGGCTACTACTAGATAAGACTCAAATGGCCAGGGTTAGAATGTCAGCAGCTTGCTTTCTCTCTCTTTCTCCTCCCCTTCTCTCTATGTGTGTGTGAATGTATGTGTGTGTGTGTGTGTGTGTGTGTGTGTGTGTGTGTGTGTGTGTGTGTGATCTAATGGTCTATTGGAGTGGGGGGGCAAATCCTAAAACAGTGGAAGGCCTAAGAAGCTGATGTGCATCTGCTTCAAAAAAAAAAAAAAAAAAGCACAGCTCCAAATAAAGCATGAAGGAAAATGACATTTTATTCTGCAGTGTTCCCTCCTCTGTACAGTGAGCACAGTGCATTTATCTCATCTCATGGTGAAAGTCTCAAGCGACTGCAACATATCTTTTAAGGCATTCATTAAGTAAAACTTAAAAATAGATTGTTCTTGATTTCTAGGATTTGTTTTAACAATGAATTCAAAACCATTGTGGATTACTGTTTTTTAATTTAACAAGATGTTGTTACCTTTAAAGATTTTTACTTCTCTTTTTCCCTGAGGGTTAAAATGGCCCAGAAAGAGGTTGTCATGGCAAAGATAAAGGTAAGAAGCACTCATTTCTGACACACAGTGGAAGCAATCATCTTTTTTTTATGAGGGAACCACCAGACTGAAATCTGCATCAAGCTCTACCAGGGAAAATGCAAGAGGGGACACTAAATGGTCATTCCCTTCTATCTCTCTCAGTCATTTCAGTGGATTAACTTTCCACTCAGTTGAGGTCACATATTTCAACCATTGGGAAAAGAACTATGACCTTCTCTGGAATCATCAGCCCCAAAGACTCAATGGGGCACTTGTGAAACATTGCAGACACATTTAGACTCTCCACGGGTGTGGCTAAAATTGCTCCCATCCAGTCCTAAAGCTTATATGATCTGCTAGCCCTCAGAAACTCACTATGAGAAAACTCATGTTAAATTCGCCACAGAGATCAAGGTTTACAGGACCCTTGGAGGTAATCTCTGTCTGCCCTCCTCCTCTGATAGCTGTTAGAAGCCTTCAAAAGTTAACAGGGTGATGGAGGCTTTATCTATACAATCATTCCATCTCACTATCGTTGACTGAAGCTCACTGATGTAATGAAGTTACATAATCACCGATTATGCACGACTTCCATCCATCTTCCTACATATCCACATATCTTCTCCCCTCCCTTTCAGATCAATCTACCAGGTGAGATTTATAACACATGCAAATGCTTCATTCTCTCATCATAGGTACTGAATATGGGACTTTAGCATTGCAGTACAGTGCACTGAACCACGTCATCAATATTGATTTTTTTTATCCCATTTCCCAGGCAGAATATGCTTAAGAATTCTTAGTGCTCTAGTCTCTAACTTTTTAGCAAATGGGTAAAATAACAGATAGAACACATCTTCAACTTAAGGTTAAGAGAGGCGTGTGATTGACTGCATTTCACAGACTGGCTGCATTGCAATAAAAGGATCATCTCCACTTCCAGACCTTTGACACCCCTGCACGTGGGTCGTAGCTTCAGCTATTTAGGGTATTGGGTAAATAATTATATTACTGGGCAGTCGAACTTAGCAGAGAATGCACAATAGTGATATTTAAGATAATATTGCTCTATTCCTCTCTATTTTACTCATCGATTTCAGTCTTTTCTTTTTTCACTCTAAACGATAATCCACTAGATAGAAAAGTAATCACGGCACTTAATAATGTCCAATAACCACAACCTTGAGAACAATTAACAATGATTATCACCTTAAAGTTTAGGAACTTGACAAGTGGGATATCCCTGGTCCCATTGCGGCTGGGAAATGCAGCAGAATGCTGCACTGAGTTGAAAACATATTTCTTTTAAAGAATAAAGAGTAGCTCAATTCATTTGAAATGGGTTCTTCAGTAAGTGCTCCTTTTACCACTGCTATCTCTCTAGAACGCAGGAACCACAAATATTGCATCCAAACAAAGAGTGTCTATCCAGAATTAATCCATGACTCTCTTCCACACCAAAATAATTGGGTAGAGAGTGGTTCTTTGATTTATTTCCACTTTATACTCAGAATGCAGGCACACACACACACACACACACACACACACACACCAACACACCCAACTGCAGTTATTCCATTCAGTGCCAATAACGGCCACATTACAGCCATCAATGCGATGCAGCAATCATCCAAGTCACCCATTCTCATTACAAACGCCCAAGTTTGCTCATGCCACTGATGGGTCTACATATAAAAAATGACCTTACCCACAACAGTCTTCGAATTTATTCTCCTCTGGATATCAGTTGATAAGGTAATTGCTGGTCATCACAATGCGTATTCAGAAAAATCCACGTTTTACTCCTGTGTTCTTTTTCTTGTTCTTGCTAGCAATTAATATCGTGAACAAGATACCCATTCACAAATGCCAAGTTCACCATAAAAGCAGATAATTCCATACAGATCTTCCCTACAAGACTGTCTCCAGTTAGTTCTCAAAGTGCCCGATTGTTTAGTGACGATACAATCCAGGTGCAGAGCTGGGAACGAGGAAAAAAAAAAAAAGACTAGGAGAAAAAAAGAGGCAGAATAAAAGAGAGAGACTGAAGGAGGAGAGATCAGAAAAAGAGGGAGAATTTTTAAAAATGTGTTTTTTTGTTGTTTTTGTTTTTTTAAGAAGGAAGGAAAACGGACGATAAGTGAAGAAGTCTGAGCTCTGTGACAAGAATCAGAGTCTTGCTTGCAAATCTTCTGGATACATGTATCCTTTCAAATCTTCCTGGTCCCCAAGTAAAATTTCCAGATCCGGGATGCAGCCATAAGAAAGAATCCTATGTGTATTTCACAAGTATCCCGCAATAACAGATCCGATGGGGTTTTCCTTGTACAGTACTGCTATGTGAAAGCACACAACCCCTGCTGTTTGGGAAGGTGTCTCCTGGGTCCTAGCTCTCTTCAGCAGACCCCAAAAATGATTTTTCAAAAGAGAGTGGGTGGGGGGAAGCAGCTTTGCGTTTATCTTGAATGATGCTAATCCCAAGCGAAAACGGCAAGCAAACCACGAACAGCACGAGATCTTGATTAATAGCCAGAATCCACTCAAAATATCCCAGGGAAGAGGGAGCGAAAACAAGAAAGAGAAACTGCAATGCATAAATGATTCCAGTGTTTCTACAAGATCGGTTCATTTGATTGAATGCATTCTCTGGTTTGCTGCAAGTCATAAAGAGGATAGTATTACTGCCACCCAATGGATATTTTTGTACTAGCCAATCCACAGACAGCCAAAGCTTTGCGAGTTTTAGTTTTCAGAAGACCCAAGGAGAAAGGACAGTAGCCTGGGAATCTTTCGGAAAGGACCCTGGAAGGAATAATGGGAATCTGTCCTTTCAGGCAAAAGTAGCCTAGCCAATTGGAAGTTTACCCAGGCTTGCATTAGCCACCTTAGAATTATGGCTACGTTTTTCTAGGCTGCTGAAAAGTATGCCCCAGACTGACACACTCAAAATAACCTCCTTTCGTCTTTTCTCTTTGAAGCAGATTTATCATAGCATGGGATCTCTCTCTCTCTCTCTCTCTCTCTCTCTCTCTCTCTCTCTCTCTCTCTCTCTCTCTCTCTCTCTCTCTCTCCCTTTCCACCTCCTCTCTCTTCCCCTTTAAAAAAGATCTGGGGTGGGAGGTGGCAGGACAACATAGCTCTCAGTGTCTCAGGTGGCAAGGTGATAATTGTTCCTAAAGGGCAGTTTTGCACATTGCTTTGCTCTGTATTGGTATGTAAACTGGAAGTCCTCCAGGCAGTTACCCTCCCAGCAGGAGCTCCGTCACTTTGAGGAAGAGCAAAATCTTCCCAGAGAGAATGGGCTTTGGGAAAAGAATGTTTTGTGGTGGGCTTCCCTTGAGGAGAGGGGGCGGGGATGGAGTAGGAGAATGGAGTAGGCTAGAGTAGGAGGGGATGGGAAGAGAAACTGTCAGGACAGGATTGAAGAGGATCCTCTACCCAAGCAGTAAAGATTCCCGTACATCATGAGAGTTCACTGCAGTTTTCTGAAACGACTTGTGCTTAAGGATGAAGGACAAAAGTTGGTACTTGTAGATAAATAAGGTAGTTACTTACTTTAAAGTTCCTTGTCTTTTTACCTTGAGATGTTATGAAACTCTTAATTCTATGATTCTCAGACTTTAATGTATGCACTTTCATTCTGTAGCTGTATCGTGAGGCCTGAGAGCCTGAGTCTCTAATAAGCTGGTCCGTGGACTATAGTAGTGCTGTTGGACTACATGCTGCACTTAGAGTAGCAAGACCCTGGGGAAGTGCGCATATTTACACTGCAGTAGCAGTGTTAGGTTCTGACAGTGGAGTAAACAGTGAAAGAGGACAGATAAATACTTTTCTGTAACCATCCCTCCCACTCCCTAAACTTCAACTTTTCACACACACCCCCAACAGTGCCAACTCGGGAAACCTTAACTTGGTGAACAAGGTTTTCCTAGAGCTTCTTTAACTGGGCTACTTCACAGCATACACCAAAGGTAGAAAAAATAAAGAGGCAAAAAATATAGAAAAATAAATACCTTGAGAACTATATCTTCATGTAATTTAGGGAATGAAGTAAATTGGAGGTACATTAAACACATGAAAAAATTAAATGAAATGGAGGTGTAAATTGGAAGCTAGACTAAGACAGAGCACAGGTTAGGATGAATGAGTGCTGGGAGACAAAAAGGGGATGTAAGTTATATTTTGATTAACTGTCAGTTAAATTCAAGTCATAAACCAAGGTGTGAGAAGGTATGTTCAATCGCTACTGCATTTTCAATACTTACATATTTTTCTGAAGGGATTTATCATAGGTTCACTTGTGGTGTGCATGTGGCTCTCTTCTCACTGTATCCTCCCCACATGCTACAATTTGGAAAAATCTAAAGGCCAGATACCAAGAGAGAATTCTACCAATCCCTCCTAGTGAATGATCCATTTTACTATACCTGGTTTTGCAATTCTTTTGCTGACCCACTTAAGTAAAAAAAAAAAAAAAAAATCAAAACAAAAACTAGACTTCCAATGTACTGGAGGGAATAACACACTTAGTTGCTTCAACAAAGTTTATTAAGTAAATGTTTTGAACCATAGTCTCTGATCATAGCTAAAATTCTACTCCTAATTTGGCCTAATTATCCATAGAAATCACTAATCTCTTTTGATCTCAGATTTTTTTTTTTTGTCTGTAAAATGGTAGCTAAAATGAACCTGTTGCCAACGTGTGGTCTAGGTCCTTATGTGGGAAAATCCAAGTCCTGTACTTGTAATGTTTCTACAAGGCAGATTGTTACCTACACAAATAGAGTACCACTTGAAATATTACCTTGACATGGGTTACAGAGAGCATCCGGAAGCTTGGACAAGTGCCTTAAAGACACAGGTGAATGTTGGACCATTTCAATCCTATTGAAAACGATTATTTTAAAATCTTTCTTTTCAGATCAAGAAAGGGAAGTGTTTGTTTGAATCTGAGGTGAAGCATTGTCTATTCCTGGATCTTACAGAGCCAACTGTGGGCCTCACTGTTTGTTGCCATGGGATCCTCTTTGTGCGAACTGTCTTGAACTGTGTGGGAACATTTTCCTCTTGCCTCCCTTCAGTTCTCTCTCTAACTCTTCTGAAGATATGTGTCAGAACAAAATGTAGCTGCATTATTGCCAATTAAGACTAACAGCAGCTGCAAGGTGCATCTAATTAAGGAATGTAATTACTTCACTGAATTCTTATTTGCAGATGTTTGAAACATTAAACAATATATTGTGATTTTATTTTAAAATCTTGAGAAGACTGACCTCTCTCCATGTGGGGGGTGAAACAAACCCTGGATCCATGATGGGTGGTAAAAAGAAGACTTTAAGGTGTGGTATAACATGTCTGAAATTTCAGCATTCAGGAAGCTGAGTCAAGAGGATGCAAATACCAAAGTAGCTTGAGCTACACACTGATGTCAAGGCTACTAGGTAACATAGTACGATATTCCTTTTAAAAAGTGCTTTGACATGAAAATTATGTACCCTGACACACTGCAAATATGTGATGATATATTCAGAAGGTGATAATAGTACACAAAATCATAAACTTTTTTTTTACCAAAGGAAATCTGAAAATGCTGAAAAAGTAATTCACTGAGTAGAGTCCTTGCATATTGCATAGTTCTCAAATATTTTTGTCTTGCCAGTAACAGGATAGTTAACAGTAAGTTTGCTGTTGCAGTATGGGGATTGTAGGCTATGCAAAGCATTATGGGTTTTGTAGTAAAAACCGGCTGCAGATTAATCCATGCTTGTAGCATTTCTCAGTGGATGAAACTGCTCTTCTATTCTCTGAAAATAAGGAAAAAGAGCTTTAAGATATTTTATAACAGATTAATAAAACAAAGTTTCATATTACTAGAAGTATGAGATTAGAATTTAAGTACAATAGCATTGTGACTGAGGAGAATACTATATGATCTACAATCTCAGCCCAAAAATAAACTGAGTGAGCTTCTTCTTAATATTCATATATTATAGGTGAGGTTTAAAAAAATCATATTCATTGTTTTAGTGGAAATAAGAGAGAAATGTTAAACTTATTGTCTATGGGAGAAAATAGTGAACAATGATAAAGAATTCAAATTTGCCTTGATTCTACCAATAGGTATATTGGTTTTTTAAGTTTAATTCCCCACTCTTTACATCATGCCTCAATGATGTGGGGAAAAGTTTTATTCAGCCCTTTATAGTTTTATTATATAAAATCACTCTGAATATTCAGAGTAGCTCCTCAAAACTAGAAATTTCTTTGGAGTGGGTTATTTCATTCAGTTAACATTTAATTAATTATGGTAATTTAAAAATTAAGTTATAATTCTACTCCTTTTTGTATATAGGTGATTCTACATAAATAAACACATAGTTTGCAGAGGTTTTGATTTAACTCTGTGGTATTTTATTTCAAAGTTCCATAAGCTTTTTCTTTATGACAGCAATTCACAGCCTAACTCCCTAGTAATGCTGGATGAAATTAGCCCCCCTTTTCTCATGAAGACTAAAATATATCTCTTCAAAGCCCGTGAAAGTCACCATTATCATGCAAAGTTACTTAGGAGGTATTTTATATGTGAGGTTGCTTCCGTTTTTCTTTTGCTCCTTAAAGAGGCCTCCATGCACAAAAAAGGTGGCTGTAAAGCAAACTATTATTACAGATGTGAATAAGCGCACAATTAAGTGCTCGTCATTTTCAGGCCTTTGCCAGCAACATTCATTTGAACCCACCACCACATATTCTCAAATGAAGTACAGACAAAGGCTTGAGCATTTCAGCAAAATTCACCATAAACTTAGGAAATAATAAAGAATGCTATGAAAAAGCAAATAGCAACAGGAAAGAAAAATGCCATGGCTGCCTTTCCTTCAAATTTCTAAGTTTTGAATCATAAAAATACACAAATATATATCTTCATGAATGCAGTTTACATTATTGTTCATACTGTGAATATTTCTTTTATGGTCATAAAAATAAAAGCAATGCCCCAAATGAAACACTATGTACATAAGCGATGCAAATGCATCCCCGGTGGAAAGCTGGCTGGCTGCTGGTGGGAGGGTATATTTATACAGTGCCTTTCATTTGGAAGGTTCCCAAAATGATTTGCAAACTGTATATAGAGGAATTGCTCACCATGGAAATTCACCCACTTCCAGGAGAGAATGCAGAAGTCATTCCATGCTAACAACCAGCTTAAATAAAACACAGAACAGGATTTCAGGTGGGTAATAGTCGATTCTAGAAATGTACACTGAATACCCACTGTGTGCTGGATACTGCTTAAGATTTGAAGAGTATCTTTTTTTCAGTGTATCTAGTCAGGTACCCGAAATCTTACATGTCACTACAATTTGACTAGAACTTCAAAATTAAAAGCTGTATTTCCTGGTAAATTTCTGATCTCTGCAAATAGTTCTACTGAAATAGAATACTTCTTACTTTTGTGTTTATTTTTATCTCAATTCGTCCTATCCAGGACACATGACTTATGGCAATACTTTCCATTTTCGTCTTAAATACACACACACACACACACACACACACACACACACACACACGCACACACACGCACACAAAGAAAGACAAGAAAAAAGAAAAGAAAAAAAAAGGAAAAATTCTGATAAGCAGAAAAAATGGTCCTAACACTTCCTAGGTTGAATGATTTAGAAGGTGGTTGGGAAGAATTACTCTCTATGAGGTTGGGAAAATTCAATAAAAAGGTATCTATCAGTGTAATTATATGGAAAATGGCTTCTTCTGATATGATGCAGGGCACCTCATGGTAATTAAGGCATATAAAGCAGTTTGAGGAAGGAAAAAGAACAATGTGAACTAGTGTTTCAGAGCATAAAATACAGAATCAAATTTCAGTGTCTCCTAAATTAATCAGATGATGATTAATATTTTTCAGCACACACTGCTGAAGTTCAGCCCAAACTCACTTCCAGCTCTGTGTGGTCACAACAACCATCCCCTTCTTTAAGATTTGCTTCTAAAGGCCAGCATCTGAGCCCCCTTTAATAACTATACCTAGACTAGTGACTAACTGTAACCATGTCTCTGTTTACTATAGCTCAGAAAACCCTGTGGTGTATACTCCAAGATCTCCAATGGGAACAAGCTGAGACTGGACCAGTGCTTGTAGTCACATGCTTGTTTGATCCTAAGACATGGAGTAAAAAGCAATAATCATAGATTTTATTTCTAGCTTACAGACATTTAACTTGCATAACGAAAGGTGACAGTAATATGTGTCCTTTTAGCCATTTGCCCATCTATTACATTATTTTAAGTGAATTGCTAGTGGTTGCAGCTCAAGGGATGGGAAAGCACAGTCTTTTTTCTTAAGTAGTCATATCTAACTTGACACATATGCAATATATGTGTGATATCATGTGGTAAATACTGTAAAAGAAGGTATGAGTATAGTGACCTTGAAGCAGAAGCGGAATTAAAATATCAAAATGATTGAAGACCAAAAACAAACTGTAGCACCTGAACAGGCCAATTTTCTGGTACCTAGAAGGGCATCACATTAGTTCTGGTAGTAGAATTCACAAGTATTTAAAATCATAGAATCTACTTTGAAGGCAGCTCTAGAGACAAGCTTGAGTAATCTTTTTATTTTATTTTATTTTTTTATTTTGACAGAGGAAATTGAGTGTCACTCGACCAAATGACATAGTTATTTAAGCTTACATAGCTAGAAAGTGGTAAGAGGTCTCTCCTAACAAGGCTCAGACATATTGCTTGTCAACCTTTTCTTTTCAAAGATAAGTTTTGGACATAACCAAGAGACTAGATGCAACAAGATCTGGTATTAATCCCAGCATATGACTATGACTATCTGACCTTGAGAAAATTTCTTGCTTTCTCTGAGTGTCAGTATCTTTCTGTAAAAACTGAAGTTAATAGTCCAACCTTCTTTGGAGAATATTGTAATACATATACCCATTAGAGGGCCTACAGCATGGAGTCTGTTTGCCTCATGATGGGTTTTAAGTTTTGTTTTCATTTTTTCTTTCTCTACTAGAAGCGGTAATCTAGAATGGTGTAAATGTAGTTGTAGTAAGCTAAAAAATTGAAGAGAAACAGACTACCAGGAAAGATAGACCTTACTTAAGAAGTTGTTGGGGGAGAAAAAAAAAGAAAAAATATCCAGGCAGTGGTGGTGCATACCTTTAATCCCGGTGCTCAGGAGGTAGAGGCAAGCAGATCTCTATGAGTTCAAGGCGACCTTGGTCTCTAGAGTTCCAGGATAGCAAGAGCTAGAACAGAGAAACTCTTTCTCAAAAACCAAACAAATAAACAAATAAACAAAAAGAAGTTGTTGGGGGTATTTCTTAAGACTTTTCCTGGTCACAGCTTATGCAAATTAATATGAGATCATTTCAGGACAAGTCTGACTTTCCACATTAAACACAAGTCAAGTAGGGTTATCAGATTTGTAACAATAATGATGAACATAACTGAAATGTATATTTACAGAATAAAAAGTTTATTCTACTTATGGCACAGAAGAGAATAGTCACATGGGAAATGAACAAATGAATAGGTAAGTGACTTCCTGATACATGAAAGTGATACAAATTTAAAGCATAACCTTATATAATGATATAGTCTCTAGAATATTTAAATCTAAATCATGGACAATAGGAAGTGTGAGTGAAGTCTTGAAACAACTGGAGATCAAGCAACTGAAAATTAACAACCTTGAGAGACTTAGCAGATCACATGAAATCTAAACATTCACATATACAAAATCAGTAATACATAAATATATATCCAAAACATATACATGTGTGTGTCAAGCAAAAGCCTCGACAAGAAAATTCAGAGCAGATTATTCAACAAAGTTCAAAGTTAGAAATTACCTAGAAGGCTACCATCATTTGAATGGATATTTAAATTATAGTCTATTGTTACTATAGGTTTCCAAGTAACAATCTATAGTTATTTTAAACAACATTGGTTCACACAGGCAATGTTTAGCAAAATAAACCAGATACAGAAGACTGTATACTATGTGACTGCATCTGTGGAACTGGCAAAACTAATCCAATCTACACTGCAAAACTAGAGTAAAGTTGATAACTATCCTTGAAAGAAATTCTGACTGGAAAGAAGCATAAGAGGAACATCAAGAACACTAGATAATTTGGAGTTTTTCTTATCAAGTTAGTTGTTATTTAGGTATATTGACAATGTAGGAATTCATTAAACTATATGAGGTTATAATGTGTACATGTCTGTATCCATTTCATATGTCGATAAAATATTTTAATAAAACACAAGTTTATAAAGCTGGGGAGGTGACTCAATAAAGACACCTGATTGTAAGCTTGATAACCTGAGTTTGATGCTCAGAACCAACATGGTGAAGGAGAATATCAATTCTCACCAATTGTCTCCTGTCACCTACACATTGCATCATTATACAGCCCTTTCCAAACAGATAAATGAGTGTAATACAAAGAAATTTGTTTTAATACATGAAAATATGTGTAAATACCACATCAATGATGTACTATTTAAAAGTACTCTTAATAAATTGCACTGTATAAGATTAAGTGCATGTCATTATGTTAAAATGTTGGGTGAAATGTGCCCATGAAAGGGACATAAGAAGCAAATATTGATTAATGTTAAATTTTCTTTTCAGCAACTAAGTAAATGGTTCCACTGGTAAAGTTCTTGCCACACAAATCATGTACCTGAGTTCAGATTCCTTTCACCCACATGAAATCCAGGTACAGGAGCATGTTTCTGTAACACAGCACTGAGTTGGAGGGTGCAAACAGGTAGATTTACAGAGTTTATTTACCAGTCAGCCTAGCTAAATTGATGAGCTGAAGGTTCAGGGATAGACCTCATAACAAAAAATAAGGTAGAGGATGATCAAGGAGATACATGACTTTAACCTCTGTCTTCCACATATACGCACACATACACACATAAACAGACACAAGCACATACCCACACACACATATAGACATCACAGACTCACATCCAAAAATAAAGAACATACATTTTTAAGAAATAACTATGATTTTCTTTATGAAAAAATAATCAACTTTATATAATTCAACATAGAAAATGAATATAATAATTAAGATTTTTTAAAATGTTGATGAGACCTATATTCAGTTCTTTTAAGAAATGACCCTAGCTGACATTTATTCAGAACTTATGCATCAGGTATCTTTGAAAAGTACCTTAATGTGCTAATTCATTTGTTCTTGAAAAAGATGACAAATTTAGTGATGAGAAAAGCAAGATTTCTCAATGTCTTCCAGTGGTAAAGTTGGAAATAGCAGTGTCTCTAAATTATTAGCTTTATTTGTTTTTTTAAACATTTAATTTTGTCTTCCATGTTACATTTAGCTAACACCATAAATTTTATATGACTTCCATGTTGTTTTTTACTGCCTTGCAATTGCAAACATATCAAACTGTACAAGAAAGAGTAAGAAGAGTTCAATACAATCTCTACTGCTGTGTTTCCCTAGCAGAATCTGTGACTCTTGATTCTGTGTACATATTTGCTCTGCTTGGCCTTTCACTTACAGAAAATCTATGAATCATTATGTTTCTGTTGAAGGCTTAAACATACAATGAAAAGTATATCTTCAAGGGCAAAATAAGACTATTTCAACTTTGTAGATATATAAGAAATAGTACGATGATGACTTTGTTAACGTTGTACAAATACAAGTATGACATTCAGGATGAATTTTTATAGTCGGTCATACAGGATACCATAAGGAAACAGCTATACTCAATTACTGTACATGTGTTTACCTTATGCTTCAGAGCCATTACAATACGCTAAGATGATATTATAGTATAATGAGTGTTGAGTACTACAAGATATTTATAGCGTCTCACAATATAGATGATAACTTCTTAAAATCTGAATATTACCAAATGTTTCCTACAACAGGAGTGATAAAATACAGAAAAATTCATCAAGTGCCTAAATTTCCTCAGTAAGCACTATAACCTACCACATTTCCCAGACCTTTTATATCTAGTTGGGTTCACAGTGAATTGTGGACAGATGTGCTAACTTTTGCAGACCTCATTCCTAACCCCCCTAGGAAATTCTCCTGTCTTTATTCTGTTTGTTTTTTATGCATATTGGATGCCTAGAGGAAAGGGTTGAAAGATGGTGAATTGTGTGGTGGAAGGATTGTAATTCTTAAATCATTGGTAAGAGGAGTAATGTGTAGCCAGGAGCAACAGCCTTGGACTTTGTGTAAAAACAAAAAACAAAAAACAAAAAACTTTCATTATACTAAGCCACATAGAATTTCAGTTTCTTGGGTAGCACCGCAGAGCTTAGACAATGGTGATTTATAACTTGTACTCATAACCTGTCAAAGAGAAAACATTTTTTCTTTTCTGTTTCTTTATGTGTTTCAGGTGAATGAAATTATTTCAGTCATGTTTCTTTGTTAATTAACAACACACATACTAATTTCATTTATGAAATTCTTTTGCTATTTATATGAGGGTTATAAATGCTTGAGGAAGCACCAACCAAAATGAATGCAAGCATCTCGATAGTTATATCAAACATATGGTATGGTCCTTATGTCAACCTATCCATCTGCTTCTCTTCACCTAAAGAAATCATCTTCCTGAATCCCACATGCATTTTTACTTTGCTTTCTTTTTAAGATACTTTTTGTTGCATTTATAGGTATTCCTATAAAGGATATACATTTTCAACTTCAAATGTTTTAACTTCATAACATAGCATCAGTTCCAGTTCTGGGGAAAATGCAGGAAATATATTTTATTCCTTCTCTCCTTTGAACATAACTTTAGAACCTGGACAGAATGGAGGAAACAAGTATTTTAGAAGACTGAAAAGGAAATTGCAGAAAGCAGATCATAAATGAATGCTGGAATTTGGAGTAGCATCGAGTTTACTCTGAATTTAACATTTTTTGGTTTTATAATTTAAAAATCAGTACAAGCAAAACCTGGAAATCACAACAAAAGGCCAGATCTATAGTGCTCCAAGTGTTATCTTCCTCTGGCTTAGTGGACTAAGAAAAAGTTCTCTCCCTCTCCCTCTCCCTCTCCCTCTCCCTCTCCCTCTCCCTCTCCCTCTCCCTCTCCCTCTCCCTCTCCCTCTCCCTCTCCCTCTCTCTCTCCATTTGTTTCATTTGTGTGTGTGATGTATGGTGCATGCACATGAGTATGTGGATCCCCCTTATGTATTTAAAGGCCAGAGCAGGATGCCATGTGTTTCTCTCTGTTGCTTTCTGCTTTATTTATTCGTTTATTGCCTTGAGGTTGAACTTTTCAACAAATGGAAAATTCACCCTTTTAACTAAACTGGCTAGAGCTCTTGTTTTCCCTCTCTACCCTTCGATGTTGTGGTTTTGCCCAGGTTTGTATGTGGTTGTAGGAGATACAAACTTAGGTCCTCTATACTCTTATGCAGTGAGCCAATTCTCCAGTCCTCAAAAAAGGAACTCTTAATGGTCAGGAGGAAGTGCAAAGATAAATCCCTAATTTAACTTATCTGATTCTTCATTGTCTTCTGCCTCAGCAGTTAGGCAAATCTGTGGTGGGGACGCAAGAGGCAGTTGCATTTACTGCGCCTACCAAGGGAGAAAACTCTTGAGAGTAATGTACTTATCTGTTCTATGGGGCTACGATTTCTAGGGTATCAGACAAATTAGCTTAATTTGGATTAGTTCTCTCTGTAGTCCTTCCACTTGAACAAGGACATGAGTCTAATCACAGTAGTCCACAACAGAAGATTCCAGACTGGAATAATTAGATTCAAGTTTCTGGTCAGTAAATCAGAATGGATGGAGAAAAATAACAATAGAAAACCACAGGGGAAATTTCAGGAAGAAGAAATCAGGAAATAGATTCCACATATTTGTTTATGAACCCCAATGTTTACCTTGAAGTTACACAAACAAATACTACTTTCTCGTTAATAATTTCCTTCATCTGTAAATGTATCTTCCATATAAATCATAATACATTTTGTTGAGTTCTTACTATTTTATCATGTATTTATGCTATTTTGATGCATATTGCCTTCTATTTTTGAAGATGAAATCTCTGGATTAATTTTATTTTTTACTTTTTGGGGCTGGGATTAGAAAACTCAAGGTCTCATACCTATTGAGCAACAGCAGCTCTCCTACTGAACCACATTCTCGGCTTACTACATATTCTTGCATTTGTGATATACACTTACAGGGCTAGAGAGACATCTCAGCAGTTAGGAGCACTTGTTCTTTCAGAGAACCTGGATTTTCTTTTCAGCACCCACTTGATAGCTCACAACACTCTCTTCTAGGCTCTGTGGGCACCAGGCATGCACTCATGTAGATGTAGTATAGGTACATACATGTAGACAAAACAGCCATACACATAAAATAAGAATATTTAAAAAGAAAATGGATGTAAACATCACTAATTTTAAGAATTTCTGATATTTGTTAATTTAGTATTTGTTTATTTTCTATTTTTGCCAACTTGTTCATTGTATAACTTGTGAAGAATCAAAGCTATATTAAAATCTCTAACATTGCTAAGTAGTTTATAGTACAGGGTTTTAATTTAGGAGCTGAACATGTTTGAAAACTATTTTATAGGTGCATAAATGTTTTAAAATGCTCTACTTACTTGATCACTTGAAACTTGTTTATGTCACAACTCATCTACTGCAATTTTTAATTAATGTTTTCTTATATCATATAATAAAACTGAGAGCATTATTTTGATTAGGACATTGCTAATAGTCTTGCTTTCCCTGTACTTTCACTTTCAAGTCTTGTGTATGTGCATGTACTTGTATGCCTGTGCATGCATGAAAGTGTAGTGGAGATTGAATCCTGGCCCTTGCACATTCTAAGTGATCTATCACTTAGCTAATACCCCAATTTCTTATTTCTGTGTTTGGATGTCTAAGTACATTGCTTCTCATAAAACTGAAATTTGCCTATGCTTTTTATTTACTGAAGGCATTTGCATCATTAAATTTTTATGTATTTATCTTTTATATTTATTATTATAATTATTGACATCTTTGTTTATCATCTTAATTTCTACTGTGTTGATTCCTTATTGTAATGTTCTGTCCTTTTCCCCTACATCTCATTTTATTCTTACCTTGAATGTTTTTAACTGAAGCTATGTCTCACTTAGAGCTCTTTCAGGCCTTGTCTCCCCCACACTTTTCAGCACCAATGGTAATAATGAAACCAGTACATAGATTTTATTTAAAATGTGGTTCAAGGACCAGAAGCACCTGGAGACTTAAATTGCAAAACTTCAGTCTGCATTTCCTTCCCACCTACTGAATCAGAATTTACTGGTAAACAAGAGCTCCAGGTGTTCATATGCAAAATGAACTTTGAGAGTCACTGGACTACATCATAAATCCCTGGGCCTTGTAAATATTTTTTAAAAATTTTTCTTTATTATTTTAAATCACAGTGACAACTAAAAGTGTATTTATTTATTTGCATTCACTTCATAGAACTCTTGTAAAGCTTATAGATTTGTTTTTCCTTTAGTACTCATCTAAGAGCATTTAAAACGAATCTTTCTGTAGCACAGCTTTTAAAATATTGTATGCTTGAGAATATTTTTATCCTGTCTTCTTATTTAAATGACATTTTTCAGATATGAAATATTATGTTGAAAGTTAATTTTACTTCAGTCCTTGAAAAACATCCATTTACATCTGGTACTGTTAAAAAGCCTGACATCAATGTGATTTTTCTGCCTTTGTATGTCACCTGTTCTTTTCGTTTTGTAAATGCTTAGAATTTTGTCTTTGTCTTTGAATTCTTATCTATTTATCTCTCTCAATCTATGTCTACCTTTGTATCTCTGTCTCTCTGTCTCTGTCTCTCTCTCTCTCTTTCTTTGTGTGTGTGTGTGTTTGTGTGTGTGTGTCTGTTTATGGATTAAACTGACTAGAAGTATCTTGTTCATAATAAAAAGAACTCCTTTTTTTTGGTTGATTGGCTATTGTTTATGAGGGAGGATTTCTCTTTGTAGTTCAGGCTAGGTTAGAATCTCCCTATGTAGTTAAGGCTGGGCTGGAACTTCTGATCTTTCCATCTCTACCTTTCAAGTGCTAGGATTACATGGATGTATCACCAAGCCCAGAATCCTAGAACCTTTTATTTTTGTTTCTTTGTTTTAGTACCTTCTGGGTCCTTTGGGCTTCAAGGCTTTCAAAACTACTATTCACCCAAATATTTCTTATCTACTATTTTCTTCTTTCCTAGAAAACACTTCTTTCTGCTATCACTTTCTTTTGGCTTTTTTTTTCTTTCTTTTTTTTTACCCTTTTATCTTCCTCAACCTGGTATTCAAATACATTTTTTCCCTCAGTTCTCTGTTCTTTACCTCTGCATTCTCTATTTCAAACATTTTTACACACAACATTTAAAGGATAATTCTAAATTGTTCTTTTATTTCTTCATAATTTTGCTTCTCCAGGAATCTATAATCCAGGACATGACTCACTTTTAAAATATCTGTGGTCCTCAGAATGCTTTTATTTTGATTTGCAGATCAATCCTTTCTGACTAGCTTGTCAAGTAATTTACAAGGGGTATCAGCCAATGCTCTCAGTCCCAGGCCCTATGAATTTAGCAGAGAATAGGAAAGACTGCAAGTGGATTACACCATTCACAGTCAAAGTCAAGTGCTTCTGCAGGCCTCTGTTACAATTTGCATTCCCAGCACCATGCTCAGAAGTGTTGCTTCAGGAAACACTCCTAGCTTGCAGGGTTAGATTTGGGTGACATGAATAATGAACATTTCTTTCCTTTCTAATATTTTCAGTAGTCCAGTCCCAGAAGGGAGTGGGAATGAATGGTTTGATTTTTATCTTTGAGGATTGAAAAACTTTCTACATTATGAACAAGAGAGATTAATCAACAATTGAAAAGGGATAAGGGACTTGAAGAGAACCTGAGTTCAGTTCCCAGCTAGAACCCCTGTAACTCCTGCTTTCTTCTGACCATGGGCATTGCAGTAATCTAAACCCTCCCCCATCTGCAGACACATACACATAATTAAACATGAAAAAAAAATCTTAAAAACAAAAGCCTTTCCACATGAATGACTCTATCCAGGCTTCCTTCTGAGTCAAAAGACTTCCAAAACTTTGCTTCCAGCTACCTAAAGCTATGTACCTAAAACGACTCACGCCATTTTCCCAACTATTTCAGTTTAGAAAAATAAAAACTGGCTAAAGAATTTACTTATCCAATTAGTGTTGTAGAACTGTCTCCACCCTGCACCCTGTACCTGTCCCCAGCCACCTGTCTTACATCATCAGCAAGGGACTCGCCGGATCTCCATATAATCCCTCTTTGCCACAAGTTCTCTCTCTTCTCTTCTTGATCTGGTCTCTCATCTTGCTGTCACCTTTCTCTCTCTCTCTCTTTCTCTCTCTCTCTCCCTCTCTCTCTGCAATTCTGTGTCTCTTATCCTGCTGTCTCCTTTCTTCTGTCCCTCCCCCCGCCTCTCCCTCCCTTTTACTATGTCTACAGGATACAGGGTACTGTTCTACCCCAGACTCAGCATCCCTCAACCTCCCCCATAAGAAATAAACCTTTGCTAAAACTCACCAGCATCCACACATCTAAACTCTGTCCATTGCCTACATGCATATAACGAATTATTACAATTACGATAAAGTTTTGACTAATGTATTTTTCATAAACAAGCAAGCAAACAAAAAAGCTTACAATGACTTCTTCTGTCACTTTGAAAAGCTTATGTATATCCTGCAACTCTCGAGGGTGTTTCTTGTAGACTCCAGAAACCTTTTCTTTGAAATGTAGTCATAGAAAAAGCCTCTATTTCCAAGAATGTGGAATGTTTATAGCCTAACTTGAGTAAAAGTCAATAGGCAGGCACCAGAGTCAATTCAATTATTCATCAAACAAACTTCTTATTATCCAGCTTTTGTAATTTCTCACCCTTTTTGACTCTGTTGTCCAGGTCTTCTCTCTACTTCTTATTTATTTATGTATTTATTTATTTATTTACTTATTTACTTATTTATTTTTCTGTAAGACAGCAGCCGTTTTTGAGCAAATTGTAATTGAGCCCAGCAGTTTCCCTTACTGCAGTGGTTACTGAATACCCAATCTACCTCCTTAGTTGCCAGTTTAGCATTGACAACCCAAGTCCTGAAAAGACAACAGAATAAGCAAGCACAAAGCAAGACTGAAGATGAATCAAGAGTGGTACTCCTATACTTTTTATCCCTCATCTTCCCCACATGCTGTTTTATTTTTCTTCCCAAGCTCTGCTGGCTTCCTATACCTGTCTCTGTCTTGAGATAAAAAATCTGTGTTTGAAATCTTCATGTTTCACAGATACACTCCTTTAAGCAAGTACTAGACAAGTATATATCTTATTCTCCCCAGATCTAGGGAAGTAATCTTTTGCCTATCTAAGCTATGTAATCCTCTGAGACTTTGCTTAATTTACATAATTTTTATTAAAAGATCCAGCACAAATACTGTGAAATTTGGATTCCTCATCTGCAAATGGGAAAAATTAGGACAGTGCCCCTTATTGGGCTGTTGGGAGGATTAAATGTATGATATTGAACACAGAGCCTGTTATAAAGTTCAGTGCACAATCAATGTTTAATTTTCAAGATGAATTTTAAAATATACACATTGGCTTGTAAGAACAAGTGTTTGCTCTAAAGAACACATAGAGCTGATGAAGTGGGTTACAAATAGAGAAAACTTAGGTGGCTTGAGGGAGGATGTGGGAGGGAGATAATTTTGAGACTTTAAACCATCTAAATGAATTGCATATATGAAGAAGCATATTAACTAAAAAAAGATAAGATAAGCGTTCTACTTAACATCAACCCTTTAAATTCCTTAGAGAGTTCTTGTGAATTTTTAAAAAAGTTTTGTGGCGGTTGTTGTTTAGCCATCAACAAACATTATTAATTAGAAGCCTGGTATGTGATAAATAAGGGTTAGTCACCTTATCGAAGGCCAAATACTCTATCAAGAGTACACAGATTTATCAAGAAAAAAAGGCCAATACAAACAAGAATATAATTTGGAAGTAAAAGGCATTGAACTTACATGTCTACATCCTCCAATGTTTAGGGATTACAAGAAACCAGAATACAACCAATGAACAAACATGTTTTCAGCAAACACTAGATCTTTAGGATTTAATTAACTTACGTATAGGGGTGGCAAATACAACACAAGGTATGCTGTATTAGAATGTCAGATGAACAAGGAATAACCAACCATGTTACTATAAATAAAATCTCATTAAATATTCTGAGTATTATAAGTATACTTATACTAAAAAGTAATCACTATTTTTTTTTCTGTAAATCAAACAACCGGATGGACAGCTTTCACTTTATTTTTAAAGTACGACGATATGATCCCTAGCTCTGATACTGCACACCTGCTGCAGCCTTGTTTCCTCCCCATGGATCTCGCAAACCATCTCCTCCTAACCTCCTTTCCACTTGTTGCATTATCCCAGCCCCCAACTCCATCAGGCACCCCCTGCTAGCTCACAGATCACACCTGTCAGAAACCCCGGTGGGCTGCCTACAGATCTTCTCTTCTCCCTCTGTTCTCAGAGATTCAGCCCCCCAGTCTTATCCCCAACCCTGCAGCAGTCCACCTGTGACAGGCTTACCAGCACACATACCACTGTTCCCATCATCCGTGCATATCAGAGACCCTTCCCTTGTAACACCCCTTCCCCCACTCTTTGCTTTGTCCCAGGCTGCAACTCCAGCAGGCACCTTCTGCTAACCCAAGATCTTATCTGGCAAGGGCAACAATGAGGCTGAAGTTAGATCCACACCTCTCTTTCTGCTCCTCCAAATCCAATCCCCCCATTCTCATCCCAACTCTGTAGCAAAAAGCCTGCTTCAGTCTCCTTTTCCTCTTCAACCCCACCACCAGTAAATCACAAAGATCTTCATTAACCTTCCTTCCCTGAATTCATCCCATTATCCTAGACTCCAACAACTGCAGGCATATCCTGGAAACATATCAGCTGAGCAGGCCTGGGAAACAGGTCCACAGAAAATGACCTACCAGGCAACACACAAACAACACAGTCTCCTAAAATCTAGCGAGGAAACAGAAACCAAGGAACAAAACACTGTCCTAAAAGAAAAAAAATAGCAGACGTCACCACCCAGATCTATAAGCCTCCCAATCCCAGATGCCTAGATATCAGTATAAAAACAGAATGACAGCCAGAACAGTAAGTCTCCACTGGAGCCCAGCAAACCCACTACAGCAGGCCCTGAATATTCCAACACAGCAGAAACCCCAAGGAGTGGAAAAATTCTTAAATTACTCTATAAGAAGATGATAGAGGTCCTTATAGAGGAAAATTATAAACTCCTTAAAGAAATCCAGAAAAACACAAATAGTGTGCGGAAATGAATAAATCATTTAATGAAGTCCAGGAAAACACAAGCAAACAATGCAAGGAAATGGATAAAATTGTTCAATACTTCAAGATGGAAGTAGAATTAATGAAGAAAACCCAGGATGAAGGAATTCTGGAAATGAAAACTTTGAGAATTTGAACAGCAATATAGCTTCATCAGTAGAATATAAGAGATAGAAAAGAGAATCTCAGGTGTTGAAGCTATGATAGAAGACATGAATAAATCAGTCAAAGAAAATGTTAAATCTAAAAATCCCCTGACACAAAATATCCAGGAAATGTGGGACACTATGAAAAGATAAAACCTAACAATAATAGGAAAACAGAAAGGAGAAAAAACCCAGTTGGAATGACCAAATATATTTTCAACAAAGTCATACAAGAAAATTTTCTTAACTTAAAGCAGGTGATACTACAAAGGTACAAGAAATATGCAGAACTCCAGACAGATTGGACAAAAAAAGAAAGTCCCCCTCAGCACATAATAGTCAACATAATAAATGTACAGAACAAAATGAGAATACTAAAAGCTGCTAGGGAAAAGGATCAAGTAACATATAAAGGTAGACTTATTACAACTACACCTGTCCTCTCAATGGACTCTAAAAACCAGAAGGACTTGGAGAGATGTCCTGCAGACTCTAAGCCACAGAAGCCAGTACAGAACACTATACCCAGGAAAACTTTATATCACTGTATATGGAGAAAATAAGATATTCCATGGAAAACCAAATTTAAGCAGTATTTATCTACAAATAAAACCCTACAGAGAATGCTAGAAGTAAAACTCTACCCTAAGGATGTTGGTTAACTACAACCATGGAAATTCAAGAAGTAAATAATCCCAGACCACCAATATCAAGCATACACACACAGACTCACGCACACACAATCACTCCTACTACCATCACTACCACCAGAAGCAAAATAACAAGACTCATCAACAAGCATTAGTCATTCCCCAACAAAAAGATACAAACTAACAGAATGAATATAAAAACAGGACCCATTCTTTTACTGTATCCAAGAAACAGACCTCAAAATCAAAGTTAGACATTACCTCAGTATAAAGGATTGGGAAAAGATATTCCAAGCATATGAAACAAGCTGGTGTAGCCATCTTAATATCTAACAAAATAGACTTCAAACCAAAACTAATCAGAAGAGATAGAAATGGACACTACATACTCTTCAAGGGAAAATCCACTAAGATGTCACATTGTTCTTAACATCAATTCCTCAAACACAACAGTGCCCCAGTTTGTAAAAGAAACACTACTAGAACTTAAACCACATATTGACTCTCACACTCTGATAGTGGGAAATTTCAATATCCCACTGTCACCAATAGACATGTCACCCAGGCAAAAAGTAAACAAAGAAGTGCTAGAGGTAACAAATGTTATAAACCAAATGGACATAACAGATATTTACAGAACATTTCACCCAAACAAAAAGGAATATACCTTCTTCTTTGTACCTCATGGGTCTTTCTCCAAAATTGACCACATATTGGTGGAATACAAAGCAAGTCCCAACAGATATAAGAAAACAGAAATAATTCCCTGCATCGTATCAGACCACTAAAGATTAAAGCTGGATATCAACAACAACAGAAAACTTACAAATGCATAGACACTGAAAAACACTCTACTGCATAAAAAGTCAAGACAGAAATAAGAAAGAAATTATAGACTTTCTAGGATTCAAATAAATGAATTTATGGCATACCCAAACTCATGAGACACAATGAAAGAGGTTCTAAGAGGGAAGTTTAAAGCACTAAGTGCCTACATTAAAAATACTGCAGAGATCTCATACAACCAACTTAGTAGCGCACCTGAAAGCTCTCAAACTAAAAGAATATTTGGCAAGATAAATAGATGGCAAGAAATAAACTCATGCATGAAACCAATAAAATAGAAACAAAGAGAACAATATAAGAATCCATGAAACAAAGAGTAGGTTCTTTGAGAAAATCAATAAGTTCCATTAGGTACCACTTACCAAAGTTAAATCAAGATTAAAAAACAACAACAAAAAAAAAACCCTAAAATCAATCATAAACTCTAGTGAAAAAGAAGCACTCATTAAAAGACTCTTAACCAAAAAATAAAAGGAAAAAAAAAATCCCTTGGTCACGTGATTTTAGCACAAAATTCTACCAGACATTCAAAAAGACTCAACACCAATACTCTTCAAATTATTCCACAAAATAGAAACAGAAGGAACATTGCTCAATTCATTCTATAAGGCCATAGTTAGCGCAATGCCCAAACCACACAAAGTCCAACAAAGAAAGGAAATTACAAACCAATTTCCCTTATGAAAACAGATGCAAAAGTACTCAATAAAATACTTGCAAATCAAATCCAAGAACACATCATATAGATCATCCACCATGATCAAGTAGGCTTCATCCCAGAGATGCAGGCATGGTTCAATACAGAAGAATCAAGGAATGTAATCTAATATATAAACAACCTGAAAGAGAAAAAAAAAACACACACACACACACATACACGATCATCTCATTAGTTACAGTAAAGGCCTTTGACCCCTTCATTATAAAAGTCCTAGGGAGATTAAGGATACAAGGGATATACTTAAACATAATAAAAAGCAGTTACGACAAGTCCATAGTCATCACAACTTAAATGTAGAGAAATTCAAATCAATTCCACTAAAATCAGGAACAAGGCAAGGTTTTCCATTCTCTCCATACCGATTCAAAATAGTACTTAAAGTCTTAACTAGAGCAACATGACAATTTAAGGAGGTCAAGGGGATATGAATTAGAAAAGAAGAGGCCAGAGTATCTTTATTGCATATGATATGACAGTATATATAAGTGACCCTAAAAATTCCACTGGGGAACTCCTGTAGCTGATAAAACTTTCAGAAATGCAGCATGATAGAAAAGAAACTCACAAAATCAGTAGTCCTCCTATATACAAACAACAAATGGACTGAGAAAGAAATTAGGGAAACAGTTCCTTTCACAATACCCTCAAATAATATAAAATATTTTGGGGTAGCTCTAACCATACAAATAAAACACTTACAGGATAAAAACCTCAAGTCTTTGAAGACAGAAATTGAAGAAAATATCAGAAAGATCCGAACTACTATAACAGAGGGTGTCAGCCTCAGAGGAGTGGGACTTGGTGAATTGAGCACCCTGCCTCTTTCATGAAAGAATTTTATTAAAGAAAGGCATTGCCCCAGGGACACAAAGGTCTTATTTGTATAATGAACAGAAGGTTGCTTATAGCTAGCTCAGCAACCTCCAACTTACAGCTGGCCCCACTTAGCACCAACACAGGGGTGTAAGTCAGGCCTGAAGCTTGGTGTTCTGCAACCTGTTTTCTGGGAGCTATGGGAGAAAGCCACAAATGTCCCTTCTTTAGCAGTATCATAAACAAATGCTTTGACATGAACATTCTAAGTGGCAGGGTGTTTCAAACATCAACGATTTTAGCCAGTAGTTGCTTATAGTCAGGCTACATTCTCAGGAAGTAGATATTAACAGGTTGCTGAAATTACAGGTTTTATCAAGATACCAAATGTCACACATTCCAGTATCTTATCCTTATACTTTCATCCTGAGCTTAGTCTCTCATTGAAGAGAACCTATCTTTATAAAAGAAATTTCATGTACTTTGCATCCTCCACCAATAGAATATTTCCTTATGCTTACTACAGATCCTTCCCCTTTAGCCCTGTGCTCTTTTTATCAGCCAACAGAACTTATTCTTATGTAAAGGTCACAAGTGCTTTGCTACTTAGCTAGGGAGTTTCACTGTAGCTATGCCTAAACATTTGTTATGTTAATTTTCACATGGGAACCCTTTTCCAAAGTGTCACTATATTTAAATGTGTGAGAAGAATAAACCATGAGACTCTGGGAAGTTTTGAGACCCAGTGCCTGCAAATTTGGTGTTGATGGAGCTTTATTCCTCACCTTTCCCAGATCATCCCCTGTCTGCTGTGAGGTTTGTGGGGTCCCCCAAAGTGGACCTCATGCAGCTAAAAAGTTTCTGCACAGCAATGACACAATCATTCAAACAAAGTGGCAGCCTGCAGAATGGGAAAATATATTAACCAACTCAACATCTGGTAGAGGATAAATATTCTCTCTCTCTCTCTCTCTTTCTCTCTCTCACCCTCTCTCTCTTTCTCTCTCTCTCTCTCTCTCTCTCTCTCTATATATATATATATATATATATATATATATATATGTAATCAAGAATCTTGCTATCAAAGAACCAAATAAACCAATAAAGAATGGGTACACATCTAAACAGAGAATTCTCGATAGAGCAGTGGTTCTTAACCTTTCTAATGCTGCTGTCCTTTAATACATTTCCTCATGTTGTGATGACTCGCAACAATAAAATTATTTTTGTTGCTACTTTATATTATTACTGTTTTGAATTGTAAAGTAGCTATCTAATATGCAGGTGGTCTTAGGTCACCCTTGTAAATGATCATTTGATATGCAAATGGGTCACAACTCACAGGTTGAGAATCAGTGCAATAGTGGAAACTCAAATGGCTGAGAAACAATTAAAGAAATGTTCAAAATTTTTGGCTATCAGCAAAATGCAAATCAAAACTACTTTGAGATTCCATCTTATACCTGTCATAATGGCCAAGATCAATAAAACAAATGACAACTCATACTGGTGAGGATGTGGAGCAAAGGGAACAACACCTCCATTGCAGGTGGGAGTGAAAACATGGATAGCCACCATAGAAATCAGAATGGGATTTCCTCTGAAAGATGGCAATGGATCTACCTTAAGATCCAAATATACCTCTCTTGGGCATATCCTCAAAGGAAGCTTCATCCTACCACAGGAACATTTGATTAGCATGTTCACTACTGCTCTATTCATAAGTTCCAGAAATTTGAAACAACCTAGATGTCCCAAAACAGAAAAACAGAATTTTTTAAAAAGTGATACCATTTACACAATGGAGTTGTTACTCTGCTCTTAAAATGACAATTTTGTGCAATGTGCAGGCAAATGGGTAGAACTAAAAAAAGAAAATCATCCTGAGTGAGATAACCTGGACCCATAAAGATAAATTTGGTATATATTCACTTATATCTTGATATTAGCTGTTAAATAAATGATAATCAAGCTACAGTCCATAGAACCAGGGACTAGGGGTACATATAGATTTCCTTAGGAGGGGAAAATAGAATAAATTTTGTGAGTGGACTAGAGCTGAGGGGGGGGCGTGAGAATGAGAGGATTAGGTTGGAAGAGGAAGTGAAGATGATTGAGGGAGGGAGTGAGAGGAGAGACAGCTAGAATTGAAGGACCTTTAAAGGGTGGTATGGAAACCTAGTGCAGGGGAAACTTTCTATAATATATGAAGGTGATCCTAATGAAGTCTCCAAATAATGAGGGAGACAGAACCCCAAGTGGCCATCTCTTGTTACCAAATGAACATTCCGTGTCCTCCAGTATCGGGACTGAGTTACATCAAATTGAGTTGTTGTCTGAAATTGAATTGAAATTTGAAATCATCAAAAAAAATCAGGCTGTTGCCAAGACAATAGGTTGCTTACAACAAACTGATGATGGGCCCTGTTGCTGAAGACCCAAACAATACATTGAAAATGGAGATATTGAGCTGGTGTCTACATAGAACCCTCACCCCTATGTTTTAGTATCTTTGATGTGGGAAGGTATTCAGCAGGCTACAGAAAAAAATACATAAGCACCAACCCAACTATAAAGGCTTTGATCTGTAATCTGTCCATGCTGTAAAATATGCTAGGGCAATGGTGGCACAAACATTGTGGGAGTGACCAACTGATAACTGATTTGATTCAAGGCCCACTCCATGAGATGAAACTGATACTCAACACTGCTTGGGTGACCAAGAACCAAAGACTAGATACCCCAGACTCATAGGGTAAACCAAAAACTACAGGTTTTTAAGAAATTAATAAATTGACTCATAGATCAGTCACATATGTGCATAAATTAGTGCCCAGTGTCATATTTGGCTATCATCAGAAAAGCTTCTTCCTGCAGTAGATGGGAACAAATACAGACACCAACAGCCAGACATTCTGCAGGGAAGGAGAGAGAAAGAAAAAGAGAAGGAGGGAGAGAGAGAGAGAGAGAGAGAGAGAGAGAGAGAGAGAGAGAGAGAGAGAGAGAGAGAGAGAAAGAAGAAAAGAGAAAGAAAGAAAGAGAAAGAGAAAGGGAATATAGAGCTCTAAAGAAGATATCTCCATCAAATCCTTTTCCTCAGAGCTCAGGAAACCTTGTGGAAGTGGAGGCAGATGAAGTTGAGGAGACAGATGGGTCAGAGGACACCAGGAGAACAAGGTCCTCTAAAAAAAACTCTAGCAAGTATCATACGAGTTCACAGAGACTAAAGCAGCAATCATGGGGCCTACAAGGGTCTGAATCACGTCCCGTGCATATGTACTATAGCTTTCAGTTTAATACTTTTATAGGACTACTGAGTGTTTGAATTAGTGGATCTCTGATTCTTGTGCCTTCTACTATGGCTGTTTTATTTTCTGTTGGCTTATCTTGTCCAACTTCTATATGAGGTTTTGTTTTTTATCTTATTATATTTTATTTTTTTATGTTTTGTTGTCTCCTAGAAGCCTGCTCTTTTTTAATGAAAGACAAATGTGGAGTGGATCCTGATGGGAGAGGATTTGGGGAGGAACTAGAAAGAGTAGAGGGAAGGGAAACTTTATTCAGATTATATTCTATGAGAAAAGAATCCATGTTTAATAAAAGGGAAAATAAATTATGATAACATATTTACATGCCTATAAAAAGCCTCCTCATGTTCAGGTCATTTCTACCAACAAGAGTATCTTGGAAATATTGCCCATCTCCACTGCCAAAGTAAAAGAAATTCTTTTAGTGAGTACAAGGAAAAGAATGGATAGGTAAGTAGCAGTGCCTGTCACAATTGAGAAGATATACTACATGGTCCTCAGAAAGGAAAATACAAAAGGATGGAAATAATCTGTATTTCTTGCTGAGCATATTTCCTTTATTCCTTCACTCTTAATTTATAACAGTTTGTATATGTTTTCATATAAATGAATACTGATTGTTCTAACATTTACCCTAGTCAATCATTTTAGATCATTCTCTACAGTATACTCCGTAATCATAGTGTCATTTATGCTAAATAACTGTGGTCATAATGGAAATAAAATTTTAAGGCCTACTTTGTTAATTATAATAATTTAAAACCACATTTACTTTTTTTCATAATGCTTTTATTAACTACTTGAATTTCATACAATGTGTCTTGATTACACCCTCTTCCCATTCCTTCCTGGCCCACCCTCTCACTCCTGTGCCCCCAAAAAAATAATAAAATTGAGTTAAGCCTGTGTGGCAGGAGCATGAAACAGAGGTACCACTATGTTTCTTGAAGGAAGCAGTCCGCTCCTATCATGGACATTTACCTAGCCCACATTAGCCTGAGATTAAGCATGACCAAGTCCAACTTGAAGATGGGCCCCACCACCTAAACACATAGGCACCTGAACACCATGCAAAGATTTGGGCTTTCCATAGGTACCTGGACATCCTGCAGGCACTAGGGCATCTGAAAGGTACCCCGACATCCTGCAGGCACTTGGACATCACACAGGCACTAGAACTCACACAGGTAACCTGACATCACATAGGCACCCAGTTATCAGACAGGTACCTGGACATCATGCAAGCATCCAGGACTACAGCAAACACCAAGGCACTTGCAGGTACCCAGCTATCCCAAAGGCACCAGTACCTGTTCTTCACAAAGGAACCTAGGAATCCTGAAGGCTCCTGGACATCATGCTGTCTCCTGTACTTCAGGTTGGTGCCTGGACATCCAAGGCCCCAGACTGCCTGCCAGAATTAGTGCCTCATAAATCCAGGGTCTAGCACTCAATTAGCTCTGGTGATGTTAGCAATGCAGACAGAACTCTAATTGTCCTGGACCACATGAGCAACTTGAAGTTTTTAAACCCCTCCCAAAAGGAGGAGACTCAACCTCACAGATGGAATATTCTGTTGGGATATCTTTCTCAGGATCAGGGTGAAGCTTGGCAGCATGTTGGGGGATAGGCAGGACCTATTGGAACACCAGGTTCCTGTGCCCTGCCCTACTCACAGCACTGTGTGTCTTGATACCTTGGCCTTTGTGCCTGTAGCGTTTGGGCAGTTCTGCAGCCTGTGCCCTCCTGACCCATCAGAGAGAACACTAAGAGCTGTAGAGGAATAGACCTGTGTGAAAGATAAGAAGGGTCTATATTCCAGGGGTCTTTTTGAAGGAATCAAATTCATGTGTTGTCTGGATGGAATATAGACATAACTTCAATCCCAGTATTCAGAAAGCAGTAGTGGTCCGTGCCTATAATCCCTAAGACTGAAACAGCGTGGAAGCAGAGGTGGAACGTAGAAAAAGTCAGTGTCACAGAAGAAGTGATGTCTGAGATGAGTCTGTGAAGAACAGTCAAAGTAATCAGAAGAAGAGTTAGCTGAGTGAGGACACACCCAACTCTCATATTAGAAAAGGTGGGCTCTCAGTTCAAAGCTCAACAGTCAATTATAGTGGTCAGTCAGTTACAGAGTCAGTTACAGAAGAGTCAGTTAAAGAATCATGCAGAAGAATCAGTTACAAAAGAGTCAATTAAAGCAGGCAGTATGAGGCAAGCAGTATGAAGCAGGCAAATGGAGGACAAGACACAGAAACAATGAACAGGTCTTACTGAGGAGGCTGAGTATGGCAATATGGAGCAATAAGTGATCAGGGAGAGACACAGAGACACAGAGGCAGCTCAGCAGAAGTCAGAATCAGAAATGAAGAGTGAGTCAGTTTGAAGCTGAGCAGAGCAGTTCAGTCTTAGGCAGTCAAAGAATCAGCCAGAGTCTCACAGAGTCCAATGAATTCAGGCAGAAATAGTCACCAGGCTCAGAAGGTCAGTTTGAGTCAGTGGCTTGGAGGAGAGTTTGAGCTTGAATAACTAGTGAGTTGAGTTGAAAGAGAATAGTCAAAGTTCAGCAGGAGCTAGTCAACAAGACTCAGGTAGCAGTAAGCCTCAGTGGTTGATTAGATCACACGAAAGTTTAAACATTTTAGATTGTAAGGAGGGAGAAAAGTTCTAGGGCTTCAGTACTAAGAATTGGTGATTTAATTAGACAAAGAATAAAGTGCCTTTTTCCTGATTGAACATCTGGCATCTAGTGAATCTACAGCTACAAAGAGCAGCAGCCACAGCCACTACAGGAGTGGCAGCTCCAGAATGACATATGGTAAAGTGGCCATGCGAGTCTGGTCATAGTCTGAAGAATGTTCCATTGTTCACCTTGGGTGTGCTCCCATGTTTGCCATCTGTAGGCAGTACCTACCACCTCCACTTATGTGTTTCTTAACTGTGCTCATCATTGTGTCTGCAGAGGGTGTCTGCAGAGCCCCCAGTTCTGTGTCACTTTGCCTTGAGTTTCTTTGTTCACCATCTTGGTTTCACCACCATTGTGATTGTATTTCCAGTTCAGATTCTCTCTGCCTTCATTGGGACAGGTCGGGGTAGGCAGCAGTGGCCCCCTAACTCTCAGGGACATTTCCATATTTGTCCCTGCCACGACTCTAGCTCCATACATCCACCGCACACCCTGCTGTATCTCACTATAGTTCCTCTTTCTTCTCACAGACAGTCAGTTTTCCAGGTTTGCTACCTTTCTAACCACATTTGATTCTTAAAGATTTTCCTGCTGGAATCTGTGACAGCATAGCTTCTCTGTGTCCATGAAGTAAGGGGCCAGAAGAGACTGTATTGGTGGTTCAGTAGAGCAGTGACCAGAGCCCTACAGGACTCTGCCTTCTACTGCACTGCCACTTGGGATCTCCTACATGGGCCCTTTTTTATAGTTCCTTAAATCTTTGAGCAATACATAATCTATTTCTTAATTTTAAATGTTTTACTTCCATTTTTAATATTAACACAATGATAGATCATATCTTTGAAGCAATTGCTTTATTTCTTTTTCTTGGCTGGGATTTTGAATTATATATAAAGTGCCATATATTAAATTTGAAATTTCTCCATCAAATAATAAGATTATTTTAGACCTCACATATTTTTAGCTTTAATAGTACTTGATTTCAGGGTTAGCCTTTAGAAAAATTATGAAAATGGATGATGTTAAGTTGTCTTTGTTTCTGTAACCTATTCTGCAGATGCTTATTTTTGGCATATCCCAAATTCCTTCCCATTTTTAAGTCTCCAGTACTTTTCTGTTCCTTTCTCCTGGTTTATAACCTGCTTTCAAAACGAGATCTAATTTTAATCATTGATGTCAGTTCAAAATTAAGTCAATATTTTTTGGCTTACACAGAATATTTGGAGAGATAATGCACCTTAGTTACAAACTTAGATTAAATATCAGATTTGTCTCTTACTTGCTTTGTGACTAGAAGGAATACATTAGAAACCTGAGCCTGGTTTTCTCATAAAATAAAATGAACATGTTACTTTCAAGTCAAGTTTGTCATGAGATTAAAAGAAGATAATTATGTAAAGATCCTTATATACTGCTAAGCCAATGGTAAGCAATTAATAAGTTCTAGTCATCATTAGTTATAATTATCACATTCACATTAACTTTATTTTCAATAATGACATGAAAATATAAAATTCCCTTTTAAATGAGGTTCAGGAATCCACTCAAGCTTTCATATCCTATGACTTCATGTAACAGTAGGTATTCATAATTGATGATTACATTCTCTTGTTACAATCTTGAAATTTTATAAAAATGCCATACATGCACACCCATACATTTAAAAAATAATTATGTGTATGGGTGTTTTCGTGCCTTACATATCTGTGTTCCACATGGGTTGTAGTGCCTGCAGTGCCTAGAAGAGGGCATTAAATATGCAGGAACTGGAGTTTCAGAAGGTTATGAACCACCATGTTGGGGCTTGGAATCTAACCCAGCTCCTCTGCAAGAGCAGTAAGTACTCACAGCTGAGCCATTACTCTAGCTCCTGCAACTTACTTTTTGACTCATGGGTCCTCATTGAAACTAAAGCTCAATTTCAAAAGACTGACTGGTCCACAAAACCCTACGCATCCTCCTATATTTTCCACTACAGTATTGAGATTAGAGGTGAACACTACAGTGCCCTGCCTTTTTCTTAGGTTCCGTGGATCAAATTCAACTCTTTATATTTTATATATATATATATATATATATATATATATATATATATATATATTTATAACGAAGTACTTTAAAAAAACAAATCATGTTCCCCATGATTTAAACAGAAATGCATGTGCAGTATAGGTATGAATGTAGTCAGAAAACAGCTTTGAATTTTTTTTGAGAAAACAAACAAACAAACAAACATTAGTACCTAAAATGATGCTAATTCCAACAATTAATATTTCTGTCAATAACTCTGCAAAGTAAACACGTCTCTCTAATTCAAGCTATTCTCTTTTTAAAAGGCATTAAGGCAGGAACAAAGAAGCAAAGCAAAGTAAGTGCTGTTGGCTTATATATTTAGAAGGCCAGGGGGAAGGAGGTGAAGCAAAAAGGTTGAAGATGAGCAAAACTCGACAAAAAAAGAAAACATTTTTATGGTTGTGTCAGAATTTCTTTCTATAGATACCCAGTATCTGGAGGGTTATTACTTTGTTCTAATAATTCACTCTGCAAGTGGAAAAGAGGGTAGCAATGCGGGAATAAAAATCATGTGCATGTTTTTATAGAAAGATTTATAACCACTGAATCAAAAAATACTTAGTTTATTTTAGTTATAAATGTTAGAACAAAATAGCATTCTTGCTGTGTTTGACATCTCTGAATACCTTGCTGTTCCCTCAGTACTTATGAACTCAAGAAAATTATGCATGGTACAAGAGATAAATATTTTGTAGATCCCTTTGTCTTCTCCCTTTCTCCATAATATCACTTATTGAAGAAACTGATAGATAAGATACTTAAGAATTCCCCTACAATTAAATTGTTCAATAGTTATGAGGTCAGAAATATATTCAAACTGAAATATGACTGTCATTCTATGACTGAGATTATGTTTAGCCTTTCTTGTGTCATTCCTCAACTGGAAATATTCCACTGCCCTTCTAGTCAAATGCATTTCCCCACTGGAAATTTCATCTCCTTCATGACATCATCTATCAGAGTTAATGTTGCCTGTTTTTGAAAATCTTGTTGGAATATTTCCCAGGAGAATATATCCAGTTTCTCCAGTTTCTAATACCCCTGCTAGAAAGCACCATATTCTAACAGCATTCTAGTATATTCTGGGGTGCATCATAATTCTCTACATGAAGATTTATCTCAGTCCATGTGTGAAGGAGATTGGCTAGAAATGCTTGGCCTATAGAACTCCTCAACCAATAAAGGGAGGGAATTGAAAGGGAGATCCTCGCCAACTCCCATCCCACTCTCTCCCCTGCTTCCTCACCTCACTGTAGGATAAATCTGAGAGTCTGACCCTCTCCCGGGATCTGTCTCAGAGTTGAGCTATAGTTGTCATGGTGTTTACCTGCTTGCTCACATATCTTTTGTTGGTTTCTTCCTTTGTTTCTCATTTTCTCATTCTACTCATGTTTCTAGAGAATATTTTCCTAAATAAATGACTTTCTCTAAAAGCTTTGTGTCTGTATTTGCTTCTTGAAAATATCAAGCAATGGTGGTTGATAACTGAAGTTATTGTATGATCAAATGAATGCTGATATTAAATCACTTTCTGACTACATACTTACAGAGATCCATTAAAGCTGCTTAGGGAGCTATCATTGATAACTATAGGCTACATCACAGCCTGTAAGATTTGTGCATGTGGCAAAGTAAAAATGAATACAGGTACAACAGTTCTAGCACCCTACATACATAGAAACAAAAGAAATTATAAGAATTAAGTGTATTTCTGGCAATTTTAAACTGCAATCAAAACCATAGAGAAATCTACATACATAGGAACAAAAGAAATTATAAGAATTAAGTGTATTTCTGGCAATTTTAAACTGCAATCGAAACCATAGAGGGCAGCCAACTATGATTTGAAGGCATGGTGCTGAAGTCAGTATGCTACTTGGCAGCTATTAAAGAGATTCTAATGTCCTAGAGCCAGAGGTGGGAATATACCGAGAATCTGTTTATAACAGGGATAGTGCCCATAACAAATGGGACTGATGTTTATATAATGTTAACACCATAATATAGATATGTAATGTCTTATCTTCATGGGTTTGACTGCAAAAACCAATACTCACGTGAATAGAAAAGATGAGATGGGGCCCTTGAAACACTTGAGAAATCATGCTTGAATTCATAGATTTGTTCTGCTTTCACCTATTTGCTTCTGCCTATAACTAGGGTCAAGGCTCAGCATGACCCAAGCAGAAGAGTTGTGTTTCTGCTATGACAGGCAAATGTATTTCTATAAAAACTTTGAGAACATGCCTGAGAAAGAATCTGGTGTTTGCTGGACTGGGGTGAGGGTCACTGAACTTAAGGCTAGAAAGAGGTTTTATTGAAGCACTCTCCTGAAACAAGATTTAGCATCCTGGCAAGGACACTAGAGTCAATCTTAAAACACAAGTGAAATGGTTCTTTGAAGCTTGAAAATAATAGTCTATAGGAAATGAGGTGACATTGCTAGAAATAACTTGGCAGAATATTGAAAGTGTCATCAAAAAGCTTGTGGAATTGGGCCTCTTTAAATGTATTCATTATGTAAAGCTAGAGGATTCTCTAGTTCATGTTTCCCAAGAAAGCAACTATAAGTTACATAAACAAGTAGTCCAGATTCCCGTGCCGCCTACCTCTGTTGTGGCACTTGTCCCTTTACCTATAGCCTCATAGTGTATCCTTATGATGTGCTGATAGGATGGGAGAAATTGAGAAATGATACTGATATGGCACACTATGCAGTAACCAGGGACCACAGTCACATCAAAGGTTCAACAAAGAGTGACTTCAAATGATTATCATCAGGAGACGTTATCCCAGTTGGAAAAACTCTGAGCAGTGCAGCCACCTATAAACTTTGTGTGGATGGATATATGGTTTCATGTAAGACTATATGGAGACTTAGTCAATACTAGGTAGTTCAACTGGCTGGCAAAGGCCATTAAAATGAGAAATATGAGTAAGACAAGGACAATGTATTTGCTGAAAAGATATGTGTATGTGACTATGTGATTGGTACCATAAAATGTATATGATTCCTTGGTTAATATGTCAGTGCCTATTAGATATAATCTATCAGAAAACAGGTTCGTATCTATTTGATGAATGGAATGACTATGCAATGAGTTTCTAACTAGCTTTGTTTTTATTTTGCCCACTGATTTCACCATGCCACAATGACCCCATGGACTTACATAACTGTGAATAGAAGCAGCCTACTTATGTGTACAGCAGGAGAGACTTTGCCTATCTGAATTGATTTAGGTGAGAAATAGACAACTGTGATGTTTCCATAGGTAGTGCCAAAAGAAACAACTAGAGACTCTGTGGAAAGCTTACATTGGATCACTGAATTAATTTACTGTGATTATATAACAATGTAGCAAAAGTTTGGCAGCTTCAATCAACAAAAATTTTTCTCTTACAGTTCTGAAATCTAGAAATCTGAAATTAATATCACTAATGTGAAATTGATGGTGTCAACAGGGCTATGATACTTCTAGAAGCTTTAGGGAATAACTTTTTCTTGTTTCTTCTATCTTCTGGCAGCTGCCAGAAATTCTGAGTTTTGACCATTATTCGAACTAAATTGTCTTCTTCCCTTCTGTGTGAAGAAAATATCCTCTTTGTCTATCCCTTATTAGATGCAATTGCATTTAGGGAACTCATGTATAGTTTCAGATAATCACCTCAAAATTTTCAACTTAATTAAACAAATGAAGAACTTTATCATGATGCAATATCCATAGTTTCTATGGATCTGGACCTGATATATTTGGTAGCCATCATTTAGAATATTATAACCCATTCTTCCCAAGAAGAAGTAAAAATTTCCTATTTTTGAGTGAAACATGTATCCCTGGTGTAAGTAAATATGGATTTCCTACACTTGATGACACACAAAGGAATTTTATGAATTACCCTTATAAAATGTCATGTAACAGAAACTGAGCCTCTTGGATACAAATTTTCATGAAACTTGGAGGTATATGATTAGGTTTATAAAATCTCCTAACTTAACCATATATCTTATCACCCTGTGTATTTGAATGTTAGATGCTTACAAGGGAAGTTAAGAAATTCATCCTATAGGGTTGGGATATTATTCAGAATTCAAAAAATATGAATCAGTAGTTCTTAAATATGATATTGGCTTTATAGGCTTGCAGTTTGTGGAAGAAAAGCACTTTTAGTTTTAGTCTTAAATGTAACTAGCATTTTCTTATTGGTATCTAAAATTCAACATGCACAAAACAAACCCTAACATCTCTTTGACCTACTAGCTCACTCAGAGACCAGTCTTCTGGGAGTCCCACAAGGATATTAAAATCTTTTCAATAATTACAATGCAAAACCTCTGGGGTTTCATTCAACTCTAGGTGCCATTTTTACTTATGATAATATTGTTAAATTGTTTTCTGTCTGTCTATTTTAACATTTTTGTTACTTGCTCAATTTGACTATATACTTATTTGCTTGTTATTGACTTTAAACACACTCATTATTTTACTTAAATAAAGTAATTATACCATTGAAGATTGTATCACTACCATGAATGGTAAGCGAGTATCATTGACCATTAATACAGGATATCTGCAAAAATAAATTCATATGAGAATAAACCTTTAAGTTGTAGCTAGATACTGTTGCTTGCTAAAGGCTCTGAACATAAGGGCTTCTCAGTCTTTATTTCAAAAAGGAAACTAGCAAATGTTAGAGATGTGTTAAGTCAAAATAGCTCAAATAGTTCAAATTGAGAATTTCTTCTTGACATAAGAGACGAGACTGGAAGAGATTTAAAATGGAAAAATCATTTTTCCTGTGTTAGCTATACTTTTTCCATTGCAACTTAAATTATTTTGTTTATCAATCAAATAAAATTTAGACACCTGTGGTAAAAGTGACATACTATGTTAATATTGCCATAGTGAGTAATGACAGCTAACATTCCATTAAAGATCCTTTGATAACCTTGAACATATATATTAAAAAAAAAAGACAAGACATGCTATAAATGCTACTATAATCAATACTATCACATAACCACTATCATTCTCTATGTCCCTAACATATTCCTTATGTAATATCTATTTAAATATTTGTAGAATATGATATTATTTACTCTAGTTACAATTGCTTCTGTTCACTCACCATCCAAAGCCTATTTGGATGATCATTTCTTCTCTCTTAATAAATAACACTGTATAATAAATAACACCCCACATCACCACTACATATCCTTCTATGACATATGTGATTACTTCCATTCCCTGAGTAACACACGATCGTGGTTTATTGGGAAGATGGTGATGTATTGACAAAGGTAGTCCTCTACATCACCCTTAGTAATTACCACTTACATTAGCTTATTTTATTCACCTTTAAGTTGTCATAATCGAAAATTTAAATTTATTTTTATATCATTGTTTTAAGGTGTTCTTAATCAACTAGAAAATCGGTTTATGTAACAAAAGGTCTTTGTATGTCTAGGTGGACCTTTACTACCTTGCATGTCTTTGGGAGCATGTGGAATAAGACCCACCATACATATTGGTCTTTTTTTTAAACATGTTTTAAAAGTTATTTTTTTCTTCTCTCCTACAATACATTCAAGTCACTCTCTTCTCCTCCCTTAATGGCTAGAAGAGTTATCACATTTAATTTTTCTTGCCTTGGTTTCAAAACTTACGCAATGGAGATAATAATGCCCATCTAGGACAGTGACTGGGAAGATGGAAAGAGTCAATTTCTGTGAAGATTCTGTTACATTAGCAAAAACAATTTCTGGTTTATCTTCCCATTACTGTTAGATAAGGTCAATCTTAAGCCAGTATTCAGAGACTTCTGGATTTATGTCATGAAGCTTTCTATTTTTAACTGTGTTCTTTACATTAACTTAATATTATACCTCTTGTTACAATATTCATTTATTGAGCATTTGTTGTCAGATAGATTTTTGAAATACACAATCAAAAACCAGTTTTAGATTTAAAATCAAGTCAGAAAGAAAATAATAACAATCACAGTGAAATAATGCATAATTTATACACCGTGCCTGCAAAATAAACAGTGTATAGGCCTGCTTTCTTAGGGATAGTCAGGGAACAGGGAAAGCAAGAAAACAACAAATGAGCCAGGAACTCTCCCCCATCGTTCCTTCAACTTTCTTGCTGTTGTTCCATAGTTTGGGGTGTTTCTACCTACATAGGGAAGTCCATTAATAAGAGACCAGAAAGTAGAGCTGATCCCATTTAGGAAATCTTCACTAACTCAGCCCAGGAATTCCAAGCTAGTTCCAGAATTCTGCAACCTGAGCCACAGAGATTACACCCTATGACAACAAACATCTTAATTTGCATGGCCCTGTTTGCATAGCAGAGACTGTACAACTGGAACTGATTTGCACAGTGGCTCAGGCTAACTTCCTAGAACTGTATACTACCCATTCAGAACAGTCCTCATGGTATGAATTTCATGCAAGAAGACTGAACACAAAGAAACTGATCCTATTCCAACAAGTATTTTTCAGTACTTGTCCAACAAGTACTTTGGAGACCTCCAAAGTCCACTGTCTCATGCTGCAGCTAATAACACTCTAGCTAGGCTTCAGATAATAATATGCTGTTTAGTACCCAGACTGCCACCATCTTGCATTATGTTGTATTCAAACTATCGTTATTCTCGCTTAAAAAGTGAATTACTTCATTGTGTACCAGTCCTTCCTCCACAGCCCTAATGACTGTCCACCTAGGTTTTTATACTACCATCTAGTATGTTTCAGCAACCCAGTTTAATGCTGTCTTATGCATGCAACTTCTTTCTGAGACTTAATTGACCTTTTGTTTTCCTCTGTATTCCTCCAAGAGTTCAGTTTCCCAAATTCAGTTTTTACTTTTTTCATGTTATACAAGATTACATTTCAAAAGCATATTGACCAGTTTATGTCTTTACCTCTACAGACATTTGTGATTCCTTCAGAAATTATTTTGCCAGAACTATACCTTCATTGTTTTCTTCAGACCTTATATCAGTCTACTCAGATTATTGTAAACTGTGTTTTATATAAGAATATCTATATTCATATAAAATATTAAAATTATATAAATAACATGAATAATATCTTTAGTGATGAGTGTTGAGTTACAGAATTTTCCTGAGGAGATGAAACACACATTTCTACTAACCCCAGAAAGAGAGCCCACAAGGGACCAAAGTAGTGGTTGCACTAGTGTCCAATTTGGTGAAACCAATGAGCTGTTTTAAACAGGGGTTAATAACAAAAGTGTGACTAAGGATTTATTAAACAGAGCAGAGATAAATAAAAAAGGCAGCTGCATCACCAAAAAGCCCACCCTTTGTGGGTGAAAACTCCCCAAAACACTGAGGCTTCCTATGCAGCTTGTAGGCAACTCCCCAGTCTAAACATCTCTTTCTTTCCCCAGTATGACTGGTCAGACTGGTGGGAGACTCTGACCAGTCTCTGATGAAGAGAGTCCTATCTGGCCCAGTGAACTGGGAATCATATATTGCTTTCATTGCATTGTTCAAACCTAATTCCCTCATTACCATCTTTTATAATCCCTTGTAAATGTAGATGTAAGCCTTGTTTTTTTAAATATTTGTTTTTGTGGGTTCGTGGCAAAGAACAGTTTATTCTTTACTAATTTAATCCCTTGTCCTAGAGGGTTTCAGCCTCCATATTATTTAATCCTCAAGATATCAGCTTAGACGGAGAAGGCTTTAACTTCCATACAATCTAATCTTCAAACCTAAACCCAGAATGTTTCAGCCTCCAAGACTTACTAGTGACTGAGCTCACTCTGACTAGCTGAACTCTGAACTCTGAACTGTAAATCCTATATGATCTGCTTCTGACTCTCTGCTTTCCTTCTTAGCTTATTCTGGACTGACTCTGCTCTGCTCAGCTTCTCCTTCCGACTCACTCAAACTGCCTGACTGAACTAACTCTCTGTTCTGCTTCTTGTCTGCTTCCCCCTCTCTCTGAGTTTTGCTTCCACACTCTACTTCTACCTTGCTTCCCTCTCTGAACTCTGCCTCTATTCTTCACATCTCCTAAGCTCCACCTCTGCTTCCCTCTGCTGTCCTAGCCTCTGTCAGGATTAAAGGTGAAAACCACCACTGCCTTTTGAATTGGGATGGAAGGTGTGTGCTACATTAGGATTAAAGGAATGCACTAACATTCTTTTTACCCTGGGACAGCCATGTTGCCAGATTAAAAGAGTAAATGTTCCTCTACAATCTCTCATCTATAGTCTTCCAGAGCCCATAGCTAGTGGCAATCAGACAATAAACAATTGTTCTTAATAGCTCTGATAAGCTACTCCATCAAGAAGCTACTGATTTCCTTTTATTCTTTGCCTTAAGGAGGGATTGGTTATTGTTCAGTTTTTCTGTTTCCACAGCAGTCAGACTGATCCCACTTGCTCTCATGTCCCATAGCCGCACAAGTCAGGTTGTGACAAGCTCTTCTACGGCTTCTTTAAAAGTTGTCCCCAATTCCAGCAGTTCAAGTGCCAAGTAGTCCCTGATTACCATACCTTCTTATACTTATATGGTCCCTATCTGCATTTTGAATCACATATTTTGCCTCCTCTTTTTTTATTACAGGTCAGACTAGTGGGGTATCTTCTATCACTTCTACTATGTTCTCCTCACTCTGATTCTTCCCCTGTGTTCCAAGTTCTTGGATCCTAGGAAATGCCTTCCAAACATGGATCTAACTTGAACTCACTTCATCTTTGAGCCTCCAAGCCATAAGAAACAGCAAGCCAATACCTCTGTCTCATCTTCTTGCTTATTGCTCTTAGATAAATAACAGTGGCTACAAAAGCTCTGCTGCTGCATTCCAACACTTGTAAGCTTATCTCAAAGACTACAAATTTTCCTCTAAATCTTTAACTGTTCTCAGGGCATCTGCATATCCATATGGTGGACCCCACTCAGCAAGCAATCATGGCACCCCATACCACATGGATGAAGATGGCCAATCTGTCATTCCTCCCACAAACACTTCTAATTTTGTGGGATGGCTCAATCTCAGTAGCATGTTTCACTAGCCAGAGCATGAACTATGTAACTACTGCCATAGCACAAGTGCACATTAACATATATACCATACAAGAATGGTCACTGCTATGTGAATATCTGAAAATCCTACCAGTCTAGAATAAGACCATCACCACAATTTTGAGCCAAATTTGAAGCAATCTTTACTTAAATTAGTTAAAACCTGGCCAGGAGAATGGATTTTGACGAGGACCATTCTGAGGTCTCACAGAGTGGTCCTGCCACTTCTGGACTTTGCACAAAATGGCCCCAAGTCATGTGGAGCAGATGCCTAAAAAAGCAGAAACCATAGGCTAGGTACTTTCCACATGGTCCAATCAGTGGCAAGCATCTATCTTGACTTACTTCCTGACTGTATTATCTCCCTACTCCAAATGAGTAAGTATATGCAGTGCATTTGGAGCACATCCAGTGCAGTGGGATTAATGGAATGGAATCTTCACAGTCCCCACCCAACATTCCAAGAAGTTATCTGTCCTGGGGCAAGGGAGATTACAGGATTATGTCTTTTTATACCTGACTTGAATAGCCTCACTCAGTACTCCAGGAAGTTATCTGTCCTTATTCTACAGATATTTTAGGCACAATAATTAAAATTTAAAACATAACATTTGCTCTTGTATCCCCTCCACGGATTCCAATCCTTCCTCAAGCTGATCAATCTCCGTTGCATGGATTGCTCCGCAAAGTAAGGACCATGCAATCACTCCTCTTCAATTCTTTGGTTCTGTTGTATCTTTGTTCTGTCATCAAGTGTTGCATACAGACTTTTCCTGGGGAGATTCAACATGCACACACTCACACACACCATACACATCAACTCACCCTAGAAAGGAGCCCAGGCCAGAACAAGATAACAAGTCAATATCCAGTTTGGTGAACCAATGCATTGTGTTGTTGTTATTACTAACAGAACTATAGGTGAGGGGTTACTTATAAGGAACAAGAATAACTCAAAAGCAGATGAATCACCAGGCAGCCCATCCCAACATGGATGAGGACTCCGGAAACCTGCAACCCTGAAGCACTGTGTGCAGCTTACATGCTGCTTGTGAGTCTGAGCACCTCTTTCTATAGTTTGACAGTCAGAGCCTCCACTCCCAGAAACTGTTTATTCCCTTTTATACTGTTGGAATGAGCCCTCTAGAATCTTCCAACTTTTTGTTTAAAAGCACATGTGACCTCCTGTGACTTTTAGTTTACTTCCTGAGGTTTGTGAACCTACCTTTTCTCCTGGACAAAATGTTTCAATTTGGAGGGGAATGTTGCAATTCTGAGGGACATGCCATACATTACATACATAGAAAATTGATTTAAAATACAGGAGCCTTTAATAAGAATGGCCTAGCGCATATTGTAAAGTGGTACTGGAGTTCAATTGAAACTGAACCTAAGAAAAACTATAAATGTGGGGACAAGGCGAAGTGAGTGAAAAATAGTTGTGGCAAAATTATCGGCTGTTATTTATAGCATGTGCCAAATATAAATATGTCCTTGCAAAACTTGAAGAGATGAGTCGTCAGTTATTTCAAGAGAAATTTCTTACTTGCTTTATATTATTTAAAAATATTTTGTGGAGATAGCATTAAAAATTCTATCTATGAAGTACAGACTTACAAAAGGACATTATCATATGACTGATGATGGGCTTCACCCAAAAAAATTCTAAACTTGTGGTTAACAATATTTTTTGCTGTTGTTCTTTTTAAATACTGATTTCTTTCTGACATCATGTAAAAATGAATACACTGAGATTGTATTTTAAACAGCAATTTAACAGACAGATGGCAGAAAGCTTTTGTGATCTTTTGTTTACCTATGGTGGCTTCTGAGACTCTCTTAACCTCCTCTAGGAAAAGGTTCCATTTGAAGGGAATGTTGCAACTCTGAGGTACATGCCATACCAAAGTGAGTTGTTCACAGAAATCTGCATGCCTGTTTCCCAAGTGCTTGAATCAAAGACATACACCACCATGTCCATCAGATTTCACTCACTACATATGTTATTTTTTAACAAAATAAAATATAATCAGATAAAACAAAAGCCATAACATTGAAGTTAGACAAGGCAACCCAACAGAAGGCAGAAGAATCAGAGACACACTAGTTCACACACTCAAAAGTCCCATAAAAATACGAAGCTGAAAGCTATAATATATAGGCAGAAGATCTGGTGCAGACCAGGGCAGGCTCTGTGCTTGCAGCTTCACTCTGTGTGACTTCATATGTTCATCACTTAGTAGATTTAGAAGGCCTTGTTTTCCTATTGTCCTCCATCCCCTCTGACTCTTATACTCTTTTAACCTCTTCTTCCACCAAGGGGTTCCCAGAGTTCTGAGGAGAGGGATTTGACAGATACATCCCACTTAGAGTTGTGTGTTCCAAAGAATCTCCATATAATATCTGGCTGTGGGTCTCTGTATTTGTTACCATCTGCTGCAGGAGGAAGCTTCTCTGATGGCAGAATAAGGCATTGATCTATGAGTAAAGCAGAATATCGTTAGGAATCATTTCATTGATACTTCTTTTTTAGATAAGTAGGGCTTGGTTTTACCCTAGCTCTCTGGGCTGTCAATGAAAGGAACTTGACTCAGCAGAGAGCACACCCAAACACTAGATTCTTAGCACAAATGAGATGTGTTTGCTCCAAGGGGATAAAAGTCAGGGACAAGAGACAAATCTAAGGGAGAAGAGAGGGAAGAGGCATGGGAGAGTAGGAAGGGATATTTCTCTCCCAGAGAGACAAAGGACTGTCCCTGTATTGGGCAGGGACAAAATTGGACCTAAAGCAAATGACAGGTTATAAAGAGTCCTAGGTAGGAAGAGGAAAAAAGGTAGAAAAAGTTGGAAAAGGGTTGGGGTGGCTAATTATGATTGACTGGGAGAACAAAGAAGAAATGTGGACATTTTGGAGAGATGTAGGGACACCATGGAGGGGTTTCTGGGTGACAGGACTGTGTGTATGAAGCTGGAAATTGGGTTATATCTGGCTGTGTTTTCTGTGACCCATTGACATTTTGGGGCTATGTGGGAGATGTATTAACAATTATGTCTCTGGTTCTTGGTTATTAAGGAGTGTCAATTATGGTTTCCATCTCGTGGAGTGGCCCTGAAGTTGTACTGGAAAAAAAAAATATTCCTGAGTGATGTAACCCAGACCCAGAACGCTAAATATGCTATGTATTCACATATATGTAGATATTATCCATTAAATAAATGTAACTAACATATAATCTTTACATCCAGAAAGATTAGGTATAGAGGAAGGAACAAGGGTAACATTCAGATCTCTTGAGAGAGGGAAATAGAATACATTTTATAGGTAAACTAGGAGCTAGGAGCAGCTCAAGAACAAGAGGATTAGGTGGGAAGCAGAAGGGGAGATGAGGACTGAGTGAGGTTATGAGTGGAGAGACAATGAGTGGAGAGACTGAAGGGCATTTGAGGGGCAGTGTGGAAACCTAATGCAGTGGAAACTTCCTGTAATATATGAAGGTCATCTTAATGAAGTCTTCAAATATAGCCATAGATTCAGGACAAAAGGTAGTTTATTCTTTGGCTAATTCAATCATTAGTCCTAATCCTGAAGCCCTGGGGCATTTTGGCCTCACACAATCTAGTCTTAATCCTAGAACTGGAAGACTTCAATCTTCACACAATCTAATTAACCTCTGAGACTTACTGACTGAGCCACTCTGACTACCTCCTTCTGAACTCAGATCTGAACTTATTAATCATCTGACTCTTCTGGTTCAAACTCTTTTCCAAGCTGCTGGTTCAAACTGACCTTCTGAGCCGGCTGACTTTCTAATTGCCTCAGACTGAGCTCTTCTGACTCTGGCAGACTCTGGCTGATTCCTGAAACTTCTCTGACTGAACTGCTCTGGTCAGCTTCAAACTGATTCCTGTCTGATACTGACTTCTTCTGCAGAACTGCCTCAGTGTCTGCCTCAAGACTCCTTATACTGCTACTGTGTCTCTGCCTCTGTGTCTTCTTCACACTATTGCTTCTGTGTCTATGCTTGTGTCTCATCCTTTGTGTCTCTGTGTCTTATCCTCTCTCTGAAATGAGAACCTACTTTTTAATGGTGAGAGTTAGGTGTTTCCTCACTCTGACTCACTCTGCTATCTTCCTGTGGTTCATTGGTCAGCCTTCACTCTGACTCATCTCACACGTCACTTCCTGTTTGAAACTGATTCCTTCTGAGCTCTGTTTCCTGTCTCCCAAGTGCTGGGATTAAAGGTATGCACCAAAACTGCCTTCTGAATACCGGGATTTAAATATGTGTACTAATATTCTGTCTACATTGCATCTAGTCCACATAGGCCCTCTGAATGTGATTCCTTCATATAGACCCCTGGATTTGATCTCTTACTAGCTATCACACAGCCTTTCAATGTGATCCTTTCCCATAGCAGCAATGTTCTGGATTAAATTATTGAATATTCCTTTATATGCAAACAATGAGGGAGACAGAACCCCAACCTGGCTATATCTTGCTCCCAAAAGAAGCTCCTTGTATCAGGACTGGGTTACATTAAATTCAATTGTCCAAAAGGTCCCATAGGAATCCTCAATATACTGTCATAACAATAGGTTGCTTTCTACAAACTGATGATGGGGCCCCATTGCTAAAGACAATACCCACACATCATATTGAACATGGAATTGTTGAATTGATGTCTACATAGTACCCTCATCCATGTGTTCTAATGTCTTCGACACAAAAAGGTAGTCTGCAGCCTACTGAAAGAGAAAAGTAAACACTAATCCAACCACAAAAACTTTGATGTGCAATCTGTCCTGCCTGTGAAATATGCTAGGACAATGGTAGCACAGAACTTATGGGAATAGCCAACTTACTATATATGTTAGATTACAGTTCCTGTTTCTCTTTTGTCCTTAAAGGGGGTGTAAAAATTCATTTATTCTGGAAATCGCCAGAGGCATGGATTTCAAATAAATCTGAAAATGCACTCCTGCTTTCTGTCTTCATTCAATAATGTTGTTTGCATGTAAAGTATTGGACTAGGATCTGGAACAATTATATGGAATGCATTACCCATTGAGTAGTTTACAAAACTGTAAGGCAGCTAATACAGAAGTAGGAAAGCAGAGCAGTCAATATCTGACAATATTATAGGCAGTACTTGAGAAGTACCTAGTCTTTGTGCATTTACAAGATCATACAGTAGAAATTACTTCTTCTAGTGAGCTAGTAGTGTAAGATTTCATTAAGGTACATTCCATTATAAATACAATGTATCCCTTGGGAAAAAATGTGAAATAAACATATTTAAATCAGGAGTCATCATATCATGAAATTTCCCATGTGCTGAATGTAGTGTTAAGCAACTGAGGTGACTGGAGGAAAAACTGGAGTTTCATAATTTAATCAAGGTTCACTCTTTTGTAAGATTAAGTAAAAATATACAAATAACAATGTAGTAATAGTGTAGTTATCTTGGCTGCACCTAGTAGTAAATACAAATATAGACTAAGCCAGGAAGCCCTAACCATAGAATGCAGCCCGAGAGGAGAAAGCACTCAACCTAATGGTGGGATAGAGATAGAGGGAGACAAGGGTCATTTTCACAGATAATATTTATGTTTAGCTCTTCCTAATGTAGACCTGAAATAATGAGTTGGTAGGATGTGCAATTTGTTCAATGTAATCCTCCTCCAAACCAAAAGATATGGGAAAAGGAGGGCAGTCTATACAAGCAATGTTGTGAAACAAATATCATCATGAGCAATTTGGGATTAGCTAATGTGCTGAGGATTACTTTACTGCTGGGAAAATTGCCTAATCCTAACAAGGGATAGGAAAGCTAAAATATTTATAGCCCATTTCTAACTGATAAGTACTTTAGATTTCAGATCATTTTTCTAGTGCTGCTATCCAAGAGTGGACTCCAGAAGCCTAAGTAAGGCCTCTCAGTCAAGGAGATAAAGATGCTAGCAATTGGAAAACAAACTTCAGTACACCTCCATGGGGAGACCCTAGGAGAGAGATATAGATAAAATGAGTAACAGCATAGAAAGTCTACGAAATCTCATTTTATTTCAGTCAGAAAAGTATCTTAAATTTTTTTTCAATGTTTAGTCTATTGTTTCCACCATACAGAACTCAATTTGACAGTTCCATGTAGCATTAATTACTCATAAGGACTGTTAATGGCTACACATACTAATAACTTTTACAGAAACAAAGTATCACAAAAGTTTACACAAATACTTATGTTTTGTTTTATTGAGTTTGCAAACAAGACTATTTTTAAATCAATTCAAAATGCTATTACTTTATCCACTTTCATCTTCATTTTTTTACCCTTTGAAGGCTGTTAGCACAGCTATGAATAGATTCACTGATGGTAGTATTGAAAAGCTAGAAAATGGTTATCACACCGACTTACTTCAGGAGTTATTGTTTAATATTCACTGAGAAAGATTTCTTGAGCCAACTTTAAATTATAGGTTAAAATATATAGATAGCTGAATTTTTCTTGATGCAGTAATATTGGTCAGATTCTAGCAAGGGAAATAATCTTAAAATACAAAAGCATATTATTTTAAAAAGCCATTGGTTAAGTAATTTTCAGGAATTTTTAGTAGTTATCTAATTTGTGAATTGTAATGATTTGTTACTATTGTTGTTATGGGCTTAGTTTTTAAAATTTTATTTAAGCATATTAATTTTACAGTTACTTTCTAAAACAATCCTACTGTTGCATAACTATTCCAATACTTACATTAATTTCTAAAACTAAACAGAACAATAAACATAACATTTCTTGTAAAGAAATTATGTTAACCTTATATTTTATGCTAATTTTCTTTGCAAGCTGTTAGTATATACTAAATTGTATTCTGAAATGCAACTTTTGGCTACATTTTCATATGGACTTGGTTTAGAAGTTTGTGATTCCTCTGATCATGAGAAATTCTATAATTATCTTGAAATTTTCTTTTACTTGAAAGGAAGTCATAAATCTTAAGCTCTATTGTCATCAATGAAAGTTAAATGATATAATAACTATCAAAGTTGTTGTACCTTTTTGTGTTTTCACAGGCTTGAGAGGATGAGCTTGAGGGGCAAGATTATTTTAATGTGAAGCATGTCTTATGGTTGGCATCTACTAGTAATTCATATATCAGAAGGAAAGCATGAACAGAGTCTCTCTTCTCATCTTGATAAATACAGCCATGAAGGAGGAGAAATTGAAGAGTGAATGTGTATAGAAAATGAATATTGTAGGATTCAGGGCAAGCTTAGATTTTCAAAAGTGAGTAATACATTACAATGACAGTAACAGTGCAGTATCTCCTAAAAACTCAAAGATGGTGACACTAATGATAATTAGAGCTATATTTTTTAATATTTATTCTGTTGGCTGACGTATTTCTTGGCACATTATGTAAATTAACCTTTTCCACTGTTCTAGCAACCTATAAGATGCACGCTGTCAGTATCACATTTTCCAAATAAGAAAATTCATTATGATTATTTTCAACTTTCAGTTTTTTACAGTAGATGTTGTTGTGGGAATTTAGAAGCAAGTTAGATAATGAATACCAAAGTTCACAGCACAGTCATTCACAAAAAAAAAAAATAGGTGAAGACAACCCAAGTGTCCAGTAGGTTAATAGATTGACAAAATGTGATGTGTGTGTGTGTGTGTGTTTGTGTGTGTGTATTCAATATAATGCCATTCAAGCATAAAAATGTATATAATTCTGGTAAAATATTATGATGATATATTGGTAGCATTATGTTTAGTGAAATGAGCCAGACACAGAAGAAATATTGCACTATTTCATCTATATGAATGAAGTAACTAGAGTAGACCACTTCACTGAGACAGAAGGTACAATGCATTTCACCAGGGAATGGGAGAGGAATTATTGAAAAATTATAACTTAATTGTTGCAGAGTTCCTATATGGGATGAAGGAATTGAAAACTGTAATGTTTATATAATATTGTGAATATAATAACTGCTGAATTCTGTAAGCAAAACTGAATTTTAAAACTATGAATATTTTGCTGCAGTATTTTTTTAAAGCTGAAGATAAATTTAGAAGATATTTAATTTAAAAATTTTTGACTGGGCGGTGGTGGTAGTGTGTCTGTGTCCTGGTACTCAGGAGGCAGAGCCAAGCCGATTCCTGTGAGTTTGAGGCCAGCCTGGTTTACAGAGCGAATTCCGGGATATTCCAAGTTACAACAGAGAAACTCAGTCTCAAAAAAAAACAAAAACAAAAACAAAAACAAAACAAATAAAATATTTGAAACAAAGTCTCACGTAACCTAGACTGACCTTGAACTCTCTATGTGGTCAAAGATAACCTGAACTTCAGAATTCTCCATGTCTACTCCCTAAGTGACAGGATTAAAGACACTACTAATCAAACCTGATGTGACATCAAATATTTTTAGTTGAGAACACCCACCTTTGAAATTGAATAAAATCTCAGGTCTCAGGTGTTTAAATATTTCCACCACTTAGACACACACACACACACACACACACACACACACACAAATGTCCACAAGAGGATAAGAAACAGTTGAAAGGGAGGTTTCCAATAATTTTTAAAATTCAAATCTGAGACAAAGTGCTATATATATTAATGGTTGAAAAACGGACAACTTCCATCAGGGAGGTAGTGACACATGCCTTTAATCCAGTAGGTGAGAGGAAGAGGCAAACAGATCTCTGTGAGTTTTAGGCCAGCCTGATCTACCGGGTGAGTCCAGGATAGCCAGAGTTACAACTTGAAAACAAAACAAAAAACAAAACAAAAAAAGCAAAGAGAGAGAGAGAGAGAGAGAGAGAGAGAGAGGAGAGAGAGAGAGAGAGAGAGAGAGGAGAGAGAGAGAGAGAAGAGAGAGAGAGAGAGAGAGAGAGAGAGAAAGAAAGAAAGAAAGATAAAGAAAGAAAAGAAAAAGAAAGAAAGAAAGAAAGAAAGAAAGAAAGAAAGAAAGAAAAGAAAGAAAAAAAGAAAGAAAAAGAAAGAAAGAAAGAAAATAAAAAAGTGGACTACTAATCAAAGCATTGGGGACAGTCCGAATGACCAAGAACTCACTTGATACTTCTATTCTATTTATATATGAGTACTTCATGTGGAAGTGATCTGAAAACAGTTTAGCCTTTCTACACAATATCTCCGGATATTTTTGTACCAGGCAGGTTCCTGAAAGAAAAATGTAAATTGCATGTAAATTTTGGTTGATGAAAAGAGGTTAAGGATCACCTATCTCATTTTAAAAGGAGAGGTGCTCTCAAAGTCCCACTCCTTGTTGAGAACTTGATAGCTGATAGTTGTCAGGGCTGGGAAAATTATTCTATTTTCAGGGTGTAGCCACTGATAAGTTTCTTATATTTAAATGGATGTTCACAAATCTATGTACATATAAACATCACTAATTTGATTAAGTAGGTTATAAAAATGAAGGTGAAGTTTAAAATAGGACATGTTGGAATTGAAGTGGGGAATGAGGTTGGATGTGATATAATATTTTATTGTACATCTCTGAAATTCTCAAGAATAAAGACAAAATATTTCATTTTATTTTATTTGCTTTTTGTTTTTGAGACATGACTTCTCTTCATAGCCCTGGCTTCCCTGGAACTCTGGCTCTGTATACTAGGCTGGCCTTGAACTCTCAGAGATCTGCCTGCCTCTGCTCCCAAGTGCTGGATTAGAGGCATGTGTCACTACCTCCCAGTTACCAGTCAATGTTTTTTACACAACTAAATTATATGAAATTTGAAATAACACTATTTGTAAGTAAAGTATTACTTTTTATTCTGATAGGTCACCATGTTTTTCAGCACTTAAAAGGTCTTGCCAGCATCAGACTTAAAGGAAGCATTGTTGGCAAAGGAAAGATTTTTAATCCTCTTGTTTTGTGGA